>JAJHZJ010000496.1:9724069-10256569 GCA_023548195.1 Bettongia penicillata ogilbyi
GCCAGCTCAACCTCATTACCAATGCATACATCCCTGGAAAGTACACTACCAAAGTAAGTGAACTTATCCGCAGCATTCAAAACTTCTCCATTTGTTGTAACTGATGGTTCCGATTAAATATAGATACACACCTGTGTGTGTATCTGTATTTATATATCTGTATCTACTTATTTGATGTCTAATGGCAGCCATCTCTAGAGTTCTAGGGTGGAGGGTGAAGAAAAAAGAAGGAAAAAAGTAAATATATATGGTAACTCAGTTTTGATTGATCTCACTTTGCGCCACTTGGGTTCTTCTACTGATTTCTGTCTCCAGGGGATAGGTTCTCTTCAATATTTGAGATTATTAACGCAGAATCCTTAAGACTCTCTATGGCATATCTAAACAGAGTTCTCCAGATCACAGGCATATCCCACCACTTGCCACCACTTCTGTCACTTCCATGGTCTTGTCAGGTGAGTTTATGAACATTACGGGCCTTCCTCAGGAAAGCCCAGGGTTGACTTTAAATACAGAGCCTTGGAGTTTGCACCTATCTCCAGCTGGTTTCTGGTGAAATTGGAAGCTAATTTGTTTGATCTCAGGCAAAGCTCTCTACTGATTTCCCTTTCTTATTTCTTTGTGACTTTCTGGCTATCTCATTTTCAAAGATATTTGATTAAAAAACACTACTGTAGTTGTTGGTTGGATTTATTGATCATTATTCCATCTCATGCTATTTTTATAGCATGAGATGACTGATAGGGGTATGGGAGCTGGGTTGCTCCCATAATCACCATTTAGTCAGGAATCTTAGAAGGAAGTCTACTCAATTAAAATGAATGCAGAATTTTATAGTTCACTGAATGTGAGAATTTAGAGGGCCCTTAGTATTCATCTACTCCTTAGTATAACTATATAGAGATGAATTATCATTAATATTCTTAGTATTATTTACTTAAATCTGGATGGGACGTATTACAGATAAGAAAACTGAGACCTAAAAATAGTGGCTGCTACTTGATTTCATGAAAACCTCTGTTACATTGTAGATTCTCATCAGCATAATAAAAATAAACTTAATTCCGGGTATTGGTCTGACATCTGAAATCATGGCAGTTCTTACTTTTCTTTAGAAATTTCCCTAATAGAAAAGACTAAGGATTAGTAGGAATGTATATGGAAATTTAAAGTCATAACCTTAATTTCCTGTATCTTCCTAAGAAATATATATTCATATGAAACCCATGACTACTTTTAACTGTTCACTTCATCAATGTTTGTCATACATTTGCTTTATCTATTAAACGTGTTAACAGGACTGGTCAACTCTAAATGAAATTCGAAAAGAATTGAATGGGCTCTGAGAAGCAGATTTTGAAGTATATTGGAAAGGAATCCCTTAATCCAGAAGCATGGCCTGAGGGGGAATGTGTAATGGTTCTGAGTGGAACTTAAAGATCACCTTTCAGGAAAGTAATAAACGTTTTATTTTTCTATCTTTTGGAGGATTTGCTTGGGTCTGGAGGTAGGGGGAAGGGAAACTATTTATCAGAAAAAAATAATTGGAATTTAGCTAAGGAGAATACTTCCAAAAGCCAATCTTTTTCAGGCTTCTGAATGTTCCTTCCAAAGTTAGAAGTTAGTTAGACAACAAATGAGTCTTTAAGATATTAAAATTTATTGTTAATATTTTGTTGTGCCATGTCCTCAAGTTTGTTTTCTTTTTCTTTTTTGATCATTATAATTCATCATAATTTACTTCTACTTAACCCCTGAGAGCATTCTGTTTCTACTACAAATAGGATTGGCATGAATCAATAGACTTGGGGTAAAGTTTCCAAATGTATATTCATTCCTGGGCTATGGATATTGAAATCTTCAGGCTATTAATGGGGTTCTAAAACCAAGGTAATTTAAACATCCCTTTGAAGGCTCTTAAGCTACCATATCAATAAAGGAAAATATATAAATTTGTATAGGAATTGATTTGTAGATGCATATATTTTCTTTTTAATTCAGATGCTCTCCTTCTAAAATGCCTGGCATTTCCAACAGAGCCTGATAAATCCTTCATGCTTTTAGTGAGAGGCAACAGATTGACAGCCTAGGCAACTATTCATACACAGCAACTGAATCAGCAATTAAAACTCAAAAACAGCACTGTCATCCATATGACATGAGCATGTAATGATCAGGCCTTTGTGATTATTGGGGTCCATAGAAGTCCATGGAATTGATTTCATTTGTAAGAGTGGTCTTCATATCGCATTTCATTTAGGGGTTAAAAGAGCTCTGTCTCCAGGAACCAAGATGGTGGAGTGATCAGTAATTGTTATCTCCTTCCCCTTATTGATTTTGAAGAGCTCAGACAATAGCTCCCTGGAAAAAAAAACGTGGAACAGTGGGAGCAGCAGAAGGGTAAACAGTTTCTGAAAGACTGAAAAAGGGGAAGGAAGACTGAGGGAGGTGGTGGTCAAAAGTTAAAACTCTATTGTGGAGGGGAAGGGAGAAGGGAAAACTAAAAAGTGTAAATGGGGGGAAAGGGGGTGGAGGGAAAGATAGATGGTAAGCATAACTGTAAATGTGAAGGGGATGAACTCTCCACTAAAATGGAGATGGATAGCAGAATGGATTAAAAACCATAATCCAACAATATGTTGTTTGCAAGAAACACATTTGAAACAGGGGCATATATGCAGGGTAAAGGTAAAAGGGTGGAGCAGAATATATCGTGCTTCAACTGATATAAAAAAAGCAGGAGTAGCAATCCTAATCTCAGACAAAACAAAAGCAGAAATAGATCTAATCAAAAGAGATGAAGAAAGAAACTATATCCTGCTAAAAGACACCACAGACAATGAAGCAATTTTATTATTAAACATATATGCTCCAAGTGGTATAGCATCCAAATTCTTAGAGGAGAAGGTAAGGGAGTTACAGGAAAAAATAGACAACCAAAACTACACTAGTGGGGGACCTTAACCTCCTCCTCTCTGAAATTGATAAATGTAACCTCAAAATAAATGAGAAAGAAGCTAAGGAGGTGAATAGAACTCTGGATAAGGTAGATATGATAGATCTCTGGAGAAAATTGAATGGGAATAGAAAGAATAATACATAATGATTAGGTAGGATTTACTCTCAGTGGTACATGGCACATATACAAAAATTGATCAGGTACTAGGCCATAAAAACTTCACAATCCAGTGCAGAAAGGCAGAGATAGTCAATGCATCCTTCTCAGATCATAATGCAATAAAAATTATATGTAATCAAAGGCCATGGAAATATAAACCAAAAATTAATTGGAAACTAAACAATCTAATACTAAAGAATGAGCGGGTTAAACAACAAATTATGGAAACAATCAACAACTTCATTCAAGATAATGACAATAATAAGGCAGTCTATGAAATCTTGTGGGATACTGCAATAGGAGTTCTTAGGGGAAGTTTTATATCTTTGAGTGCCCACATGAATAAAATAGAGAAAGGGGAGATCAATGAACTGGGCATGCAGCTGATAAAGCTAGAAAAAGAACAAATTGGAAATCCCCAAGTAAATATCAAATTAGAAATACTGAAAACCAAAGGAAAGATTACTAAAATTGACATTAATAAAACTGTTGAACTAATAAATAAAACTAAGAGTTGATTTTATGAAAAAAATAATAAAATTGATAAAACTTTGGTCAATTTGATTAAAAAGAGAAAGAAGAAAACCAAACTACCAATATCAAAAATGATAAGGGTGAACTAACCTCCAATGAGGAGAAAATTAAAACAATAATGAGAAACTAATTTGCCCAACTTTATGTCCATAAATTTGACAATCCAAATGAGATGGATGATTATTTTTAAAAAATATAAATTGCCCAGATTAACAGGAGAGGAACTTGAATACTTAAATAACCCCATCTCAGAAAAACAAATAGAACAAGTCATCAATGAACTCCCTAGGAAAAAATCTCCTGGGTCAGATGGATTTACAAGTGAATTCTATCAAACATTTAAAGAACAGTTAATTCCAGTACTATTAGACTATTTGGGAAAACTGAGGAAGAAGGAGTCCTCCCAAATTCTTTTTATGATGCAAATATGGTTCTGATACCTAAACTAGGAAGGACCAAAACAGAGAAAGAAAACCATAGACTAATTTCTCTAATGAATATAGATAAAAAATTTTAAATAAGATATTAGCAAAAAGAATACAGCAACTTATCATGAGAATAATACATTATGATCAGGTACGAATCATACCAGGAATGCAGGACTGGTTCAAAAATAGGAAAACTACTAGTATTATTAATCATATCAAGAACAAAACTAATAGAAAACACATAATTATCTGAACAGATGCAGAAAAAGCTTTTGACAAAATACAATGCCTATTTCTATTGAAAATATTGGAAATCATAGGAATAAATGGAACTTTCCATAAAATAGCAAGTAATATCTACCTGAAATCTTCAGCAAGCATTATGGAGATAAGCTAGAAGCATTTCCAGTAAGATCAGGGGTGAAACAAAGATGTCCATTATCACCACAGTTATTGACATTAGAAATGCTAGCTGTAGCAATGAGAAGAAAAAAATTGAAGGAATTAGAACATGCAAAGAAGAAACTAAGCTATCACTCTTTGCAGAAGACATGATGATATACTTAGAGAATCCTAGAGAATCAAGTAAAAAGTTGCTTGAAATAATAAACAACTTTGGCAAAGTCGCAGGTTACAAAATAAACCCAGATAAATCATCTGCATTTCTATGTATTACTAACAAAACCTAACAGTAGCAAGAAATAGAAAGCTACATTTAAAGCTACAGCAGACACTATAAAATATCTGAGAGTCTACCTGCAAAACAAACCCAGGGAGTATATGAACACAATTACAAAACACTTTTTGCACAAATAAAGTCAGATCTAAGTAAGTGGAAAAACATCAGTTGTTCATGGGTAGGTTGAGCTAATATAATAAAAATGACAATTCTGCCTTAATTTATTTACTTATTCAGTGCCATACCAATCAAACTACCAGATAATTATTTTCTATATCTAGAAAAAATAATATCAAAAAGAAAAAAGTTCCAGAATATCAAGGGAACTAATGAAAAGAAATGTTAGAGAAGGTGGCCTAGCCCTAGCAGATCTCAAATTGTATTGTAAAGCAGCAATTATCAAAACCACTCGGTACTGGCTAAGAAACGGAGGAGTGAAACGATGGAATATGTTAGGTACTCAAAACATAGCAGTCAATGAATGTAGCAATCTGCTATTTGATAAACCCAAGGACTCCAGCTTCTGGGATAAGAACTCACTGTTTGACAAAGATTTCTGGGAAAACTAGATAACAGTGTGGCAGAAAATGGGCATAGAACAATGCCTGACACCATACACAAGAAAAAAGTTCAAATGGATACATGATCTAGGTATAAACATTGATACTATAAACACATTAGGGGAGCAAGGAATAGTGCATTTGTCAGATTTATGGGGACTGGAGAAATTTATGACCCAACGAGAGATAGAGAACATTATGAAGTACAAAATGGATAATTTTGATTATGTTAAATTGAAAAGCTTTGCACTAACAAATCCAATGCAACCAAGATTAGGAGGGAAGCAGAAAACTGGGAAAGAATTTTTGCAACTAGTGTCTGTGATAAAGGCCTCATTTCTAAAATATATAGAGAACGGAGTCAAATGTACAAGAATACATCATTCCTCAATTCATAAATCATCAAAAGATATGAACAGGGAGTTTTCAGAGGAAGAAATTAAAGTTATCTATAATAATATGAAAAAATGCTCTAAATCACTATTGATTAGAGAGATGCCAATCCAAACAACTCTGAGGTAACACGTCATACCCATCAGATTGGCTAACATGACAAAACAGGAAGATGATAAGTGTTGGAGAAGATGTGGGAGAGTTAGAACACTAATTCATTGTTGGTGGAGCTGTGAGCTGATCCATCCATTCTGGAGAGCAATTTGGAACTATGCCCAAAGAGCTACAAAAATGTGCATACCCTCTGACCCAGCAATACTGCTTCTAGTACTGCATCCCCAAGAGATTATAAAAATGAGAAAGGGTCCCACATGTACAAAAATATCTATAGCAGCTCTCTTTGTGGTGGCCAAAAACTGTAAATCAAGGGGAAGCTCATCAATTGGGGAATGACTGAACAAGTTGTGGCATATGAATGTAGTGGAATACTATAGTGCTATGAAAAAAAATGAACAGGAAGACTTCAGAGAAGCCTGGAAAGATTTATAGGAACTGATATGAGTAAAAGGAGTAGAACCAGGAGAATTTTGTAGACAGCAACAACCACAGTGTAAGAGAAATTTTTCTGATAGACTTAATTCTTCATTGTAATTCATGGACTTAAAAAGCTTCCAATGGACTCTTGAGGTAAAACGCCTTCCTCAGTCAGAGAACAACTATGAAATTGGATCACAGATAGAAGCAGAACATTTTCTTTTGCATTATGATTTGTTTTGTTTTATGGTTTCTCCCATTTATTTTAATTCTTCTATGCAACATGTATTTAATAGAAATATTCATGTAGAACCTATATAAGAGTGTACACCATCTCAGGAGGGGAATAAGGAGGGAGAGGGCAATAAGGGAGAGGGAGGGGAAAAATATCTAAGATATATGAAAGTGATTGTTGAACATTGAAAACAAATAAAATAATTTAATTTTTTTAAAAAGAGCTCTGTCAATTTAGTTCATAAACTTTTGATCAAACCTCAGGTGGTAAGTCCAGAAAAATATAAAAGAATCCTGGAAAAAAGGGGGAATTCCTCCTGATTTAGAGAGCTTTGGGCAATGGAAGGATAGAGCATGTGAATTCTGTCCTCAGAGCTATACCTAGGGATTGCCCTACCTAGGGAAGAGGATGGTAGAGGTAAAGGATGGGACTAAGGTAGAAGCTTGACATTGTGGGATTATTAACATGAAGCATAAAAATGAATTTAAAGGTTAAGTATGACTCCCATCTCTTTATAGAATGAACGAATGAAAAGGCATTTAGTGTTTACTATGTCTCAAGAAATTTGCTAAGTACTCTAGGGGGACATGGAGGAAAATGATAACAGTTCTTGCTTTCAAAAAGTTCACATTCTAATTAGAAGAGATAGCACAAAAATAAAATTTAGCTATAGGGAAGATGAAAAAGCCTGAAAGTTCCAATGGTCAGCAGTTGGGTGGGTTGCAAGTCCTAAAGGTGACCATTTATATTTGCCTCAGTATGAACAAATTTTCTAAGTAGAAGAGAAAGGGGCAGGGAATGAAGGAGCTGACAATGATACTGAGCACCTAGAAATTTATAACAGAAGGAAAACACAAGAGTTGAAGGGGGATAGTAATGGGAAAGTGAGAAGGTCAGAGTTAAGGAAGACAAACCAGGGATTTCCCAGTTTTACCAAGACCCAGTAGATTTATCTCCGGTCATCCTTGTCCAGATTATCTCCATCTGAGTTTTTTCTTGTCATAATTAACTGCACTCAACCAGGGCAGATTTTCACCTACCCAACCAACCCATGTGAACCAAGTCATGGCCTAGCAAAAGAGCCACTCACATTCACCAGCCAAGGTAGGATTCCAAGGCTTTTTCATTCCCTAGTCAAGCTATTCCTCAACCCAACCTGATCTGTTTCTTTGCCCAAGAGGATTAGAGGAAGAATGGCATAGTATAAAGAATACTGACTCTATAGTCAGGTAATCTGGATCTTAATTCTGATGCTTCCTACCTATGTGACTTTCAGAAAGCTAAATTATCTCCTATATTCTGAAGTCACCATCTGCTCTGGGTGCTCTAATGACTAATTTCAATGCTTCCCAGAAATCAAACAATTCCAGGGATTTAGAACTTGAAGGATCCTTGAAACTTATCCAATCTAGCTCCTTTATTTTACAGAAGAAATGTTGACTTAGGGAAAGTAAATGATTCTCCAAAAGTCATACAAGTGGTAAGGGCAAGAGGCTGAACTTGAACTCAGATCCTCTGATTCAAGAGTTAGTGCTCCCAGCACTGTATCACTTCTGTTCTTTTCTTGAGGAAGTCCTCCTGACTCCACATCTCCTTCTCTACACCAACATGCTTCCCCATTTAAAGAAAATCCTCCAGCCAAAACAGAGTAGGGAACTTTTTGAGAAAAAACTATCTTCAAGTGAAGTCAATTATAAGGTCATGGGAATCTCTGGCTTTTACCATTTTTGCCAGCATCCCCATAAGAATTAGCCTTTACTCACAATGCAAGTCCAGGACCTGTGTTAATTTGTTTTGATCCCTTACAGTCTCTAAAAAAAGAAAATAACGTGGTACTAAGTCCAATGTTTGTTTCCAGGTAAAGGTATTTCTCTTAACAGTCACTGCAACACTTGGTCCTTAGGGGTTTAATCCACAGAAGAGACTTGGGCAATTCTCTTCCTTCTCTAGATGCCTTTTCTAGAAACTCATCCCTTCTACAAGATAACATCAACTTTGAAACTTACACCTTCTCTGTACCTCCTGCCCCTTGGGACCTTCCCTCCCAATGACTGGGCGGGATGAAGGCTGGACATTGGAAAACTCCTGTATTTAAAGAAGAAGCCCAAGGAAGATGCCTCACAATTTCCCACCTGTCTACAGTACTTCATCATGCCTCCATGATGTACCCTACCCCCTGCCTTTTCAGCATCTCGTGTGTGTGTGTGTGTGTGTGTATGCATGTGTGCGCATAAACATGCTCAAGCTCATTCATATGAATTACTCACTCATATGCCTTCCCCCTAGTAGATTGTGAACTCCTTGAGGGCAGATATTGCCTTTTGCCTTTGATTGTATCTTCAGTACCTAGGACAGTGCTTGGGACTCCATTTTCCATTAGCAGTTCTGCTTGATTTGGACTCCAGTGAACTTCATTTCCCAATGTCAAGTATCCCTTGGTGTGCCCTACAGTTTTCAGAATCCCTTTTGTATTGTCTCTCCTTTAGAGTTGAAGCTCCTTAAGGGCAGGGACTGTCTTTATTTTTGTTTGCATCCCCAATTGGTAACACTGTGTCTGGCAGGTGGAGACAATAAATATTTATTGAACTGAACTGAAATAGTAACTATTAAATAAATATTTATTGACTGCCTGAATGTTTAGCTGACTTGAGCTGCCCCAGGCTCAAAGCTCTTTGTATTTTCCTACCTAAACTCTAAAATCTCTTCTTGCTTAAAAGCTTCTTTCATCCATCAGGAATCCAGTTTGTCTTAAAGGGACATGCTTCCCTGCAGCTTTGCCCCCATCCAACATATCTTACTAGAACTTCTGTTTTCGTAGAGTCAGACAATAGTAGAGTTGAAAAAGACCTTAAAAACTGTAGAATCTAACCCACCACTTAATGTGGTGATAATACTAAAAATACTTGGGATGGGTGTGGCATCTGGCTTTTGCTGATGAAGAGGTCAGTATTTTTCACAGTAATCTGTTCCATTGCTAAACAGCTGCCAATGTTGGGAAGCTATTCCTTAAGTCAAGCTCAAAATGAATAGATGGTTTTAAAAAAAAAAGATAGTATCTGAGAATGGGATTTGGATTTTTGTACTACAGCATAAACTATGGAATGTCTAGCTCCTTGTCAGGGTTGGAATGCACCTAAAAAGGTCATCTAGAGAATATTTTCACTGAATCTCAAAAATCTAGTGAAAAAGGCCTTTGCACTGAATAGAAAAGTGGGGGTGGATGTTGGGATAGATACCTGTACACACATACACACGCATACATATATAATATATATAAATATATGCATGCAAATATGTATATGTGTATGTGTGCATATATATAAATATACATTGATGCATGTATGTGCACATATATGCATATATATAATATATATATGTCCAAGTTACACATCATAGAGACTAACTACAAAATAGGAAGGAGAGCCTCAACATTTCACTGGAGATAAAAATCAAAGAAAGGAACAGAAAACAAAACAAACTAATAATGACAAATGAAAAACCACATGGCCTAAGGATTTCTGTACATACATATCCACAGTCACACAGTATGGATAGCAAACATGCAAGATGTTCTGGAAGTTCTAACACAAACAGGCACATTTGAGCTCCCCAGTTAACTGAGATTTGGGAGAATGAAACCCATGCCTAGAATACAGCCCTGGAAGACTGTACCTTAAACAGAAGAACGAGGATAAACCAAAGAGCAGGCATCATGGGAGAGGTCATGTAAAATTATATATTGAGAAGAAATAATCATATGGGAAAATATAAAAATCACAGTTGGGGAGGACTGGGGAGAGCGTTATGGTAAAGTTCAATGAAGTTAGAAACTAAAGCAGTATTATCAGGGTAATATACTATAGGCCACACGGATGAAATGTAAATAGTTGAGGAATTCAGGAAAGAGATGATGAATATCCCAGAGATGCAGGCTAGTTTAGTGATGGAAGACTCAGTTATACAGACATCTGCTGAAAGTCTATCTCTGTCAAAATCAGAGCAGTTAATAATTTCTTGAATTGTCTTAATGAATGTTTCAAGGGTGAGAAAAATCAGCAAGGAGAAATTCAACTGTAGACCTGTTTCTTACTAACGTGAAAGAACTGAGTGCTGAGGTGAAAATGATGGGAATCTTAGAGTGAAGTAACAGCATTGAATTTTACCATTTAAATAGAGAAGAAATATGAATAATTCAATATGCACAATTATTTTGAGGAAAGCTGATTCCACAGAGTTGAGAAGGATAGTTAGAATCTGGTGCACTAAATTCTAATGGGGGAAGTGATCTAAGAGTACTTTAAGAAATAGCAAATGTAATTGTTATGTCACTGTGGGTAATACTGGAAAGATTATAGAAAATTAGATACTACCAGAATGAAAAAGAGTTAATATTGTCCAAATTATTCTTTGTGGCATTAATGGAGTCAACAAATTATATGTCATTAAGCCTGAATTCAAATTTTTGGCACAATTGTAGAATGTATTGTGGGGGTGGGGGTGGGGGCTATCAGGGTTAAGTGACTTGCCAGGATCACACAGTTAGTAAGTGTCAAGTATCTGAGGCCAGACTTGAACTCAGGTCCTCCTGACTCCAGAGTTGAGAATGTAATATTAAAAGGATGATAAGAAAAATTTAGAACATGAAGCAATGATCAAAAGGGTCAGTACAATACCACAAAAATAGATCATGGCAGGCAATTTCCACTTATTTTCCTGATTAGATAAATCAGAAACTTTGTAAATTTAGTATATTTAGATATATATTGTAAATACAGTGTCCCTAGGCATATATTTTAAATATAGTTCATCTAACAAAGAATTTATTATGTTTTCTTAAGGTATTCTTAGAGAAAGATGAAGGGACATGGTCTTGATCATAAATAGTCTAGTCTAGGGGATATCCAATGAGTTAAATAAATGTATTGCACAATGTCAACATTAATGGCTCAAAGAAATTTAAAAGGAGTCCCCCCAGAGGAGGACTTGGAAGGTCTCTGCTTGAATCTGTACTGTATTATTATTTTTAGCAGTGATTTGGATAGGGACTTAGATGACAGGCTTATGAAATTTGCAAATCAGGGAAAGCTAGGAAGGATAGGCAACGTATTAGACAACATAATCCTGGTTACACTACTTGTCCCAGGTCATACAGTTGGTAAGGATTGTAACCAGGGTTTCTGTCTTCTAATGTATTTATTATCTCTTCTTCCTTTGTATGATGTACAATCTGGTTAAACAGGTCATCTATGTTTTCATCCAAGCCACTGATAAAAATGTGCCAGTATTCTCTGATCCCCAGTCTTCTCATCTGCCAAATGGGGATAATAGTAGCTAGAATGAATAGATTACACGGTTGCTGAGATTGCCTTGCAAGCTTAAAAACTGGAGAACTTAAATACTTAAAACATCTTTTGCATGCTTATACGAAAGAAATTATTACTTATACAACTGTTATTTTGAAAAATTCCATCCAGACTAAGGACAGATCACAGAATTAGCAAATGCCACAGAATTGGTAAATCTCACAGAAATATGACACATTTATAATTAAATCAGGAAACCTGATTTCTGCTCCTCAGTCATCATTTTGAGATAAAAATGGATTCTGCATAATGATAAAAATGCATTCTTTAGAGGCACATTTGTATCACTGAGTGGGATTCTTCACCAAAAGGATGGCAGAGAATTGATTGTAGTCTCATAAAATAAAATGAGACAAGAAATAAAGTACAATACTTCCAGTCCCTTAGTTAATGATCCAGACTCCCTTTATTACTAGCAGTGCAGAACACCATTCCTCAATAAGGGGTATGAGAAGGGAACAGTAATAGAGAGGTATGACTAATCTGGCTTGCCTACCAAAGAAGTTTTATTTCCCTTATTTTTTTTCTATGCACACGGGTAGTTCACAGGGGTCTTCCCATTCCCAATCCCAGCTGTTTACTTTTTAAAGTCTCTCTGAAAGAAAGAACAGCTTGACATTACCAACCTTACTTTGTTGTGTCATAGGTAAGAATAAGCATTCTGTTTCTGAGGATGGGAGAGGGGAAATAGGAAGGATGTTGAAATGGAAAGATGTGTTCCTGAGGCCAGACATAGATTCAGCACCAGGGTGATGAAAAGCAGACTCCCAATACCCAACATCTAAGACTTAGCTGAAGAATTTATCACGTGACCTTTTCTAAAGCAAGGAAACCCGACAAGGACAGGAAGTATGTAAAAATGGAAGGTGAGTCTATCTCACATAGACTGCAATTTATTTATAATCATGTCTACGCCATCTCTTCCACTCTGTTCCTTCTCCTCCTCTCCCCATGTTGATAACTAACTTCAATAACAACTGAGATGTTCTCTTCTTGCCCCTACCTCACCCCTCTTTAAATCTCTGACTTCCTTCCAAAGACAGCTCAGTTGGGGCAGCTAGGAGGTATAATGGATAGATCACTGGCCCTGAAGTCAGGAGGACCTGAGTTCAGATCTATCCCCAGACACTTACTAGCTGTGTGACCCTGAGGAAATCACTTAACCCCAAATTCCTTTAAAAAAATACTTCAGGTGCCATCTTCTACATAAGGTATGTCTTGATCCTCTAGGTGTTCGCTGTCCTTTCTCTCTTGAAAACATGTTCAATTATTTTATATATAAGCCTATATCTATTTGTCTGTCTGTGTACATAATAACAGCAAGAGAAAATAGGATGAACACAGGTTTGGAAGTCAAAGGAAATGAGCCTATTTTCTTCCTCTGTTGCTTATTTTACATGTAACCTTGGCTAAGTCATTAAATCTCATTGGGTCTTAGCCTTTGTCTAACTATGAAGTCATTTAAAGTCTTGTAATGTTAATGTGATAATAAGATCTTCCCCACCCATTAATAGGTCTCAGGTGGAACCCACTGGGGAGAGATTTGCCTAAAAAGGAGCTTGCTTAGGGAGAGGTTGCTTGTAGGTAAACTTGCACATCTTTTGGTACTAAGTTGATTAGGCAGTGAGTCATGAGGACTGTGATGCCTTCTGGCTCTGGGAAGTGGATATATTCTCTGAGTTGGTATTTTGTGGTGAGGGTTTGCTTATGAGGACTGTTTGATTTCATGGTTGAGACTTTGAGTAGCCATTTGTTCAGATCCAGACTGCTCATATGCAAAGGCTCTCTCAATCCAGTTGTGTTTGTAAAGTGTATAGCAATATTGCTTTGATTCAGGCAGTCACATCCCTGTCTGTTGGTCTTCATGCTAATTTTTCTAATAGTATTTTCTCTGTTTGTATTTTCTTTGCTTGTATTTTCCCTGACATTCAGGGTGCTGACTTTTCCCCTGAACTAGTGAATTTAATTAAAGAAGATTGTTGACCACTTTAAAGTCACTTTCCTTTAAGAACAGCAGATCCAAGAACCTCTACTAGCAGACCATCCTAGGTGTGCCAGGTGCTTGCTGTTAGTCTTCAGGCTTCAGTTTCCTCATTTGGAATGACAATACTAACCACCTTGAGGACCATCTGAGATGTATTTTGTAGGAAGCCAGGAATTTTAAAGGGGTGGAGGGGCAAGAGAGTGCATTCCAGACATGGGGGGAATCCCCTCTTTAAAGACCCAGAAGTAAGAAACATTGATCACTTCAAAGGAGTTTAAATGACGTTGCTGCTCATGGTTCATTTGTAACATAGGGATGTTGATGGGATGACTTCTAATGTCTTTTCTAGTTCTCAACTTATGATCCTATGAGTTAATCCAATAGAATGTAAGATCCTTGAGGGCAGGGTCAGCATTTTTAATTTTTTTTTATTTTTAATTTATGTGACAAAACAAGCATTTCTATAACATAGTCTAATAATACTAAACTGAAATATAAGAATAAGAAACCAAAAATATTATGGACAACTTGCTATTCCATTTACATATATAATAAATATATATATATACACATATAATAAATTTTTTTTTCTTCCCTCCCTCCCACCCTAGAGATGGCTACCACTAGACATTATAAATGTGTGTGTGTTTGTGTATTTAAACTTATTCTATACATATTTCTTTTTATCAGTTCTTTCTCTAGATGAAGACAGCATCTTTTTTCCTATGTCCTTTGTGGTTAATTTGGGTATTTGTTCTTGTGTGTTTCTTGCAAAACGCTCCTACCCCCAAAAGTAATCTCAAATGGTCACAAATATTGGTTTTTATTTTTGGATCCCTAGCACTTGGTGCAGTGACTTCCACATATCTTTTTACCTAATTTCATTGTTATGTCTCTATCATGTCACTCAAAGAAGAAAGTAGTAGAGGGCAATAGTAGAGAAGGGGAGGTGTGAAAGAGCTTATTTTTTTTACCATCTTTCCTTGGGATGTACCAAAGTGAAAAATGGACTAACCGATAAAGCTGTGACTAACTTAGAAAGCAAGATCTACATCTATGTTGGACTATTCTCCCCACTGGGAGTTGAGCTTCACGATCTGTAGCAGACTTTGACAACTTATTAAAGAAGTGACTCAGTTGGTGGCCCATTTTTTTCTTGAGGTGCTCTTTGACTCACATTGCTGGTGTCATGTCCTTGTACCACCATCACTCCAGTTGATAACTAATTCCTGAAAAAACAGTCCCATCCCACAAATCACCAGCAGGTAAGAGTTTGCATCTTGGCTTCCTGTTTGGATTATAAAGTTCAATGAACAAACTCATCAGAGAGGGAGCAACACTCTGACAGCCAGAGAGCACCTCCACCCATGAGGGAGCAATTCATCATTAAGAAGAGATATCATAACTTCTAACGGTAAAGATCGTGACTTTAGGAGGAAGAGAATCGAAGACAGAAAAATGAACCACACACACTTTATGTTCTTGCTTTGTCTTCCTTCAATAAACACTCTTTAATCTTAAGGACTTATTCTGATTTCCTGATGTAAATGAATGTATAAATCTGCACTTACTAGGATGTAGAGTAACAAAGGCTGATACAATATCTGTTTCCTTATCTGAATAATGAAGAACTTTGATTCAATGGCTTTTAAGTACCTTTGAACTTTAAATCTATGAATGTATGTAAAGTAGTAGACTATTTCTAGAGAGGGCTCTGGTAGACCAAAAATCTTATCTGTCTCTCAAATGGTTTACATATCAATATGCCTGGAGTCAGTCAACAAGTACCTACTATGTGCCAAGCACTATGATAAGGAGCTGAGGATACAAAGAAAGGGAAAAATAACCCTGCTTATAATCTAATGGGGGAGACAACTATGTGCAATGGCAAGAATTTTGCCAAAAGTGGGACTTTGGTTAGATCTAAAGGAATCCAGAGAAGTCTGAATTTCTCAACATTAGGATAACATACCATCTCCAAAGTTCCACTTTGTGACTTTATTGTATTTATAGGCGATCTTAAGCATACCAAAAGCTGCCCCAGAAAGCACAAGATCTGTCACAGCTTACCAAATTGGAAAGACTCTAGTGAGAGAGGATATGTTAGATCACATGGCTGTAATTTGACAAGATAAATTCAATTGTCTGTTAGGTGATGAATACTTACACAACACACAAATTTTTGGAGATGGTGGCCTTTAATAATAGCACACATTAGATCTATAACCCAAAGACATCCAAAATAAGGGAAAAGGATCTATTTGTACAAAAAATATTTATAGCAGCTCTTTTGTGGTGGCTAAGAATTGGAAATCAAAGGGATGCCCACTGATTGAGGAATGGCTAAATAAGCTGTGGTATATGATTGTAATGTACTGTTATTGTGCTATAAGAAATGACAAGCAGGATAATTTCAGAAAAGCCTGGAAAGACTTACATGAACTGATACATGAAGTGAACAGAACCAGGAGAACATTATAGTAATAACAGTAATATTGTCCTATGAAGAACTGTGAATAACTTAGCTATTCTCAGCAATACAATGATCCAAGACAATCCCAAAGGACTAATGATGAAGTATGCTAAGCATTTCCAGAGAAAAAACTGATACTATTTGAATACAGACTAAAGCATGATATTTTCACTTTTTTTCTTTCATGTTTTTCTTTTATTTGCTATTTCTTGCACAAAATGACTAATATGGAAAGGTTTTACATAATTGCATGTATGAAACCTCTATCTGATTGTTGCCATCTTAGGGAGAGGGGAGGGGAGGGAGGGGAAGAGGGATAGAATTTGGACTCAAAACTTCAAAGTATCAAAAATTGGAAATAAAACATTAATAGCTAGCATTGCTATGACACTTTGAGGCTTACAAAACATTTATATATATAATATATATATTCATATAATTTATATATTTTATATAATTTTATAATATTATATATTTATATAATTTATATATATACATATATATGTGTATACATATATATATATATATATATATACATACATAATTTCATTTGATCCTCACAACAGCCCTGGAAAATAGGTACTATTATTCTACCCACTTTACATATGAGGAAAACAAGGCAGTGAGTAATTAGGCGACTTGCCTAGGATTTCACAGCTACTAAATATGTGAGACAGGATTTGAACTCTGGCCTTCCCACATGCAAGTCTAGCACTCTGTTCACTAAATTAAGTCATTGATTTAGTTTCAAAGCAAAGCCACCCAAGTTTTGGGGTATTTTTTTTCTTTTCATGTAGATAATGAGGGAAGACACAGAGACTGTGTTAAAAAGGACATAGTATACAAGACCGGGAAGGCAGCCACCCCTTCTACTTTGCCCTGATCAGACCACAACTAACAGTGTATTTAGTTTTATGTACCATACTTCAGGAAGGATAATGATCATACAGGGAGCACCCAGAGGGTAGCAACAGGATAATGAAGGCATTTAGTTTCATGCCAAGTGAGGAAAGACAGAAGACAGCACAAGACAATAGAAAGATTCCTGACTGACATTAGAGGACCTAGTTTCCTGTCCCAGGTCTACCTTCTACCCATCATAAGAACCTGGGCAAATCACTTCCCCTATTGGAACCTCAATTTCCTCATCTGTAAAATGAAGGGATTGACCTAGTTAGATTCCAAGGTCTCTCGTAGTTCTGATGCTATGACCCACGTCCCAGGATGGAAAGTGTGGAAAGGGGAAGAAGAGGGAATGGGGTGGGGTGGTAATATGACAGCTGTCTCCACATATTAGAAGGCCTGTCATGTGAAAGAAGGATTAAATTTGTTCAGCTCGGCCTCTAAGGGCAGAACTGGCCATGACAGGTGGAAGTAGCAGAGATTCCTGATAATTACAGTGACCGAAGTGGAATGGACTGCCTCTCCTCTCTGAGCCAAGCCTGAATGACCTCTTGTCAATAATATTCCAGAGAGAATTTCTTTTTTCATTTGTATCATTTCAGAATCCAAGATACTGTGTTTCCATCCAGTGAAATTCAGTTCAGTTCAATTCAATTCAGCAAAGCCTTATCAAGGGTCAAGTATCAAGGCACTGTGCCTTGCGATAGTGTGACACAAAGACCAAAATGAAAAACCGTGACCCTGTGGGTGTCAGGTGGCATTTAATTCTAGAAGATTTAGGAGCAGCAGGTGGGGAAACAAAGAAAGCCCTGTGACTGTTTTACAATCGTCCCTCGAATAGGCAGGGCTTGGTAGTTTTCCAGGCTCACCTGTCATGGTGCAGCTTTACTGACTTGTAACTCAGGTGTTCATTTGACTGCTCAAATGTGCCATGCTCGCGGCAGCCTGCCGCCTTCTATTTATAGGAATGACTTCACCCTCTGCTGGAACGCAGCAGCTGTTCAGCAGTGCCCGGCGATACACTACAAGGACTTGGGGCATATCTAATTGAGCACTTAGGTACTGCAGTGATAGATGCCTCGGAAATATTTACATAAAATGCCTTTCTCTAAGTGGAATCTGGCCAGAACTCTGGGGCTAAAACCGCCATCTTTCAGGATTGCCAATGAGCCTGAAATGAGAGCACCAGAATGGGAGGGGGAGGCATCAGGAGGAATGGTACTCCAGCACATCCTTCTCTTCTGCTGTAAATATGACAAAGAAACTGGGAACAGGAAAAGATAGCCCTTTGCTTCCTCGTCTTTATTTCTCTAGAAGAAAAAAAGATCATAGTCCTCTGTGCAAATGATTTAGATGGGGTAGGACAGAAACACGGGTTGTCCCATCAAGTGCCTCATCTGGAAGGCTGTACCCTCCACACCTCCAAGTATGGCCTTGGAATAGGCTAGGAGAAAGACTTAGAGGGCAGCAGGAAGGTTAGAGCAGAATAAGCTTACGACGTGTTTTGGACAGTAGCTCTCAGCAATCAGAATGGGTCACATTTATCATTGTACCTCACATGCCTCCAAAGTCTGGATGACTGTTCCTACTAGTACTTCTTTTCCTGGGAGAAGGGGAGGAATGATTAAGGTGGGGGAGATTCCAGAAATCATACCTGGTTAAGATAATAAAAAGCCATCCTCTAATGGGTAGGGGAGTAGGGCACCAGGAGGCAGAGAAAGAAAATCTAAGACACCAGCACTTAGCCACTTTTAGGGAAGGCAGTGGGGGAGGGGGAGAAGAAGCTCATCCTTCCAGGCATCATCTGATGGGTTTTCCATTTTAACTAATTATTCTTGCTAACTAGAGGCTACACTCTTTTGTTTCTTGTAACTACAGGTGCAGTCAATAACCTCTATATACTGTGCTCTGGGGCAAAGCTCTAGGTCATCCCATCCCAATTAGGACTATATTTACCAAGTAAGAATCAATCATTCACTAAGTAGCAGGGTGCCTTGTCTATAATGAAAGATAATCCTTCTAGGATCTGTAATTTTCATTATAGTAGGTCCTCTTTCTGCTAATACAAATTTCAACTGCACTCCCACTTAGAAGATGATCTTCAGAAAAATACTGCCTAAAAAATTCATATTGCTTTAGCAACCTGGTATTCAGTCTCTCACCATAGCTAAGGTCAGACAGACAAGAGAAAGTAGGGTAGAAAAGTGGCAAGGGTAAGGGTTGAGCCCAAGGTGTTCAACTGCAAGTACGACTTTGGGCAAGTCTCTTCAACTCCCTGAACTCAGCTCCTTCATCTTTTAGATGAGGGAATTGGACCTAAAAAGCCCTTTCAAAGTCCATACCTAGGATCCTCAGGACCCAAGGTCACTTTCATCCTCCCAGGAAGCATTGGAGAAGGATATTAGTGTATGTGCCTTGTACATAGAAGGAACTTAATGAATGCTTATTGAATGAGTGATTGTTCCTTGTCCTTTCAGGAATTATTTGAGGCACTTCTTTATTGCTAGTATACTACTGGTCTTGATTGGGGAGAAGAAAAAAAAAGCAGCAAGTAATAATGTAAAGAAATAACCCAGAGTCAGGAGACTAGGATTCTAACCATAACCAAATCTGCAACTGTGGGCAGGTATCACCACTTTGGGCTGCCATTTCATCCTCAGTAAGATGAACAGGTTGAAATATGGGAGCTCTAAATTCCCTTCCATTACTGATGCCGCACACATCAACATTGTTCCACAATGTGTCCCTATTCAGGCTTCCAACATCCTCCCATCACCCTCTCCATCCCCAAACTGATGACCATCCTCATTCTCAGAGGCCATCTGTCATATAAACTGAGGAAAATAGAAGAGCAATACTATCTAAAAGTCTGGGGGGGCAGGGCAGATGATAGACCAAAGGTATCAGAAAGCATCCCAGTCCACTCTCACTCTCAAAGAGAGAGTCTAACTGGCTTCCACCAGATATTAAGTGTCATCCAATTATCTTCAGCCCTTTTTAAAAAGAAAATTTTGTGCTCATCTCTCTGAATACATAACAACTACATAACACACTGGGCAGTTGTCATACAGGTGGTAAATCATGATGCCCATGGAACCTATCTCCCTGGGTATTTGTGAAGCTCAAATGAGATAACGGCCATAAAACACATTGCAGACAGAAGTGCTGTTACCATAGCTACTATCTTTATGTTTTCATAGAATCACTGAATTTAAGAACTGAAAGGGACACCAGACACCTAGTCCAAGCCATCCATCAAAGGAATCCTTGCTATGATGTACCTGATAAGTACACATCCATCCTCTGCTCAAAGACCCCCAAGGAGAAGGAATCCAATGCTTCTCTAGGTGGATCATTCTACTTTAGTGTGACTCTAGTTGACAGGAAGTTTGTCTTGTTATCAAGCATCAATGTCCTTTATCTCTTTTTTACTCTCTCTAGGTCTGCCCTCTGAGGCCAAGCAGAAGAAATCCATCCCCTCTTCCATCTGGGCACCTTTTGAATACTTGTCCATAGTTATCATGCCCCTGAGTTCTTTCTTCTAGATAAATATGTCCAGTTCCTTGAGCTAATCTTCATATACTATAAACTTGAGACCATTCACCATATTGGTTACCCTTCTCTGAACACTCACCAGCTTGTAATTGCCCTTCTTAAATTATATCATCAGAAGTGAACACAATAATTCAGTTTTGGTCTGATTCATATAGGGAATGGACCATCACCTTTCTATATCTGGAAGCTACATCTCTCTTAAAGAAGCCCCAATCACAATAGAAATTTTGTCTGCACTCCTAACTCATACTGAGCTTGCAGATCACTGAAACCCAAGATCTTATTTAGGGCAGTTGTCCTTACTTCATCTTCCATTGATGATAGAACTGTGATATTGTGCATTGTTCATGCCAATCCTTTGTCTCCAAACATTGTTTTGACAGGTCAAATTCTGTTTAGAAACTTACGAGCTTTGGGATGAACAGGAAATCCATTCAGAGAAGAAAAGAGCAAGATTGTAAGACATTTGGCATGGGAAGGAGGCAGAGGAGATAGAGAAGAATATGCTTCAGGAAAAGGATTTGAAAAGCCCTGGGCAATTAGTTAGATGTAGAAGGGGAGATCAGAATGGAGCAGGGGAAGAGACATCTCTGTTTATAAAATTAAGGCATTAAAATGAAAAGCTTTCCAGGTTTTATGTGTTTTCATATACATAAAATGGTCTTAAGGTGATTCCTAAAAAAGACACAAGCAAATATTATAGGAAGCAAAAGATAAATAGGAAATGGCATTTCCTGTGTGTGAATCCCTAGTGATACCTTCTAAAAATAAGCATGAGGACATCTCTCATCAAAAATAGGACTAGTAATACTTAAAGAAATAGATCATCCTCTCTTCCCTGTCCATCTCTCCTTCTGCCCCCTACCACCTCCACACGTCTGTTTGTCTTTCTTTTATTTTCTTACTCAGAAACTGACTTTCTGTAACACCAGAAACAAGCAAATATCAGAATCTATGTGGCCACACAAGGTGACTGTAAACAAATAGTGGAGGCTGCAGGGCTATAGGAAGACGATATAATATATTTGTGGCTATGATCCTAGATGGTGGTTAGTGTAAACCTATGTTTCCAGGTCCAATGGACACCTTAATATATGGGATTGGGGGGGCTTCCATAGCTCTTCCATAGGGATTCAATTTAACCTTATATGGGTCAGAGACATGCTTCTTCTATGTGGACATCCCAACAGTGCCTCTTCCTCCACCCACCATCTTCCTTTCCAAAATAACTCCAGATCTTTGCCCCTCTACCTCATATAACAAAAGAGCTTCACTTTTCTTCCTCCATTGAAATGATGGGAAAAAAAATGTTCCTTGTCCTGATCCATTAGATGACTTTGGGGAAGTATTTAAATCCCCCAAATTTGGCAAACTATCTCAATCATTGTTTAAATTCCCTCTAGGCTTCCCGCTGGAGATTTTGTCATTTACAAGCACATTTCCTCCATTAGATTCCTCCTCCTCCCCCCAAAGTTATATGAGATATAATTTTGGGATTTTTCTTTTTTAGAGAATTTATCCTTTAAAAAACATTATAAAATATGCTTCCCCTCCATTTTTAACACTATACTGACCTCTAGAGTAGAAATAGTTGAATTTCACAAGTGAAAGTAATAAACTACAAGAAAGGTCTATCGAAAGAAAGTCTCCTCATCAGGTTCGAATCCATCTGTTACACATTAAATAGACTTTATTTTATGGGGTCTTTTCAGAAAACATGGTTGATATTAAGAATATAGTTTTGAGGGACAGCTAGGTGTCCCAGTGGATAGAACACTGACCCAGGAAACAGGAGGACCTGAGTTCAAATCCAGACTCGAACAATAACTGTTTGACTCTGACCAAATCACTTAATCCCAATTACCTCTAAAAGATGTGTGTGTGTGTGTGTACACACATACATATATACACACACATATGTATATATTATATATCTACATTTATATACAGAGAGAAAGTATGTGTGTGTGTGTGTGTGTGTGTGTGTTTTGGGAGTCTAAGATGAACAGTTGAAGAGTAAAAACAGCAGAAAAAAATATACAATTACAAAAACAATGAAAAGAGACCCTGAAAGGCAAGTGAATTCTCATTAATTTCAATGATGATTTACTTCCTTTCAGTAGAGAGGTGGGAGCTATCGTTGCAGAAAATTTCATACACTGTCATATGTAATAAATACATTGGCTGTGCTTATCTAGGTTTCTTTGCTATGAGTTAGGTCTTTTGTTTTGGAGGGGAGGGAGTTATATTAAGGAATCACTGTAATGAGAAAACAAAAGATATGGACATGACTTTTCTTAAAAGGAAAATTAACCACATGCATGCTGGTCTTTTACCAAAAAAAGAAAAAAAAGAGTTCTAAGTGCCAGACAGAGAATGCATACTTGAGCCACAAAGATCCAGAACTGGGAGGAGAGATGCTAAGGGAAAAAGAACTAAAAGGCATGAACTAGATCCAGAGAATCTTGCAGCTAAAGGCACTTCACCACCTAGAACAGACCCCTTGCACACACTAGGTGCCTAATAAATATTTGTTGAACAGAAAGCATCTTAGTAATCCACATCTGCATCTCTCAGTTAGGGAACTTGCCCCAGTCTACCCATCTGAGTCATATCAGAGTCAGGCCTAAAATGGAGGCTTCTCATAGCTTTTCTACTTTATCTCTTATCTCTTTCTTCCCTTAAATAAAGGAGGAGGAATTCCAAGTTCTATTGAGCATTCTATTGACCATGGTGGAAGCTCATTTGAACCCTTCTCCAACATCATCTTCTCTATTTCTCCTTTAACCTTCTTAAGGCTATCAATCCCTGTACCTTCTGCTCTCATATCTTTTATCCACACTAATATATGAATGAAAGATAATAGGTTCTACATGTTAGCCAAAAGAGGGCTTATTTATCATCTAACAGCTGTCAATATCTTAAAATTAGAACAATCATGGTTTCTGATGGAGCATTTTCAGATATTGCACATCAATTTACTTGGCAGATAGAGGGTTCAGTTTATGTCCAATATATCATAGTGTACCTGTCTCCCCTTGCACTCACCAGGGACAGAGATACTTAATTGAAGTAGTATCAGGACACAGGAAATAATTCCAGCCCCAGAATGACTGAGAATACATGAGAGGGGAGAGAAAGTTTTCACCAACACCTTTAAGATTTTACCAGAGCAAACTAGTAGAGACCTCCATGAAATTCTCATCAACTTGTTCCAAACTTCTAGCTGGTGAATTACTCAGAGGAGTTGAGTTTTGCAAATTCAATTCAGGAAGCACTTCTTAAACACCTACCACAGAACAGACACTGACCTAGGTGCTAGAAATACAAATTAAAAATGCAATGGCCCCTGTCTTCACAGGTCTTACATTTGCATAGCAGAAATACAACCAGCACACAGATTAGTAAACATGCATCAAAAATAAATTGAAAAATAATTTTGCAAAGGAGAGAGCAGTAACAATTGGAAAATGAGAGAGGGTTGATCAAGAAAGGCCTAACATAGTAGGAATTACATCAGCTGTGCTTTGCTGGAATCTTAGGGTCCTTAGAGATGAAGGCAAAGAGGAAGACCATTCTACTCACGGTAGATACTTTGTGCAAATACAGGGAGGCTGAGGATGGAAGGTTGCTTCTGAGGAAAAGCTAGCATGCCAATTTGGCAAAAATATGGAGGATATGAAGGGGAATGATACACAATAAGACTGAGAAGATAGATTGGAGCCATTTTATTTAGGATTTAAAATGATAAATGATTTTGTAATTTATCTAAGAGACAATAGGGAGCCACTGAAAATTATTGAATCCAAGAATAATATAGACAAATCTATTTTGTAGAAATATCAATTTGGCAGCTATTTAGAACAAAGATTAGAGAAAGAGGAAATTGAACATCACATGATGAATTAGAGCATCATATCAGGTCAGAAGAAAAGTGATGATTTGAATAAGTATGGTAACTGGATGAGTGGAGACATGGGGACAGATGCAAGAGGTAGCAGTGATCAAATCAAGAAAGTGTGTCAACTGGGCAGCGTATGGGGTGCAGGAGGGTGGGAAGTTGGGGATAGATACAAGAACTAAAGGAGAAAAGAGTCATAGACAATGTCAAGTTTCTGAACCAGTGTGACTGGAAGGATGGTTAGGTTCACCCCCACAAATAAGTGAGTTTGGAGGCTGGGTTTTGGAGTAAATATAATTGGTTTCATTTGGGACATGTTGACTTTTTCATGCCTATAGGGCAGTGAGTGATTTTAATCAAAGGAAATGAAAAATGCCATTTATTGTCTGTCCTTGAGTTTCACTCTACAACAGAAAGAGAGACAGAGGGTGCAGGGGTTAGCTCCATGGTGGCTAAAGCAGCATTTCTGAAAATCTGGTCTTTATCCTGCAAATAAGCAGGGCTGGAACTCACCATGTGAAGTGCCTTGAATTAAAGGGACCTAGGGACACAGAGGAGGAAAGAGAGGTCTCCCGTAGGCATCTCTGGAGGAAATTATTGGAAATGTTATAAAAATGGAACCCAGCCACAACCCTCCAAAAATCAATACGCCTCAGCTTTGCAGCTTGCTTGCTTTCTTACATCTGCACAGAGAAGGAAAATAAGAGAACAAAATGTTGTCATTATGTGCTTAGTTTTTACCTTCTATGTACATAAAAAGCAGAGTGGTACTTTGGAGACCGAGATTCTAAAACCACTCAAGTGAAAGCACAAGGAAACAGGGACAAAAGGAGAGGGAAAAGAGATTCTAGACAAAGACTGCTGTGACCCCAGCCCTTGTGAAACTGGCTAAGAACAGAAGGCGATCCAAAGGCAGGGTCATTTGGAAATGGTCAATCATTGAACAATCATCAGATAAGAGAATGGAAACCAAGCTTCAGCATCAGCAGCATCCTAGCTGGTATTTCCATAAGGATGGAAGGTTTACTTTGGATTTCTGTATACACAATCCCACTTGACTCAACAGAGTAGGTGTCAAATTCCCATTTTGCCAATAGGAGAAAACACTCCAGGATTCAGAGAAGTTAATTTCTTGCCCATGTTCATATACCCAGGAAGTATTAAAGGCAGGATATGTATTTTGCCTGACATCGAATCATGATACCACTTCTATTATGGGATAAATGGCCATGATTTTTCATTCTTCCAATCAATCAGTAGGCATCGATCAAGTGCTTAATTTGTGCCATTAACTATGGTAAGCACAGATGGTTAAATAAACAAATGAAGGAAGGAAGGGAGGAAGAGAGGAAGGGTGGAAGGAAGAAAAAATCCCTGCCCTGCAGGGACTTACATTTTATTAAGGAAAAATGCAGCAAGGGCAATATTAGCAACTCACAGATATGCCCCCAAAATAAGCAACAAAGAGTATTTTGTTACATTGCTCAGTGGTTAGAGCACTGAGCCTGGAGACAGGAAGGCCCAAGTTCAAATCTACCCTCAGACATTTACTAGATGTGTGACCTTGGGCAAGTCACTTAGATCCTGTTTGCCTTAATCCGCTAGAAAAGGAATTAGTCAACCAGTCCAGTATCTTGATCAAGAAAATAATCCCATGGACATGAAATAGCATGCTATGATCCAGGATCTCAAAAAGTCATAAATGACCAGACAATCTTTTTTCTTCCAAGAAACTCAAACCACTTAGAGGACCACAAATTCTGGAGCAAGAAGGGAACCAAAGAGTTCATGTAGTCCAATTCCATATTTTACAAAGGAGGAAAGTGAAATGACTCATACATGGTCAAGCATCTATTTAGTGTCAGAGGCAAGATCTAACCCCAGATCTTCTGGACTCCAAAACTAACACTTTCATCAGCTACAGCAATCTGCCCCTCTGAGAAATTGGTCTTCTTAGTCACATGCCTTGTAGACAGAGAAGATCATTATTTCTGCTCTCTTGTTTCATTAATTAGACATGAACAACCTCTAATGACAGGCCTTCATCGAGACCAGATACCTCTCCTTAAAAGAATGCAGTTTACTGAATCAACTAGATAGAACCAAACTTCCCTGTATTCACAGTGGATTGAATGCCCCATTTTTTGATACCTTTAGATGATCTGACTGATCAGGTTGGTATCACCCACAGCAGTTGTTGGCAAGGAGTTCAACTCTAACCCATTTTAATGACTTGTCAGTCCCTACCTCTGTTCCAGGACTATACAAAGGATGGAGACCACTAGAAGTGACTTTGAATAACCCCAACGGGAAAGAGGAGGAAGAAGGCATTACTTCAAAACCAGTGAAGGAAAGATGATTACACTGACAGCAAAAAATAAACTTCCACAGATATTCATGTGCAGGGTTTCTGTGGGTGGTAGTCAGCAATAGCCCACCCCATCACTCCGTTTATGTGTCTATCTTGTATTTATTTAGAGGTGACGAGGTAGCCCAGTAGATTGAGTGCTGGACCTGGAATGATGACGGATCTGAGTTCTGCCTTCTGTAGACATTTACTAGTGGTAGGACTCCAGAAAAATCACTTAACCTCTAGATCTGTCTCAGTTTCCTCAACTATAAAATGGAGATAATAACAATAATTTCTGCTTCCCAGGGTTGTTACAAGGATAACAAATAATGTGATATCTGTAAAGTGCTTTGATAATCTTATACAACTATATAAAGGCTAGCTATTGTAAGTATGTTTACTTGTCTATGAATACGTTGCATCTCCCCAATGGAACATAAACTTCCAGAGGGTAGGCATTGTCTCATTTTTGTCTTTGTTTCTGCAATGCCTAGCACAAGGTGTGTCATATAATATGCACTTAATAGACCATGGTTGATCTGTTGAGTGCTTACAACATGGTCTTTGCCCAACACAGTCTATGATGGTTTTATAGGTTTCGGTCACTCTGTGTATGGTGATAGCCTTGTAAATAACTAAACTGACCTTTCCTGGATTCCTGCTGCAGAAAGCAATCCATTCAAAGGAGGCAGGGTTCCTCTGTTGACTGAATTTTAAAGTAACTCCCCAATGGTTGTCTATTGGATAAAGTTTAAATACCTTAACCTGGCATCTAAGGGTCTTTATAATCTGATATATTGCTATTTATCTAGCCTTATCACTTCCTGATTTCTTGTCCACTAAGCTCCAGACAGGTTGGCCTATGCTCCACTTGTTGTATGTTTCCATTTCCATGCCTTCACTCATTCTATCCTCTCCATCTGGAAGGTTCTTCCCTGTTACACCTTCTTTGTTGGTTCAGCTCATTTTCCAATGTGGGATCTTCTAAAAAAAGTTTTTATCTGACATCTTATGATAGCTAACATTTACATGATAATTTAAATTATACAAAGCACTTTACACACCTTATCACATTAATCTCCCACAACAATCTTGTGAAGTCAGGGCTTTTATTATCCCCATTTTACAGATAAGAAAACTGAAGCAGACAGAAGTCAAGTGACTTGCCCAAGGATCACAAAGTTAGAAAATGTCTGAGCCTGAATTTGAACTCCAGATTCTTGACTCCAAGTCCAGCGCTCTATCCACCACACCACCTCATTATCTCATATAGCACTTTATAGATCTCTTAGGATCTCGTATACTACTCTGCACTGGACTATACTTACTGGAGTGTCATTGTGAAGTTGTGTATATGTATACTTCCATGCACACCTCTTGAACAGCAGTAAAGTCCCTAAAGGGATGTACCATTATCTCTGCAATTTAGACTTAATCATCTTCCCTTCTCCCTTAAGTCTAGCACAGTGTGAAGAGAAACCACTTAATAAATGTTTGACAAATGAAAGAACTGAATGAATAGAAGCTACTCTCAGTAATAGGAAATGAACACACTCCTCAAGTTTTCCTTGAGTACTTCATGTTCGGCTCATCATAGGATCCCAGCTTCAGAATTGGAAGGGACCTCAAAATACTTCTAATCCAATACTATTATCTTTAAAAATGAGGAACCTATAGTGCCGATGATTAGGTGACTTGCCCAAGGTGACACAGGGAAGTAGATTTGATTAGCAGGGTAATTGTTATGGCTTTCATTGTTCAGTCATTTCAGATGTGCCTGACTCTTCATGACCCTATTTGGGGTTTTCTTGGCAAAGACACTTGGGGAGATTTTCCATTTCCTTCTCCAGCTGATGAGGAAACTCAGGCAAATAGGGTTAGGTGACTTGCCCAGGATCATATAACTAGCACATATCTGAGGCCAGATTTGAACTCAGGAAGATGAAACTTCCTTATTCCAAGCCCAAAGCTCTATCCATTATGCCACCGAGCTGCCTTGCATATCATATATGTTTATATGTCTGTATATGTGTATATACATACATACACATATAATTTTTTTTACATAATGGGACATTTTTATTCTACAAAAATTGATGAAATGAATGGATTCAGAGAAACCTGGGAATGTTAGTATTAAGTGATACAGAGTAAAATTAGCAGAACCAAGAGAACAGCAAGACAGTAAAAACAAACACCTTTGGAAGATGTAGGAACTTTGAGCAACGCAATGACCAACTGTGATTCCGGGGGACTGAGAATGAAGCCTGTCCACTACCTCCTGGTAGAAAGGTGACAGATTCAAGATGCAGGAAGAGGCATTTACTTCTTGATATGGTCAATGTGAGGGTATCATTTTACTTGTGACGCACACCCACCCACATACACACATATGCATATATATACATATAAAATGTACACATATGAATATATGTAAACATACATATATGTAAATATATTTTTCTTTTTAATTGGAGGTAGAAAGAAAAATGCTTGTTAATGGAAAAATAACTTTACTCAGAGGTTAAATGACTTGCCCAGGGTCACATTGCCACAATCTCTGTTAGATGAAGCACTTGAACCTGGGTAGTCCTGGCTTTGTACAGACTGTCTCTTATATAAGCTGCTTTACAAGTTTATGATTGGCATTGCTAAGGAGAGTTTCTACAATAAGAGATCCTTATGTTAATTAGGTTGCAGGCATGGTCTTCACCAAAAACGTTCATGATATCTTAGAGCCATTCTATCAGTAGTATAATTGCCTAGGGAAAAGGGGAGAATTTTATCAATTTCTTCCTTGCATCCTCAGTGCCTAGGATAGTGCTTACCATGCAAAAGGTGCTCAATAAATGTTCAGGTTCTATTTCATCTGTTCTGATTTCAGCAGATAACAAAGAAGTAGGAGTTACAAGAAAACCCTACTGTTCAAATTCTAAGATTTTCTTTGTTCTCTAAAGTCAAGATTTTCCTCTCCTTCAAATCATAATCACAGAGTCAACTTGGGGCCTACAGTGCCTATGACCTACCTTTCACTGCCACATCTACAGGGGTAACAGGGACAGGAGTCATGCTATACTTGAAGAACTCCTATTTCTAAGTGTAATTGAAAAAAATAGAAAAACCACCATGGTGATTCTGAACTGGAACCCATTGGTTTCAGTTAAAAGTCCAAAAGATGACTGGTAAAAATAATGAAGGGAAGCTGATGGTGATTCAAGTCAAGGAGAATTTATGAAATACCTGCTGCGGGTGGGGGTGGAGCCAAGATGGCAGAGTAAAAGCAGGAACTCCAAACACCTTTAAATATAACCCTAAACAAATTCTAAAGTAGAACCCACAAAATGACAGAATGAAACAAATTTCCAGACCAAGACAACCTGAAAGGTTGGCAGGAAAGGTCTATTATACCAGGTTGGGAGAGAAGAGAAGTCCAGTGCAAAACATACCAGCACAGACTGGGGCCAGCTAGCCCAGAGAAGACTTCAGTACACTAAACCACTGGTAGTTATGACAGTTTCCAGACTTCTCCACCCACAAATGCCAAACAAAACTTACAAGGTCAGTAGTAAAGGTCTGTCAAACATAGGTGAGAGAGGATAATGGTCTGATCCCAGCCCCAGGCAGTGGAGGTAGCAGTGAAAGCAGTGGATGTGGCTTTTTCAGAAGCTCTCAGCCCACAGTGTAACAGCAACCACACTGGCAAACACAGGATGGCTGTTAGTAGAGTTTCTTAGATCTGCTGTACTAGGAAAGATGGCTGTATAAAGAGTCAACAATCTTTTTTTTAAATTACATTCACTAGTTCAGAGGAAAACTCATCACCCTGAACTTTAGAGAAAATATAAGCAGAGAAATAAAGAACAACATATAGAACTCTACTACCTGAATCAAAGCAATATTGTTGTACACTTTACATACATCCCTTAATCAAGAGAGCCTTTACATCTTAGTTGGGGAGCTCTGAACATGCAGTCACTCAGAGTCTCAAACAGGGAATCATAAGTTCCCTCTCATAGGTGGGACCAGTATGTATAACAAAGACTCAGCTCCTGATTGGCTCAGAGTCAGTAGGCACAAAACCTACATGACTCAGTATAGCTGTGAACTATCAGGTTCAAAGGAGATCAATCCTTCAGATATCTTCAATGAGCTTGAGCCTGGGAAATAGAACTCCAAAAAGAAAATAACAAAAATCACACTTTGCTTGCTTTTATACACAGACAGTCAGGGAAATCAAGTGACTGATCAGAGGAGAATTGCAGCGATCTCTGGTCCTACTGAAGCGATATTCTCTTGTTTTGCCTGTGCTTGTATCTGGGTCACAGTCCTAGGTGATGGTCCTGGGGCAAGGAAGAGCACTAGCCTGGTGGCTCTTGTGGTGGCAGTAAGAGGGAATCTCCCTCACAGTTCCAGGGAAGAAAGAGTACTTGTGGTCACTCACAGACAAGACCACAGGCCAGGAGAGAAGTAAATACCTTTCCTTTGATCATACCACCTTGGAAGAAGTGAAAATTTGCAGGCACCTAGAAGTGCTTCTGAAAACCTCTGCACAAAACCTCTGAAGCTTGGGACAGTACACCCTCCACACTGAAAGTAGACCCCTACTTAAACAAAGAGTTAAAAAGTCAAGTAATTAGCTGGGAAAATGAGCAAATGACTGAAAAAAATCAGACTATAGACTCTTACTCTGGTGACAAAGAAGATCAAAACAATACAGCCAGAAGAAAACAAAGTCAAAGCTCCTACTTCCAAAGCCTCCAAAAATATAAGAATTGGTTGCAGGCCATGGAAGAGCTCAAAAAGGATTTTGAAAGTAAAGTAAAAAATGTGGAGGAAAATTGGGAAAAGAAATGAAAGAGATGCAAGAAAATCATGAAAAATGAATCAACAGCTTGCTAAAGGAGATAGAAAAAAATAGTGAAGAAAATAGCACCTTAAAAAATAGACTAACTCAAATGGCAAGAGAGATTGAAAAAGCCAAGGAGAAGAAGAATGCTTTAAAAAGCAGACTTGGCCACATGAAAAAGGAGGTCCAAAATCTCACTGAAGAAAATGATTCCTCAAAATAAGAATGGAGCAAATATAGACTAAAGATTCTATAAGAGATCAAGAAATTACAAAACAAAACCAAAAGAATGAAAAACATTGGGAAAACAACTGACCTGAAAAATAGATCCAGGAAAGAGAATTTAAAACTTATTGGATGATCTAAAAGCTGTGATCAAAAAAGTGCCTAGACATCATAGTTTAAGAAAGCATCCACAAAGTCTGCCCTGATATTCTAGAACCAGAGGGTAAAATAGAAATTGAAAGAATCCACTGATCACTCCATGAAAGAGATCCCAAAAGAAAAATTCCTAGGAAGTTTGTAGCCAAATTCCAAAATTTCCAGGTCAAAGAAAAAATATTGCAAGCAATCAGAAAGAAACAATTCAAGTACTGTGGAAATACAATCAGGATAACACAAGCTTTAGCAATTTTTACACTAAGGGATCAGAGGGCTCAGAATATGATATTCTGGAGCTCAAAGGAGCTAGGATTAAAACTAAGAAATGCCTATCCAGCAAAACTGAGCACAATTCTTCAGGGGAAAAAATGGATATTCAATGAAATAGAGGACTTTTGAGCATTCTTGATGAAAAGAACAGAGCTGAATGGAAAATTTGACTTTCAAATATAATACTCAAGAGAAGCATGAAAAGGTAAAACAGGAAAGAGAAATCATAAAGACCTTATTAAAGTTGAACTATTTATATTCCTACATGAAAAGATGATATTTGTAAGTCACAAGACCTTTTTTCTCAGTATTAGGGTAGTTGGAAGGAAAATACACACACATACACACATATAACATGTGCATACATATATGTGTGTATATTGCATGTATGTATATGAAGAAGTACATGTGTGTATGCATATACATGTGTATGTGTGTATATACATACAGAGGGCACAGGGTGATTTGAATATAAAGAGATGATATCTAAGAAAATAAAATTAAGGGGTGAGAGAGAAATGTACTGGGAGAAGGAGAAAAAAGGGCAGTAGAATTGGATAAATTCTCTTCACATAAAAGAGGAAAGAAAAAGCTTTTACAGTGGAGGGGAAGAGGGGGGAGGTCAGAGGGAATGAGTGAACCTTACTGTGATTGGATTTGGCTTAAGGAGGGAATAACATACACATTCAATTGGGTATGGAAATCTATCTTTACCATACAGGAAAGTAGAGGGGAAGGGGATAAAAGAGGGTGGATGATAGAAAAGAAGGCAGATTGGGGGATGGGGTAATCAAAAGCAAACACTTTTGAGGAAGGACAGGGTCAAAGAAGAGAACAGAACAAATGGAGGGCAGGATAGGATGGAGGAAAATATATTTAGCCTTTCACAGCATGACTATTACAGAAGTATCTTATATGACTACACATGTATAATCTATATTGAATTGCTTGCCTTCTCTATGAGGATGTGTGGGCAGGGAGGAAGGGAGAGAATTTGGAACTCAAAGTTTTAAAAACAAATGTTAAAATTTGTTTTTCCATGCAACTGGGAATTTAGATATACAGGCAATGGGGTATAGAGCTCTATCTTGTCTTACAAGAAAAAAGAAAGGAAAGGGTATAAGAGAAGGGGGTGGTGTTGATAGAAGGGATAGACTGGAGAAAGGGGTAATCAGATAGCTTGTGGTGGGGGAGGAGAGAGATGGGGAGAAAATCTGAAACTCCAAAATCTTGTGGAAGTGAATGTCAAAAACTAAAAGTTAATATATATGTATACATACAAACCCCCACATATATGAAAACACTATCATGAAACTTTTAAAGAAAAAGAAATAAATATGTAGAATGTTTTAGCTGTTAAGTTCAAAGGACAAAACAAAATATAATGGCTCTTTTCCTCAAGGACTTTACATAGGGGAAGATGGGGCAGCACTTCTACATATAAAGAATCCAGAATATATGCCAGGACATCCCTCAGGTATGTACCAGCAACTGGTAGATTTATAGGGTGTTTTGCTTGGTTAAACTGTTTTTTATCTCACTTTTCTAAAAACTGTTCCTCAAGTAGTTAAAAAGATAAGCTTAGTGAGAGCAAAATAGTAGTTGCCAAGATCCCAGCATCCCAGAAACAAAAATCTGCTGAGATCAGGAGAAAACCTGAAATGGAAGCAGGGAGCCTTCTCAGGTGTCATGATATATAATCTCCCATTTGAACACACATAAAGTACAATCTTACTGAACACAACTCACCACCACTGCATGGGAAAAGCAAATGCTAAGTCAAAAAGAATTGTGCTGACTCCATTAATCTTAAATCCTTTGGGTTTTAGAGTTCTGTGAAGATAAAGTAGTTAACCAATGAAGTTAGACATGAAGAACAGGAGATACTCTCCTGTCTCAAGTCAGGAATCTACAGAATAAATTATAAATAACTAAGTTCTGCCTTTAAAGAAATACAAATACCAGTGCCTAGTAAAGTGCCTTGCAAGTGATGGGTGCTTGCTAAATGCTAAGAATTGAATTGATTAAGAGATGTAAATTCTAAATTGCTGGGTTCACGGCATCCTGAATCCCCAACTTAAGGCTAGAATCCCATAAGCAATTTGACATACTAGGAAGATTTATCCAAAATAAGCCCAGTGGAATATAAGCTCCGTGAGGGAAAGGACTGGTGGTTTGTTTGATATATATCACCAGCACCCAACATATTGACATATATGGTAAGTGAGCTTAAAAAATATTTGTTGAATTGAATTGAAATGAGATGAGATTAAATAGGTTAGTGAATAAATAAAGGAATTAGTGAATGAATGAAAAGAGGAGGGCAAAAGCATTTATTAAGAGTCTACTATAAAGAAAAGCAAAATAATCCCTGTTCTCACAGAACTTGAATTTTAATGGAGAGGAGGAAACAGGCCAAGATGAATAGTTTTAGTTGCAAGTCAGATGCACAGGCCTCATGGTTCTCAAGGGTCATAGAGAAACGAACTGATTTGAATTAATGGGCCCTTAGAATCCCAGTTCTAAATTGAAAAACTCAAAACAATTTCAATCTCCTAAATGTAGTTGAAGTCACATATTTAATTGACTTGATGAAAAATTTCTTATTTCCCTCTTCCTCCCAGTAGAATGCCAGTACATTGAGGATAGGAATAAGTTTTGGTTTGGTCATGGCGCCTAGTATAGTTCCTACTACATAGAAATACCCTAATAAATGCATGAATTATTTGAGGTAAGAAATAGAGTGGAGGCAGGAAGAAGTTACTGGATAAGTGCTGCTTGATGGAAGAACACAAGAATTGTAAAGTACTTCCCTAATGCTCCATTCTCCTTTACCCAGGCCCCACACAATGTCATTTTCACAGAACCGTAATTTCCCATTATAACTGTCTACAAAGTGCTCCTTGTAAAAGAGTCTTAATTCTATTCTAAATCAAAGTATTATTTCTGAGTCATCCCCTGGAAGGCAGCTCAGGCCTTCTGTAAATTGCATTCTTTGCAAAGAGATGTTAACCTCATAGGTTGACAAAGATTTCAATGTAATAAAACCAGTTAAAACCTAATTAAGTAGTGGCAGCTCAAATGTATGTGGCCCTTTGAGGTCTGTAGAGTGCTTTGAATCTTACAAATATCTATGAAGGAGGTTTTATTAGCCTTCTCTTTTTACTGATGAGGAAGCTGTCTAAGGATAAACAAAATACATCTATATCATGGTATGACGTATGGCTGAGAAGATAGATCAGTAAAGTCTCCAGTCTCAAAGAACCAATTTGATAATTGTCTTTGGAGCTGCTCAATTGCCCAATGGCTCTCTAGCCAAGCAGCCCTCTTCATTTTTCCTCAGTATTTCCCCTTCTCCTCTCTCATAATGTTGGTCTTCCACCCATCAGCTCCTTAACACAGATGCATTCATTCTGTTCCACATTATCCAGACACTTGAAGACTATAGCTGTAGTGAGCTAGTGCAAAAAGAGCTAGATAAATATGACAAACTAGAGGCTGGCTGGCTGTCCACTTGCCTCCTTGATTACTTGAATCAAAGAAATTCATGAGAGGAAAAAAAGACAGGCTGATCCTATGGTCCAATTATCAAGGGCAACGTATGGACAGTCCATGGCTGTACTTGGGTTCTCTCAGGCTCAACAGATAGTACAGAAGGCTGAGGATTCTGGATGCTGCCCTGCTGTCCCCTATGGGAGAACCCAACCAAGAGCTGCACTAGATGAGTAAGTTTCTATGGTCTGGTATCTGCATCACTGAAGACTGTTAAGAAGAGAAGAACAAGGAGGATGAGAACAATGAGGAGGAGGAAGAGAAGGAAAAGAAGGAGAAAGAGAAGGAGAAGAAGAAGCCTAACATTTATCAAGAAAACCCCAAATGGGGTGACAAAAGTCATACACAACTAAAATGACCAATACCCTTAGGTCCTTTATTGAATGAAGACTGATACCACATCAGCATGTGGCAATAATTTTGTATTCTCAAAGGCATGAGGTCTTGGAGGACTGCTCAACCTGAGGAAAAGCTTCAAGTATATTTCATAATAGACTATGGAAGATAAACTCCCTGAAGCAAGTATTGTTTCAGCATTTGATAAATTTCAAATTTGAAATGATCTACCCAGCTAAACTCAGAGAGGTTTTTCTCCAGTTTAGTTGCAAACTAATGGATTTTTTTTTGGTCATAGCATCTTCTAAAAGCCAACTACTAAGTTATTAAAGGGCTGGGATCAGTGGAGAAAGTTCCCTCCCAATGAAATCATAAATCCTTAAATGATTGAAGTTAAGCAATATTTCACGTGCTAGAAGTAGTGTGAGGTGCCTTAGAGATAGAAGTTTTTTGCCAGGGACAACAGAATTTCCTGGCATATATATGTGCATTTATGAAAAGAAATATTTAAGAGCACTTTTTCAAGTGCCCTTTTGTGTTACATGCACCCTGGTCCTCTTCTTACTTTACCTACTCTTAGCTCTATATTCTGATGAAAATTGTTCTTAACCAGAGAGTAGCATTCAGAAAGAAACTCTCAGAAAGTAGCTGAGTCAATGAATAATCCAGACATCATCATGGTTAATTCCATCAGAAAGACTCAACCCAAATAAACCCCATGATAAAACATCATAGTTTTTTATTATTATTATTAAGTGCATTAACTTTTGTTTTTAAAGTTTGGTGAATGCTTTTGGGGTTTTTTATGACAATTTGTTTATATAAGTTCAAACCCCCCCCCCAACAATCCCTCCATTGTAATAAAGAAAAACAGATAAGTAAGCCCAGTTGACACAGAGAGCAGTGTGGCAACATATGTAACATTCTGCATCCGTAGGGAACCACCTCCATACTAAGAGGATCACTTCATTTCTAATGCAATATTAAAATACTATCTTTCAGCAAAACTATTCTAGCAGGATGTGGGGGAGAGGGGAATTAACCACAATCTGACCACAAAATAAACAAGAAAGAAGTTAAAGAGGTGAATAGACTTTTAGAAAAGTTAGATATGGTAGATTTCTAGAGAAAATTGAATGGGGACAGAAAGGAATATACCTCTTTCTTAGCTGTACAGATCATATATACAAAAATTGACTTTTTACTAGGGCATAAAAAACTCACAACCCAATGCAGAAAGGCAGAATATTAAATGCAATTCTTTTCAGATCATGATGCAATAAAAATTATAGATTACAAAGGATCATGGAAAGAAAGATTAAAAATCAATTGGAAACTAAATAATCTAATCCTAAAGAATGAGTGGATCAAGCAACAAATCATAGAAACAATAACTTCATTCAAGAGAATGACAATAATGAGACAACATACTTTGCCCAAATATATGCCCATAAAATTGACAAGCTTAGTGAAACGGATGAATAGTTACAAAAATATAAACTGCCCAGATTAACAGACCAACTTTAATTAATATTAACAGAAGAAGAAGTAAAATATTTAAATAACCCCATCTCAGAAAAAGAAATTGAACAAGTCATCAATGAACTCCCTAGGAAAAAATCTCCAAGGTCAGATGGATTTTCAAGCGAAATCAAACATTTAAAGAACAGTTAATTCCAGTTCTATATAAACTATGTGGGGGAAACTGGCAAAGAAGTCCACCAAATTCTTTTTATGATACAAATATGATGCTGATACTTAAACTAGAAAAAGCCAAAACAGAAAAAGAAAATTATAGACCAATTTCCCTAATGAATATAGATGCAAAATTTTAAACAAGATATTAATGAAAAGATTGCAGCAACTTATCACAAGAGTAATACACTTTGATCAGGTAGGATTTATACCAGGAGTGCAGGGATGGTTCAATATTAGGAAAATTATCAGTATTATTGATCATATCAATAATAAAACTAACAGAAACCAATGGAAACAAGACACATTAGTCAATGACTATAGTAATCTACTACTTGATAAACCCAAAGACCCCTGGTTATGGGAAAATAACTCACCATTTGACAAAAACTGCTGGAAAAAACTGGAAAATAGTCTGTAGAAACTGGGCCTAGATGAACATCTTACACCGTATACCAAAATAAAATCAAAACGGGTACATAATCTGCATATAAAGGCTGATACTACACGCAAATAGGGAGAGCAAGGAATAGTTTATCTATCAGATTTACAGAGAATGGAAGAATTTATGACCAAACAAGAAATAGAGAGTGTTATGAAATACAAAATGGATAATTTTGATTATATTAAACTGAAAAAGTTTTATGCAAACAAAACCAATGCAACCAAGATTAGGAGGGAAACAGAAAATTGAGAAAGAAATTTTGCAACCATTATCTCTGATAAAGGCCTCATTTCTAAAATATATATAGAGAGAACTAAGTCAAGTTTAAAAGAATATGAATCATTTTCCACTTGATAAACTGTCAAAGGATATGAACAGGTAATTTTCAGAGGAAGAAATTAGTTATCTATAATTGTGTGAAAAATGCTCTAAATCTCTGTTGATTAGAGAAATGCAAATCAAAACAAAATCTTAGGTACCACATCACCCCTATAAGACTGGCTAACAGGCAAAACAGGAAAATTATAATAATAATATAATAACAAAATAATAAATGCTAAAGAAGATGTGGGAAAATTGGAAAACTAGTGAACTTATCCAACCATTCTGGAGAGTAATTTGGAACTATACCCAAAAGGCTATAAAAATATGCACACCCTTTGATCCAGTTTCTAGAGCTGTATCCCAAAGAGATCATAAAAATAGGGAAAGGATCCACACATGTAAAAATATTTATAGCAGTTCTTTTTGCGGTGGCCAAGAATTGGAAATTGAGGGGATGCCCATAAAATGGGGAATGGCTGAACAAGTTGTGGTATATGAATGTGATGGTATACTATTGTGCTATAAGAAATGATGAACAGGCAGATCAGAAAACTCTGGAAAGACTTATATGAACTGAAGCTGAATGAAATGAGAAGAAGAAAACACTGCACAAAGTAATAGCCATATTGTATGATGACCAACTTTGATAGACTTAGCTCTTCTCAGCAGTGCAAGGGTCTAAAGACGACTCCAAAAGACTGATGATGGAAAATGCTATCCACATTCAGAGAAAGAATGATGGGGTCTGAATGCAGATCAAAGCTTACCATTTGCTCTTTTTTATTTCTGTTGCTATTTTCTTTCTTGTGGTTTCTTCCTTTCATTCTAATTATTCTTTATAATATGATGAATGTGAACATATGTTTAATCAGAATGTATATGCTGTGTGTCTAATTTGTTTTTCCAATCCTAGCAATAGATTTCTATGGCTCTGTCTGAACCTTCATCTACTTCTCCTTGCGACCAATTACGTACATCTTCCATTTTACTGGACTTGTTAGCACTTTGCCCTGATTGAACTTCCCTTAAAGAGTTTCTTTAGTCTTTGTTTGAGCTATTTCTATCAACCATGGCCATCCATTAAAGTTCTACTCCATCTCATCATGAAAGAATGGGGACCCCAGGCCAAAAAAGTTTATGGTAGCAGAGCACAAACGTAGCTTGAAAAGCTTTGCATGCAAGTCCAGGAACAAAATCATAGCCTTTTATCTGAAGACCAGCGTAGTTAAGTACTGAGAGACTTATCCCATCTTGGTCTCTGAGTAATAAATTGTTCATCCGTGGCAATTCAAAAAAGAAAAAAAACAACAGCTATCTACTAAGTTATAGAGGAACAGAGTGGAGACAGCTCGAGAAAATGGTAAATCTTTTAAATAAGTAGGCATCATTGTACCTAGACTGACTGAAGTACTTTCTCTCTAGTCTGGGTCTAAGCCCAAGGCATTGGTTCTATATTCTAGCTCCTTCTGTTTGTCAGCATACAAGCACGAGAACAATAGATGCCATAAAATTCCCCTTGAATATGATTCCATAAAGAATGTTTATTTGGCCCTATAAGAATTGTCATGCTCTGTTGGTTCCTGAGGATATAGCCCTCAAGAGACATCCAATCCCTCCTGTGCTTTGCCTCTTTTCATCATAGAAAAGATAAATGTTTTCCATGTTGAGCACTTAAAGGACACCGACACATTGAGGTCAGGAAATGATGACCATTCATCTCAAGAGATGTCTTCTTTTAGTCACAACAACATCAATTGAAGAAATCATGCCCAGGATGTTTTTGCCCATATGCTCAATCTGGACTCCATTTTTTTCTTTCCAAATTTAGACTCAGTACTGTCACTAGAATTGTGGCAAATGTCTTTAATGTTATATGGTTTCAAAAAGATTTTTCCAACCATCAGTCGTCATTAATGGAAACATCTTTTTACCCCCTTTTTCTCTTTCCACTGTGTCTGAACTTACAATTCAGTGTAATTGTAGAGTAATGTGTGTTCTTATCTGCTCTCCTCCCCCATGACTTCCCAACCCTCTTCCTTTTCTGATCCAATTTTTCACTTGGTTCTTTCATTCTTTTGCATTTCTTGAGCTATTGTAAATCACAGGGTTGGCTCCCTCCCCCTTTTGCTTCCATCCTCCTCATTTGGCTAAGCTGGGATCCTAAAGTCTGAGCCACAGCCTTTCGATTCTGATAAGATATCCTACAGGTATCTATAAGGACCAGGGCCATAAACAAGAAAAGGCTTTTGGAGGTGGTTTCATTGGTACAAAGATGTCAGAACAGTATTAGTGATGTGGACAAGGCTAAAATTTTAAAGGCTTCTCACACTATGTCCCCCGTATATGCTGTTGTTCAAGAAAGGCATGATTTAGCCAGTTGTGGAAGCCCAGACATAGAGCAACAAGAGGATTAAGGAAACTTGCACTTCATTTATCATGAAAACATTTAAGTATAGCTATGCTCTGAGTACCTGGGTACTCAGTACAAGCTGGTTTATAGAAGAATGCAATTAAAGGCAGTACAGGAAGAAAACAGAAATATAGTCAACTTTGTCATTTGGCATATGGGCCCAGACCAAGTAAGGTGGTTAACTCAAGGTTACAAAAGAATTTACAGGAAGATCTGAAATGAGAATCTGGGTTCCCTGACTCACAACCTAGACTTCTTTCCACTATACCACATGGCATGTGCAAAGAAGGTTAGCGATTCAACTGAATTAACACTTTTTAAGGACCAATGAGCCTACTATTTGCAAAGCATTCAAAGAGAACACTATATTTCATCATGGTATGGGGGTGACTTGAAACCTAAATCTTTTTTGTTCCTTTTTAAAAAACATTCAGGGTAAAAATTTGATTTAAAATTGAACAATGGCAAAGATAATTTTATTCAACATTTATTAATTGACAATAATAATTGATAATAACAGGTCACTCTGCCAAGAACTGGGTATATAAAGACAGATATAAAAGATGGCCAAGTCTCCTAAGAAGCTTACTTTTAAAAGGAGACACAGCGTAAGCCAATGAGCAAATACAAGACGTTTGGGGTAAGAGAGAACTCTCCTAGTTTAGGCAAACAGGAAAGGTGTCTGTGAGGAAGTGATAATTGAATCTTGAAAGAAATTAAGAATAGCAGGACCTCACAGCCAGAGAGGGTGGCCAACACAAAAGCCTGGAGGCAGGAGAGATGCCATGCTGAGTTCAGTGAAGAACAAGAAAGCTGGTTTGCTTAGATAATAGAATCCATGTAGAATAATAAGATGGAATAGGACTAATTAAATAAGGGTATAAAATTAGCCTAAAACTACATCCAGCAGGTTTGAAATGTCAAATTCGAGTCTTCATTTTGTCTTAGAGGTACTAGCAAGTCATTGAAAATTCTTGAGGTAAGAATTGAGTGTTATGATCAGCTGAGTGATTAAGCCAGAAGATCCAGGCATGATAGGTGCAGTTGATGTTTTGTCAGAGCTTCCCAGAACATCTTTAGTTGTTCACAAGGATTCAAACTTTTGCTCACCATTACAGAAAGTTCTATCATGTGAAAAAGTCCCTTGAAACCTTGACAGGGTGGGCCTAATAGCATGAAACTGAGAAGGTAAAGAGAGGTAAAGCTATGCACCATGAGGCACAGCACAGATTAACCATCAAGATATGTGTTGTGCTTAAACTCCAGTGGAGAACTGATTGAAGGCTTTAATATAGAGGTCACCTACAAAACTACCCAAAGCTAATTTCAGTGAAATCATAGGATCTCAGTTTTGAAGTTAGAAGGGACCTCAGGGGCCATCTAATCCAACTCCATCTTTTTACAGAAGGGAAAACTGAGGCCAAGAGAAGGAAATGACTTGACAAAGGTCACAGAGACGATAGGTAACAGAGACAGAATTTGAACCTATACTCTTCTGACTCTAGAATAGTGCTTTTCTCCACTGTACTCCATTGCCTTGTGGTCCAAGTTTTAACAAGTTCCATTGGAAGAGACCTAGGAGCTCCCAGTTCAAACCAAGAACCATCCAACCCCAAGAACTACCAGTTACTAATTGCATACTAAAAGAAGGATGGTTGACAACTGACAATTTCCTCATATCATTTATCTACATACAAAGGAAAAGTTTCCTGTAGCAAACAGGATTTGCTTAGAGCATTTCTATTCCATTCCCTCTTTGTAAAAGCCAAGCAACTGGTCCAGTGGAAACACCAATGGATTTAGAGTAAAATGGCCTGGGTTAACTTTCACTTCTATCTTTTATAATCTATGTGATCTTCAGCAAGTCATTTCACCAGTATGGGACTATTTCCTCATTTGTAAAATGAGGGGGTTAGACAATGGCATTTGAGTTCCTCTCCAGCTAGAAATCTGTGATGTCATTTCTCTTCATTGGAGTTAACCACAATTCTCCTACTTGACTTCCTCTAAAGAAAATTCATTAGTCAGTCAAGTAGCTTTTATTAAATGCCTAATATGTGCTAGACACTATGGTAAGTAGTATGGAAAGAAAGGAAAGGAAAGAGGAAAGAAGGAAAGGAAAGGAAAGGAAAGGAAAGGAAAGGAAAGGAAAGGAAAGGAAAGGAAAGGAAAGGAAAGGAAAGGAAAGGAAAGGAAAGGAAAGGAAAGGAAAGGAAAGGAAAGGAAAGGAAAGGAAAGGAAAGGAAAGGAAAGGAAAGGAAAGGAAAGGAAAGGAAAGGAAAGGTCCTTGCTTTCAAGGAGCCCACAGTATAATTGGGGAGACAACATGAAAATGACTATGTACAAAGAGGGAGGAAGCTTGGTGGTGCTGGGGATAGAGTGCTGGATTTGAAATAAGAAAGTTTCATCTTCCTGACTTCAAATCTGGCCTCATTCTAAATAGCTGTGTAACCCTGGGCAAATTACTTAACCCTGTTTACCTCAGTTTCCTCATCTGTAAGATGAGATGGAGAAGGAAACAGCAAAGCCACTCCAGTATCTTCGCCAAGAAAGACCCAAATGGGGACACGAGTTGGAAGTGACTAAAACTGATCAAAAAACAACAGGCTAACTTAAAAGTGATGTATATGAATGATAGTTTTTATAGTTGCTGTTATTATAATTACTTAAGAGATATTTGGTTTACACGAGATCCTCAAAAAGCAATGTTACAAGGTTAGGATGGTGGAAGGACGACTAGACTGCAGTTTTTCTTTATTTATTATTATTATTTTTTAAATTTATTTTGTTTGTTTTTTAATATAAATTTATTTATTTAACTTTTTACATTCATTTTCACAAAATTTTGGGTTCCAAATTTTCTCCCCTTTTATCCCCTACCCCCACCCCAATACACTGAGCATTCTAATTTTCCCTATCACCAATCTGCCCTCTCTTCTATCAGCCCTCCCTTCTCTTGTCCCCATCTTCTCTTTTGTCCTGTAGGGCCAGATGACTTTCTATTCCCCATTAACTGTATGTCTTATTTCCTAGTAGCAACAACAATACTAAACAGTTGTTCCTAAAACTTTGAGTTCCAAATTCTCCCCATCCCTCCCTCCCCACCCATTCCCTTTGGGAAGGCAGGCAATTCAATATAGGCCATATCTGGGTAGTTTTGCAAATGACTTCTGTAATAGTCGTGTTATGTAAGACTAACTGCATTTCCCTCCATCCTATCCTGCCCCGCATTGTTTCTATTCTGTCTTTTGATCCTGTCCCTCACCGAGTGTTGACTTGAAATTGCTCCCTCTTCCCATCATCCCTCCCCCCTTCCTTATATCCTTCTCCCCCACTTTCCTGTATTTTAAGATAGGTTTTCATACCAAAATGAGTGTGTATTTTATTCCTTCCTTTAGTCGAATGTGATGAGGGTAAACTTCTTGTTTTTTTTTCTCAGCTCTCCTCTTTTTCCCTCCACTAAAAAGTCTCCTGCTTGCCTCTTGAATGAAATATAATTTACCCCATTCCATTTCACCCTCTTTCCTCCCCCTGCATTTCTCTCTCACCATTTACCTTAATTTCTTTTAAGATATGGTCCCATCCTATTCAATTCACTCTGTGCTCTCTGTCTCTGTGTGTGCATGCATGTGTGTATGTGTGTGCGTGTGCATATGTGTACGTATGTGTGCATGCACGCATGTACATGTATGTGTGTGTGTGGTTCCACCAACTACCCAGATACTGAAAAGTTTTTAAGAGTTACAAATATTGTCTTTCCATGTAGGAATGTAAACAGTTCACTTTTGGTAAGTCCCTTATGAATTCTCTTTACTGTTTACTTTTTCATGCTTCTTCTCATTCTTGTGTTTGGAAGTCAAATTTTCTTTTCAGCTCTGGTCTTTTCATCAAGAATGCTTGAAAGTCCTCTGTTTCATTGAAAGACCATATCTTCCCCTGAAGTATTATACTCAGTTTTGCTGGGTAGGTGATTCTTGGTTTGAGTCCCACTTGAGTCAGACTTCTGGAATATCCTATTCCACGCCCTTTGATCCCTTAATGTAGAAGCTGCTAGATCTTGAGTTATCCTGGTTGTATTTCCACAATACTGGAATTATTTCTTTCTAGCTGCTTGCAATATTTTCTCCTTGACCTGGGAGTTCTGGAATTTGGCCACAATGTTCCTAGGAGTTTCTCTTTTTGGATCTCTTTCAGGTGGTGATCGATGTATTCTTTCAATACTTATTTTGCCCTCTGGTTGTACAATGTCAGGGCAGTTTTCCTTGATAATTTCATGGAAGATGATGTCTAGGCTCTTTTTTTGATCATGAGTTTCAGGTAGTCCGATAATTTTTAAATTGTCTCTCCTGGATCTATTTTCCAGGTCAGTTGTTTTTCCCATGAGATATTTCACATTCTCTTCCATTTTTTCATTCTTTTGGTTTTGTTTTGTGATTTCTTGGTTTCTCAGAAAGTCATTAGACTCCTTCTGTTCCATTCTAATCTTGAGAGAACTATTCTCTTCAGTGAGCTTTTGAACCTCTTTTTCCATTTGGCTTATTATGCTTTTGAAAGCATTCTTCTCCTCATTGGCTTTTTGAACCTCTTTTGCCAATTGAGCGAGCCTATTTTTCAAGGTGTTATTTTCTTCAGCATTTTTTTGGGTCTCCTTTAGCAAGGCATTGACCCGTTTTTCATGCTTTTCTTGCATCGCTCTCATTTCTCTTCCCAGTTTTTCCTCCACCTGTCTAACTTGATTTTCAAAATCCTTTTTGAGCTCTTCCATGGCCTGAGCCCACTGGATATCCACGTGGGATGTCTGAGATACAAAGGTCTCGACCTCCACGTCTTTCCCTGATGGTAAGAATAGTTCCTCATCATCAGAATTGAAAGGCAGGAACATCTGTACCCCATCAAAGTAGCTTTCTATAGTCTTATTTTTCTTCCCTTTTCTGGGCATTTTCCCAGCCAGTTACTTGACTTCTGAGATTCCTGTCCACCCCCACCTAGATCCACCCAGCTAGTGCTTTGGGTCTGAGATCCAAATGGGCTTTCCGCAGCAGGCACAGCTGTTATTCAATGTGAGGTTAAGTTCTGGTGCTCGGGTGGGGGCAGGGCCGCCTCCCAGGCTCAGTTCCCTCAGGGGCTTTATGCAGAGACCTTCAGTAGTGGAGCGGGTGGGGGCAGGGCTGCCTCAGGAGTTTTCTGCAGAGACCTTCAGTAATGGAGCTCCTGCCTGCTTGGGGAGTCCCGGCCACTGCTGCCTCTGCCCCTCCCTCCGCTGCTGCCTCCCGAGGGGTCCCAAGTCACAGAGACACCCCGCTCCCCTCTTGGCCAGCGCAGATGTCTCTCTCACTGACCTGTAGTGCCTGTGGGTGGAGGGACCTTTGCGACTGCCGGATATTCTGTCCCTGAAGCCTGCTCGGATCTGCTCCTCTGGGGCCGCGTGGCCAGGGCAGCTCAGGGGTGGGCTCCGCTGTCCAGAGCGAAATGGACCTTTGGGGACAGCTCTCCAGGGCTCTCTGGCATGGAAATCTTTTCCACTGTGTTTCTGCGCACCTTGCAGTGCTCCAGAATTTGTGGGGAGTTCTTCTTGCAGGAAATATATGGGCTGTGGGTTCGGAGCTAGCATACGTGAGTCTACTCTGCCATCTTGGCTCCACCCCCCTAGACTGCAGTTTTTCTGAAAAAAATTGTTTGAGGATTAGGGGTGGCTGCAAACACAATATGAGTCAGTGGTTTGATATAGTAGACAAAAAGTAATGGGATGGGAATTAATATTTGGTAAGCGTCTGCTGTACTCTGCCTCTGTATTAAGCACTTTACAAGTATCTAATTTGATAGGTACCATCAATAACCTCATTTTAAAGTTGAAGAAACTGAGGCAAGCAGAAGTTAAGTGACTCACCCAGGGTCATACATCTATAAGTGCCTGAAGAAAGATATGAATTCAGCCCTTCGTGATTTCAGGCCCAGCTCTCTGTCTGCCAACCCACCAACTTCCTCATTAAATTTTAGACTTTGTGAAGGAAGGGTAGCTATTGAGAATAAGGAAACAATAGTCCCAACATATGCCGCCCTGGTCAGACATCTTCTGAATGGTATGTCCAGTTCTGAGGCCAGAGTTTAGGAAAGATATTGAAGGAGCAAGGGGAAAAGCCAGGATGTTGAAGGAGTATCAATCTACTTCAATGTGAACATCATTTGGATGACCTGGGGAAGTTTAGCTTGGAATATAGAAGATTTAGGAGGAACATGAGAATATTTAAGAGGTCTTCATGTGAAAAGATAGGCCTGTTCCATTTGGCACCAGAGGGCAAAACCAGGAGCAAGGTGGGAGAGAAACAAAAAGTAAATTTAGGCTAGGTGTGAAGAAAAGATATCCCTACCATGTAGGCAATTCCAAGCTACAATGGGTTTCCTTGAGAGGTAACTGGGTCTTCAGCAGGTAGAGTCTTCATGTAAAGTCTAGGGTTCAAATTGTGAGGGATACTGTAGTGAGGAGTCCTTTCAAAATGAGGTTTGGAGCAGGGAGCCCTCCAATCTTCAAGTGTCTAGCTGATATCTTCCTTCTTGTTCATGAGAAACTGGAAACAACTGGGACCATTGCAGAGAAAATTGGAAAGATTTGTATGAACTGATGCAGAGTGATATGACCCATTTATGCACTAATAATGAGATCATTAAGACAGACAATTTTAAAAGACTTAAGAACTCAGATCAATGGGGATACTAACCACTATTCCAAAAGAGCAATGAGGAGGCATTTTACCCAACTTCTGACAGAGACATAAGGGGCCCAAGATGCTGAATAAGACAGAATTTTTTGCATGTAGCCAATGTGGATTTTTTTTCTTGACCATGCATATCTGTGACAAGGATTTTCTTTTTCTTTTGTTTCCAATGCACAAAGGGAATAGAGGAGAGAAAACAAATATTTACTGATCTTAGCCCATGGAATTACAGGAGGCTAGATATTTGCACATCTCAATTAACACAATCAAATCTCACTTCAACTATCAGTGTCCTTGGTCCTGACAAGAGATAGTATAGTATGATGGGAAGATTAAATGCTCTGGAGTCCAATGACCTGGGTTCAAATCCCTTTTCTGATGCCATACCTGGGTCATATTGGGCAAGTCTCTTAGCTTCAGTTTTCTCATCTGTAAAATGAGGGGATTAGACTACATGGTCTCTGAGAACTAGTCCAGTTCTAAATCTGTTACCATCTGCAGGTACTATTAAATTTCCCCTTTAAAGTCTGCTCAAGAAAGTAGAGGGAGTTTGGTAGGAAGAAGTCTCTGAGAGAACTAAATTAAAACAAATTCAAATATTATAGTAAAGAAACATCATTTTCCCATTAAAATGGAGAGAAAAAAATTTGGAGAGACCTTACCTTGAAATAGAAAACAAGAAGAGAAAAAACTGCATTATCACAAACAATATTTATCTGGCCTCAATCCAGTCTTACATCATTTAAAATTTAATAACAAACTGGCAGCAGAAAAGCAAACAATTAATCAGCCATTATTAGGCCTAATTTTTTTTTACAATTGTTTAAAACTGAATTTGAAGCCCAGCTAAATAATGATCAAGAAAGAAAACATCAAAAGTATTTTGCAGAAAGGATTAATAGTTTAGAAGATGAATAATTGTGTTTGCTTTCCTATACATGCTTCAGGGGAAAACAAGGTCAGAAAATAGAAATGAAAAAGAAAAGAAAAGAAAAGCTTTAGCATGCTGGCATAAACAGCTAAATCATAAACAAACTCACTGGGTACAAAGTAAATCTAGAGACCAATTATCGGAATCATTACGTACAAAACCAGAGGAGCAAATGAGAAGTGGGAACTAGAGGTGTGGAGGGGTTTTGGGTCCTAAACTGTACAATGCTGGTACAATCCCAAAATGTTAATAAAGGATGCAAAGTCTATGAGCTAGTAAGAAGAAAGATGTGACGGAAGAAATTTGAAATGCTGTTTTTAGCAATATCTTTTATAGCCAACCTGACCTAAAATACGAGCAGAGTCTAAATATGGTGGTGGTGTCTTAGCTTTGTTCCATGACACTAGGGACATTTGTCATTCTTCAGAATAGCAAACACACGCACACCACTGCTTAACACCCAAATAACAAGAATAATTAGTTTTTAAAAATAGAGCATTCCTAGATGGTAGTGTGGACTTCCCTATCTCACTCCATCATCATCCCCCTACTGAACTGAAGACATGTTTTGTGTTGCTTTCCCTGGGTATGGTTTGCAGGGCTTAACCTAGCTATAAAAATTACTATGTATAAAGTTCTATATTTGAGAAATCTCTGAACAAGGTCAACTGAGGCTGTATCCCTATAAGAAGGCAGATTTGTTTTATGTAGCTAAAGAGTTAACTTTCCCATACCAACCTTTCACTTCCACCCCCAAAACTGTGTAATTTAACTCAGTAAGGACACTTTGTTTTATATAGAGACTACTTTTTAATCTATGTAGCCTCTGTGCCTAGCATACTGCTTGGTACATGGTAGGTGCTTAATACATGCTTATTGATTGCCCAGAGACCTTTCTTGTGTAGATCTTGAAACCTAATATAACATCTTTGGAAAATTTATAGCTTTATAATTATATCCACCTGTGTGCCCTTCCTTCATTTACACAGGTGACAATCCATGACTTCTCATCCCATGTAGTTTTTTTATAACTTTTTTCCCCATGAATCTTCTGTTTTTCATTGCTATCTTTGTATCCCCAGTGGCTAGTGTGGTGCCTGGTACATACAGGAGCTTAATATGTGCTCACTGATGTATTCAGTTGATTGGTTAATGTCAGAGAATCTGAATATTATCAGTGGAGTAGAAAGTTAGGCCCTCAGCTCAAAGTATAGCTGTGTGTTGGGTTTGTTTTTTGTTTTTTTGATGGGGGGAATGGAACATGTGGAGAAGGTGACTGAGAGAAAAATATAGTTTAGTAATGCCAAGTGATTTCAGTCTGATCTGTGAATCTAGAGAGTAATTAACATGTTTCTTCTTTTATTTCCTCAGACTTTGTGTGAAAACAATGACATCACTCCAGATAGCAGAGATGGGCACCAACACGAAAGGACAGGATTTTGAGGTGGGAGGGACCTGGAGAGGATCCATGCCAACCCCTCTCCTCCTATAGAGAAGGAAATGAAGGCTGTAGAGGGGAAGGGCCATCTGGATTTAAGAGTGGCACAGCTATGGCTTTGCCACAGGCTGCCAAAATCTAGGGGCACACTTCCTCTTCCTGTCAATCAGGAGATTGTCTTCTGTCCCATGCCTTGTACCTCATGGAGCTCCACTGCATAGCACAAACCTATTTCCTCGCTTGGTCCTTCACTATCACCTCCAGGATTCTATGCTCTCTCTCTCTGTCTTTCTCTCTCTCTCTCTCTCTCTCTCTCTCTCTCTCTCTCTCTCTCTCTCTCTCTCTCTGTTTCTCTGTCTTATCTCTATGTATCTGTCTGTCTGTCTTTCCATATATGTGTGTGTGTATACACATGCCTGTATGGATGTATATGTATATATAGGTGTATATATATTTATATGTATATACACATATATATGTGTGTGTGATTAGATAGATAGATAGATAGATAGATAGATAGACAGACAGATAGATAGATAGATATGGCTTCTCTTGTAGAGATATGACTTGGACTCTCTGGGGGACAGACGACAGCTTTCTTTTCCAGTAAGACAGTACCCACCAATTGACTGCCTTCTGTTCTGTCACTCCCTCCTTCTCAGCTCTTTTTCCCCTGAGTAAAAGAATCCTTAGTCTGGACTCTGAAAATAGGACTTGCTCAAGGTCATGAAAAAACCTCTTAAGTAAAGCTCATTCATAAGTTCGAATCTGTCCATGTTGCTATTTTGACATCTATTCCATCAGATAAAAACATGATAAAGTTTGATCCAATTTTTGGAGACAAATAATGGACAGTCAACACATGAAATAAAAGTTAAAAAGATGAAAACTTCCTGTTCAAAATAGAATTACTCAATGGTTGTTACAAAAGGGGAATGGATCAGTCATGAACACAAGCCCATTTCTATCTCTGACTTACAGTTCTGACAGGCAGACTAGCTGAAAACCACAAGCTTCTGATGCACTGACTGATAAACAGAGATCAAACAGGATTTTGAGCAATGGAGCCAGGGCCCACAAGTTAAGATGACTTAGAAGATATGACAGAAATGTCAAGAAGAAAAAAATCAAATTTCCTTCCTCTCTAAACTTTGAAAAGGCTGAACGCTTCATTCTCAGCATGAAGATGCCTAGGCTGTCCATGGATCTGTGTCTGAGACAGATCCAGCACTGCCCTTTCTTAATCTTCTATACGCACCAGGACAATGTTATAAAGGTGGAAAAGAGATCCCGGATGCTCCTTGCCCCCTTTAGCTGGGGTTCAGTGAAAAAGTTAATCAATTGACTGATTGTTAATAAGTAAGAAAGCATTTTTAAGGAGCTTACTGTAAGTCAGTCGCTATGTTTGATTCTGGAGATAGACAAAAGCAACATATACTCCTTGTCCTCAAGAGGCTTATATTCTATTACAGGAAGATCACAAAGAAAGGAGGCTGGAGGCCAGAGAGATTTGAAGTTACAAAGACAGTGAATGGATAAAAAGTTTCTCCCCGAGAAAGGGACTTTTTAGGTGAATCTTTGGTCTGTAAGACACCACATAGAAAACCAGCAGAATGTCCCAGTCCAGGATTAACTATTATATCAATAAAGCAAGCTTAGTATATTCTAGGTGCTGGAGGCACAAACACAGAAAGGAAAAAAGGAAAAAAAAGATCCTGCTTTTCAAAGTCCTGGGTGACAGGAAACTCATTTCCCTAAATACCAGCAGTCTCCACTCTGATGGCCTTTTAGACATGAGGTCTACCCTTATCGGGACAGAGGGTTACAGAAAACTTATTCAGAGATTCTCAAATACTCCCAGGATCTCACTGCTGCAAGGGACACCAGAGGCTATCTAGTCCAACTATGTCTCTGCCAAGTAGCCCTCCATCTTTCACTTTAAGGTCTCTACGAAAGGGAAAGTTTCTATCTCTTGAGGTAACTCATTGCACCTTGAGGCAGTTCTGATTGTTAGCAGGATGTCTTTTGTTTTTCTTCTGAAATCCAGCTTTACCCTGCCTCACTGAAGTTTCCTCCCATTGGTCCTAGTTCCTTTGTTTGGGACAAAAAGAACAAGTCCAATTTCTAACTCCAGTGCCCCTCCGAGGTAACTAGGTACACAGTGAATGGAGCATGGGGCTTGAAGGCAAGAAGTCCTGAGTTCAAATCCAGCTTCACTTACTAGCTGTGTGACTCTGGACATGTCACTTAACCTATTTCTGCCTCAGTTTCCTCAAATATAAAATGGGGTTAATAATTGCACCTACCTCCAGAGGTGGCATTTAAAAAAATTTGAATGATATAATTTCTAGGTAACAATAATTTTATTAATAATGTCAACATTTTTAATAAAAGGACCAGTGACATTCTCAAAGGCCAAAATCAATCATGGTGGTGGACTCATGGCTTCCATGCCCTTTAGAAAAGGAGTGTTCCTGATGATACAAATAAGCTCTGATTGGTAACTTTACAAATAAAACTGAGCTCACTCCGGTGAGAGGTTAAGAGTGACATCATGTCACTCTTAGCCAGAGAGACTATGTTTATACTCAAACCACCCCTAGCCTTGGGCAATCTAGACAAAGAATCTCTATCCCCCATTCAAGCCTGAGCTAGTTGAGTGGAGTAGCAATGCCAAGAATGAGGAGAATATTAATCCTATCTTCCAAAAGCCCTCTCCTTGGGTGACTGGACAAGGAATTAGAACAGGAGAAAAAAGGGTCTCCTCAATTTTAATAATTGGCTATTAATACAAGAAAGAAATGATCATTTATTGCACAGAGTTATGAGAATAAAATTAAATAATATCAGTAAAGTGCTTAGCATAGAGTCTGGAATATAGTAGGCACTTAATAAATGTTTCCTCTCTTACAGCCTGCCCTTTTTATATATTAGCCCTGCAAATACTTGAAGACATCTCTAATGGTCCCTCAATGTCTTCTCTTTTCAGAGTTAAACATCTCCAACTACTTTAATGGATCCATATGTAACATGATTGTAGGGCCCTCACTACCCTGACTTCTCTCCTCAGATAGCTTTCAGTTAATCAATATATTTCCCAAATACGACATGTCAAATTGAGCACCATATGCCAGATAGGTCTTGCCCCAGAGATCAGTGCCATCAGTGCCATCACCTGCTTTTTATTAAACCTCACTTAATTCAGCCTAAGATTGAATTAGCTTTTCTGTCTGTCACACTGGCTGTTGACACACTGAACTAATAGTCCACTGCAGACCCCATATCTTTTTTATAACCAAAGCTAACATGTCAATTTAATCATCAATGAGGTAGGAGAAGGATGATGGTTGTTGGCAAGAATTTGTAAGGCTGCAATATGGAAGAAAGATTAAACTTAATCTGTTATTCCTAGACAGTAGAACTATGTATAGTAATTTCAAATTTACAATATGTAGAAATCTAGCTGGGTGGGGCAGTGGATAGAGCATGGGACTTGGAACTGGAAAGATACATCTTCCTGAGTTTGAATCTGGCCTCAGATACTTCCCAGCTGTGTAACCCTCAGCAAGTCACTTAACCCTGTTTCTCTCAGTTCTCCATCTGTAAAGTGAGCTAGAGAAGAAAATGGCAAACCATTCCAGTTTTTCTGTCAAGAAAACCTGAAATGGCGTCATGAAGAGTTGGACACAACCGAAACAAATGGAAACAAAGAAATCTACAATGTATGGAAATTTCAAAGAAGTAATTTTTTAGTAAAAGAGGGTTTTTTCTAACAACTAGCATTACCCATAAAAGGATTGGGATGTCTCAGGAGGTAGAGAATTTCTCCTCACTGCAGAAATGGATGCGAAAACTAAATGATCACTTTGCTGACTATGTGGTAAGGGAGAGTGGCATGCTTGGTCAGGTACAGTTTGGACTGTAAGTTCACTAAAATTCACTAACTCCTGTGACTTAAATTGAATTTCTAGTTACATTTTCTATGGTCATACATATTGAATATATAGCTTCAAAAAGCAGTCAGAGCTCCATTTCTCAAAACACACATTGTGCAAGAAGATAAGCTCTCATGCCTTATAAAAGTGTTAAACGTTTTCATTGTCTTTGTAATATCAGTGATTTATATGTTCCCTCCAAATAAGCAATACAATGCTATGTCAATCTCTTTAATGAGTCAAATGGGAGCATCATTACCATTTGATGTCTTTTCGTCTCCAGGTCTATTCTGATAATCCTTCAACCCATTAATCGATCAATTAATAGGTATTTGTTAAGCTATGACAATGTACCAAGTGAAGGATTGAAGGATGGAGAAGAATTTAAAAAAGCTCAAGGAAGAACTCAAAATTATTTTGCATACAAAAGCTTAAAAAAGAACACAAGTAAGAGAAGTTGATCCAAATGATGCCATGAGACATGTTTTTTTCCTTCATTTTTGTTAAAGCTAAGCCTAGATAAGCCTATTAAGAGGGCAAGCACGTTACTGTCTAGATTCTAAATCACCCAGATGCCATCCTGCATGTGTTTGTTTGGACACCAACAGGCATCCTGAACAACAGCAGCTTTCTCCATGGCAACCAGTCATGTGAGTTCTTAGAATAATGTAAATAGGGATTTTATGTTGATATTTTTCTCACTAAAAACTCCTAAGGGGCAAGCTCTCCCACAGACTGGAACTCAGTTACAATCAATTTATTTGGTAGACTTGACTGAAGCAAAATACCTTTTCTTGCTGCTTTCTTGTGGCCTTTTTTGTTGTTGCTATTGTCAAATGGTGAAAAGTTTCCCCTCATTAGCCCGCTGCATCTTATTCCAGTGTTTCATAGAGCCAGAGAATTGGTGTTGGTGGGCTATTAAGAACAGAAACCATGAGAATCAAGCAGAGCTTCCTATACTCCTTGTGAGGATACAGATGTCAGTCTTCCAAATAGCTCCTAATCACGGAGTTGATTTCAGGTTCTGGGGAAAGCAAGAATGGAAAATTCAGGTGATGTGAAAGAGTGTGACCAAAGGAGAAAGCTCCTGAAGTAGAGCAATGAGGGAAAAGTTTGGGGTCAGATGTTGGAAGATCTTGAACTCCAGACTTCAGGAGCTTTCTTTTCTAGGCAAAATAGTACCACTAGAGCTTTATGAGAAGAAAAGTGTTCACGTCAAAGTGACATTTTGGGGCACAAAAAATAGAAAGAGACTATACATACAGGGTAGTCTGGGTATGTGCCAATAATTAGTCAAATCTCTAGTTAGACAAGGAGAAGACTGGGTTAGGAAGAATGTAGACTGGTTCCATTACAATTCTGCAGAGTGCCAAGCTCCAAAGGCCTGAGTCAAGATAATAAACTGGTAACCAGTGAAAGAATTCAGAGTTGTAGGAAGCCGTAAGAAATTCAGAATATAAAATGCCTTCAGTACCGGAGAGTGGATGACCTGGCTGATTCAACCTGACTCCCTAAATCTTGAAAGTGTATGACCTGCTTCTTCCATTACCTTCTATGCTAACCTAAATAATGGCTGGTGAAATGGCTCCTTCTGATACCATGATATCCATTGATCCACAGGCAGAGAGAATATTTTGGCAACTATTCCAATGGACCAGCCATGAGTTAAAGGCTTAGATGGCTTTCCAATGGGAAAAGAAAGGGGTCAATATCAGTGATATTGTAGAGGAAGGACAAACATGACTTTATGAGAGTTGTCACAAGGGACAGATGTTTCCCTTAGTAGAGGCCATTGAAGACATTGTCAGGAATATTGCTGGAGCAAAGAAGTTATGGAAATCTCTGGATCTTCATTCAAGACTGGGCAACTAAAAGAATGTTGGTGTCTCTGAAGGGCAGAGAGAGAGAGAGAGAGAGAGAGAGAGAGAGAGAGAGAGAGAGAGAAATCATGGAGTATAACTGACTACTGCCCTCAAGGAGTTTCCCAATCCAAGTGAAATCATGACATGACACGATGATGTGGTATAATACGATATGCTATCATGTAATATGGCATAATATGATGTGATATGGTATGGTATGATGTGGATTAGTATGCTTTGGTGTGATGATGTGTGTTGTGGTATGGTGTGATTTGATGTAATCTAACGGGATATGGATAGGGACAGGTAATGAACCTGTGACTTCATGACTTCATTCTATAGGAAACTACCAAATGAGGAAACCATCCCCCTATAAATCAATCAATACTTTTTCTCCGCAACTTACAGTCTTAGTGATTTTCCTGCAACTCTAAGGAATTATGTAGTTTGCCCAGGGTCATACAGCCAATATGTTTCAGACATAGGTCTTGAAGCCAGATCATTCTTCCTCTGAAGTTAAGTCTGTATTTATTGTCATGTTGCTTTTCATAATATAATAAAGATAGCTCATGATTTATAGAACTGTATGTAACAGTAAAGCCTATATGAGAGGAGAGAGGGAGGTCAGAGACATATGGGAAGAAGCAAGAAGAAAGAGGGGAAGGGAAGAAGAAAACAAAAGAGGAGGGAAATGGAAAGGAAAAAAGAGAGATTACTTTTAGCTAGTGTGTTTAGGCAATTCAACTTTAAAAGTCATCATGAGTCCATTCATAGGTACTAGGAGTGAGAGAATGCAAAGAACACTATTTATGCACATCTTTCTTACCCTAATTCCCTTGATTTCTCCCTGTCTTATTCTTCCACTAAAATGGGAGAAGGAAGAAAATCTGAATTGTGCAAGCAAAGCAGAGTAGGAGGACTTTGATGAGTTTATTTCCACCCCCAGAGCCTTGCAGTGGATATAAATCCTTAAAGCAAGGGCAGATAAGAGAGGCATTAGAGTAGTAATACATTAATAAGGTATTAGACTGACTCTAAAATGGAGCCACTGTCAGTGGTTTCTTCATGAAGTGCAAACAAATTCCTTTATTGAATTGGAAAGGGAGCTTAAGATTGTTGGTTGACTGGGGAAGTCTAATATGAACTGATGCAGGGTAAAGTGAGCAGAACCAGGAGAACATTGAACATACTAGCAATATTGTGACGATCAACTATGAAAGACTGAACTACTTTTATCAAGACAATTCCAAAAGACCCAAGATGCTTTTCACCTATAGAGGGAGAGCTGATCAACTCTGAGTGCAAATGGAAGCATACTCTCTTAATTTTCTTTATTTCTCTTGGGGTGTATGTGTGTGTGTGTGTGTGTGTGTGTGTGTGTGTGTGTGTGTGTCTTGTAACATCACTAATATGAAAATATGTTTTGCATAAGTTCACATGTATAATCATTATGATATTGCCTTCTCAAAGGGTGAGAGGAAGGGAGGCAATTTGGAACTTAAAAAAATAATTGAATGCTTAAGAATGTTTAATATAACTGGGAAACATTTAACAAAATGAAAACATTATTGTTTTGAAAGAGTAGTTGAAATTTGGCAATGCCCCTTGAAACTTAAAAAGCTAAGTCTGACAACCTTGGAGTCAGTGAGAGTTAATCAGTTTGAGTCCATCTAGCCTGCAACAGTTTTATGGGATGCAACCTCAGTGCTGATAACAAAAGAAGGAACATTACCTCCTCCATTGGTCATAATATCTAGCATTGAAGGTACTTGGACTGTCAAGTGGACACTCCATCCATCAGTTCTAGAGATTCTCATTTCACAGGAAAATGGGATGACTAAAATAAGACCCTGCATTTATAAATTTATAAGTCGAATCTTTCCCTGATCTCAGGCTTTATGGCCATTAAGAAGAGGGACAGGAAACAGACAGACAAGCAGACAAGCAAATGAAGACAGACAGGGAGAGACAGAAAGAAAGAGACTTCAGCCTAAAGGGATTTCTGCCTTTAGGAGGGGATGGGTAATGGAATCAATGAAATAGATAATTTGTTACATGCAGATGGCTTTATTATTCTCTTACCAATTAAACTGCTTACTAGATAATTACCCTTTGTGACTTGGCTAACAATATGAAAGGAAAAAGTCATGATGCAAATAATATGATTGCATAAGTCAGAAATTGTATATCTGGCTCCTAAGTAGACAAGATCCAGGAAAGTAAAAGTGGGGTGGGGGCAGGGAGGCAGTGTTTTAGTTATAGTCACAAGCACAAAAGCATTACTGATAAAAGGACCCGAGAATTGGTCACAACACCTCTTATATGTCACAACAGCATGGTTCTGGGGCTCTAGTACATCCATGGCAATCACAGGCAGCCTAGAAGCCACCAAAGAGTCAAGAGTGGCGTCAAAGAGGAGAAAAAAGGAGAAAATCAGGATATTATCAGCGATGTGGGAAAAATCATTTTCCTTGGATTTCTTCTTAAAATGTGAGGTTGGTCTCAGACTTCACCTAATATTCATCAGATGGCCAAAAATGATAAAAGAAATAAGCAGTTCTGGAGGAAGTATGGAAAGGTAGGCACCCTGAAACATTCTTGGTAAAGCTTTAGATTGGTGCAAATGTTCTGGTAAAAAAAAATATTGAATTATATAAGAAAAGGCAGTATGTCACTCATAACCTCTGACCCTGTTCTTACTACTGGGAATGAATATACTCTAAGGAGATCAAAAACAGAAAAAGATGAAATACTATGGAAGATCAAAATATTCATCTCAGCACTATTTGTACAAAACAAAAACGGAAACAAAATGGTTACCCATCAATTGGGGCACAGCTGGACAAATAGTGATATGTGAATATAGTGACTTATTATTGAGACATAAACAAAGAAAAGAAATTCAGAGAACCAAAGGGGTAATATGAACAATGCCCACAGTAAGGTAAGGGAAATCTCTATTAAAAATAAAGTCAGCCAAAACTCTACACCATTATAGTGATTAGTCACAGTTATAAAGGACAAATTATCAAACATGCTTCTTCTCAGTAGCGAAGCATGAGGCTACAAGAATGGGACGTGGCCAGGCTTTCAGACATCTTCACTTAACAGGATGTTGGAATTTTTATTTCCTGGTGGGGGAAGGGATATATATGAGAGGATGTAGAGATAGTCTCAGGAAAATTTCTTTTAAAATATAAATTGAGGTTTAAATAGACTATAGAGTGAGGAAAGGGATAGATATACAGGGAGACATTGAACTACCAAGAGGTAGAAGGGTGAAATAAATTATTCAGCTCTCTGATTTTATATCTAAGCTCCATTGGCCCTATGTGAGAATACTGTATGAGATAATTTATATAAATAAATGAATGAATGGATATATTTTATATATATACACATCCAAAGATACATATACATGCATGTGTATATATGTATACATAGTCATACATATAGGTATGTATGCCTACATTATGTTTATGTGTATACAGTTAACATAAATATTCAAGTATTACAATTTACAACAAATAAGAATGAGATACTTAAGTGTTCAAGAAACCAGTGAGGAAAAAGTCTTTAATATACACATTTCACATCTTTCCTTTGGGTAGAAAGTCATCACTTAACCAAAGGTGCCCCATTCAGAAAGGTTATAAACCTGACCATCTAGCGAGGTACCAATGAGAGAATTCCAGGTATAGTATGTATTGTCACAAACAGAGTGAGACATTGAAATCAGAATAGTTTGAATCCAGACTCTTGCAATTAAAGACAGGGTAGTGTGGTAGGAAGTGTCAGCAGCCCTGAATTTCAATACCACCTCTTATGTTTACTCCTGCACAACCTTGGAGAAGTCATTTAATCTCCAAGGACATCAATTTTCTCATTTTTATGAAGGGCAGAGGTAGGCTAGATAGCCTCTAAGGTTTTTTCCATCTCTAGATCTATGATCTTATGAACTTTACAGAAAGAGCTATTGGGCAAATCAATTAACCTCCCTCAACCTACGTGTAAAGTGGGGAAGGGAATAATGGCTGGACCACCAATTTCTCAGGATTACTGTGAAGTGCAAAAAAAAAAAAAAGCTGTTGATGAAAGAGAGAAACAGAGAGAGAGGGTGAGAGAGAGAGAGAGAGAGAGAGAGAGAGAGGTGGGAATGAAATTAAAATCAAATTTAAAAAAGGGAAAGGGGAAATAATGCTTTACTCAATAGAATACAAGGTTTTTGAGAGCAGACACTGTACCCTGTTCCTCTATGCTGGTATGCCCCAGGCCTGCCAGAGTAGTATATTTTGCCACCTACCAATCTGGATGACCTTGAACAATATTAACCTCTCTAGACTTCAGTTTTCTCAAGAGCAAAATTAAGGGGATGGGTGGATTTAATGATTCCTGACACTTCTTCTAGCTCTAGTTCCATCAACCCATAAAATGAATAAATGTGCATTAAACAGGGGAAAAATATATTTATATATATATGTACATACATATATATGTCTATGTATACACACATGTATATAAATTTATATATCCCACTGTAATACACATATGCCCCAGTCTAATGCACATTTATTCAGTATATGTCTATATACATACATGTACATTCAGTATGCACATACATATATACATGTGCATATATACATATATATTCATCGGTCTTCAAAGAAGAAGGATTTGGATGAAAGGAGAAGATAGAAGAAGTTCAGAACAACTCTGGGGGGGCTAGATTCTTGCAAAACAATTTCTGGAATAAGAACCCTATAAGTGTGGGGGAGAGTTTCATAAGTAATGGGGGAGGAAGAAGGAAAATAGTCTCATCATTAGTAAGGAAAGAATATGGAAAAAGAGTCAGTTTACAAATGGACATTGATTTCCACCACCACGCCCCCTTAACTGGAGAACTTTTCGTTTCGATAACGCAAATGTCCCCATGATATTCATCTGTATGCTTTTCTAAGTTCTCTGCTCTCTAGGATTGACTTTATTAGAGAAAAATCTTGCAGGATGAAAATGATAGCAATCTTATAATTGTATGCTTTATCTTGTAAACAATAGAAGCATAATTATACAAAATGAGATCAGGAGATGGTTGTATTCTTGTGTGATTAGGAGCATGGGTTTGGGGAAGGCTAGCAGGAGGACATAATTGGGGCTCTAGTTATCTACAAGAAATGAGTAATTTATGTAACAGCCAACATATTCATTTGACTTATCTAAATCTGTGGGAATCCCTGTATGAATGATGATCACTACTAAATTAAGAGAACCAAAATGATTCCACCTGATTTCACATATCATATATATATATACATATATATGTGTGTGTGTGTGTGTGTGTGTGTGTGTGTGTGTGTGTGTGTGTGTGTGTGTATATATATATATATATATATATATATATAAAATATGGGGAGAGAGAGAGAGAGAGAGAGAGAGAGAGAGAGAGAGAGAGAGAGAGAGAGAGAGAGAATCAGCTTTGGAATCAGGAAGACCTGGGTTCAAATCCTGTCTCTGACCCAAATTAACTCTATGCCCATGGGCCAATCAGTTAACCTCTCAATAACCCAGGCAATTCTCTAAAACTACATTATATATGAATTATTGATCAGCATTGGTGCAGAGATTTTTCCATGGTGGAAGTTGCTTTCACTAATGATATAGCAGATCCTTAAGTCAGGTAAATGAATGAATGAAAGAATGAGCAAATGAATAGATAGATGATAGATAGACAGACAGACAGATAGATAGGCAGATAGATCAATAAACAAGAAAGTTCTACCTAATCATATCCATGGCTCCCTAAAGGGCCTTTGGGAGATGAAAGATCTTCTAGCTTGATCCCTGAAGACAAGGACGAAGTAGTGCATCATCAAAGCAAGAGCAGCTCAGCTTAGATCATCTGTAGTAAACTGGGAAGGATATATGGGTGGCTGAAAGTAAGTAAAATCCCATTGAACCCCACCTTTTAAATGATTTCCCCACCAAGATTGTTAACAAATGGAAAAATATAATTATTTTCATCTTCCCATCCTTGTCTTGTCATCATCTCTCTTTGGTCACCAGAATCCCAGCGGAGACACTAGTAGCTACACTGGGAAAATCACTTTACCCAGATGGCCTGAAGATGGCTTATGAAGTTCCTTCCAGGTGTATCAATCTATACTTCTGTGACTCTATGATCTCTAAGATCATCTCCAGCTGTCAATGCTATGGTCCTATTATATTTTCAAAGTTCATCAAGAATCAACATTGATCCTTGATCCCTCGGTAGTCCTTTTAGCATCAGTACCTCTACAGGAAATCCATTATCAGGAACCTACCCCAGATTTGAAGCCTTTACCTGATATTAGCTTCCCACATGAAAGATCATTGGCTTTTATCTTTTACCTGGGGAGTTTGTGAAAATACAAAGTTTCAGCATTGTCATCAGGCATCCACCTGCCTGGGTTTCCAACATTTCACATTAACTGTATATGTGTCACAAACTGGAACCTTTTGCATTTGCCGTACACTGGAAGGCTGTAGGAAAGAGACCTATCAAAGAATCACACCATCCTTACAGAACTGAGTAAAGCGTTTGGTGTCAAGGGACCTGGGTTCAAATCTTGGTTCTATCAATTACTACTTGCCTTGAATAATCATTGAGGCTTTATTTGGCTCATCTGTAAAATGAGATAATTGGGCTAGATGACTTCAAATGTCCCCAACTACCCTAAATCAGTATTCCTTTTACTGTGATCCTACAATACTATAAATCTAGGGATTTATATGGCGGATATAATCTCATGAAGAAGTGGCAAACTGCTAAACATTTTGGTTGCTTCTAACATTATTTTCCACCAAGGAACATGATCTCTCCTCTCTCTGTTTCTGGGAATTCTTGACTTTCTTTAAGACTCCGCTCAGACACCACATGCTATGGAAATCCTTTCATGTCCCCCCTAGTTGCTAGTCATCTCTTTTTACTCAATATATTGTATTTATCTCTTGAAGTGTGGTACTCCCCAGAAGAATGTATTTACTTTTTGAGAGGTATTAACTGTATGTCAACATAGTAATCCTTAGCAATCCTATATATTTCATTTTATACATTTAAGAACATTGTGCTAAGAAGACAACCTTAGGCTTTGACAGACTGCTAAAGTACATATGACACAAAAAAGCTTAAGTTCCCTGAGACTACATGTTCCCCAAGGACTCTAAATGTTAGGATTCCATGACAAATCAGGGTTGGATATGGATTTCAGAGACAAAGCTAGAGATTCCTAAGCCACCTCCTCCTCCCTTATTTTCCAGGTGCCATTCAATCACTGATTCCCCAATCCACCGGGACTGAAGAAAGTTTGCCCTCTCTTGTATCTATGCTACCTGAGTGATGTTGGAAGGGGCTCTAATCCTCTGGTCCTATGACACTATGAAACGTGTTACTCTGCGATCTGTGTGGAAGGCCCACTTATACCTTTCACATTTCTGCCATTAGCAAAATAAAACAAGTAAACAAAAAACCCAACAACCAGCCTTTCTAAAATAAACTAAAGACAAATTTCCCTTCATGTCACCCTGGGAGAGCTCACAATACGCTACTTGGGTATTTATAAACCTGTGGCCCTGGAAGAGTGTGCTTGAAAGAGATCTCTGGCTCTGAGTCATGGCAGCCAGTGGGCGGATGACACTAACAATTCAGCAAGGTAGAAAACATGGGGTGAAAAAATGGAGGCTTGGGAAAGTCACGGACCCACTTTCCTAACAAAAGCAGTAGCAGGGTACAATGTCAGGTCCAGAAAATAAGTGAGTGGGAAAGTGACCACAATGAAAACAAGGGAAAATGGTTTCATCACTAAAACAATCCTGGGCGGAAATAAAATCAGAAGTGGAAAGTACAAATAGGCCTTTCCACACTACAAAGTCCAGATGGGCTTTCAGTTTCTTTAGTTCAGTGGCATACACAGAAAACCGCATTCAGCAGAAATGAGCAATGAGTACCCACTGCTTGTAACCCCCACAGTGGAGATGGAGACGTTCTCAAAGAAGTCTTTAGAAGATCCACTCATTTATCCCACATTTGTACGTAAAGTGTCTACTGTGGTCAGAACAGTGCTCTGGTCATTATGGGAGATATGAAAATAACTAGGAGAGGACCCCTGACCTCCTGAGGCTTAAACTATCAGATGTAGTATGGGTTAATGGGTACAATGTCGGACTTAGAATCAGGAGGACCCCACTTTAAATACCTCTTCCTACATTTAAGAACTATGTGACTGTGTGACGGTCACTCTACTTCTCATCCATAAAATGGGGATATCGATGGCACCCACCTTACCCAGTTTCTGTGATGATAAAATGAGATAATATGTGTAAATTTTGGAAAACTGAAAAAATACTACACAAATGTAAGCTTTCATGTCACAAGCACAATTATTTTTAAGGGTTTCAGTTCTGTGATTTAATCAGGGTGGAAATTTCCTCCTCCAATATTCATATACATATGCAGGTGTTGAGTCGTTTCAGTCATGTCTGTGTCTTTGTGACCCCATTCGGGGTGTTCTTGACAAAGATAGTGGTTTGCCATTTCCTCCTCCAGTTCCTTTTTACAGATGATGAACTGAGGCAAACAGGGTTAAATGAATTGCCCAGAATCACATTTAAGTAAGTTGCAAAGATAGTTGAAATTCACTGACTGCATTTCGCTTCACAGAGGGAAAAAGTCACGTCATTTGGGCTTACAAGCATTACAGACTTTTGAGAGAACCTAGAGCTCAGCAAAAACATGCGAATCCACCAAAAATGACTTCTGCAAATTAAGGATAAAATTTGTAAGTGAGTCTACAGACACAGACAAAATCAAATTACCTCTTGTGGGTCCACTTGATGACCTTGATTAAAAAGCCACACAGTCCTCCCTCCTACAAACTGTTGAAAGAGAGAAAAATGCTACCATCTCCTTTTCTCATGCCTCCATCTGAGAAAAGATAGAAGGAAGATTTGGAAAGGAAATCCCAACATATCAGTTTGAACCTATGTCAGATTTCAGGGTCATTTAGGAAAGTACTCTCCTTCTAAAATGGACAGTTCAGTTTGAAGCCTTTTAAGAAAGCTGCCTCTTCAGACTCATTTCTGTACCCCTTTTCCAAGACCATTCATCCCACTTCTGTACATAAACTGCCTATTGGACAGTGTTGAGTTGCTATGCCCCATTTTCAAGGAGCTAGACAGTAACTTGTTTTGAATTATTAATTAGGTCACTGACAAAAATAGCTAAGCAGTTAAGTTCCCAGAACTTATCCATTGCTAACTAAAAGCCACACTTCCCCATGATTCCTATCCTGTAACCAGACGTTATATTTGGAATCATTCTAGTTCATATTTATGGACATTGAAATGACTTACTTGACTGTGGACAAGTCACTTAAACTTCTGGAGTCTCAGTTTACTTATCTCAGCAAAATTAAGAGTTGAATTAGAGGGAATCGAGGTCTCTTCCAAGTCTACATCTGTGATACCATGATGTTTATTTCAATAACCCAGAATGTCAGCCCTGAGATTTTAGGCCTTCTGGCTTCCATGATTATGTCAATAATTTGTCAATGATTTATTGTTACTCTTGCTGTCACATGGATGTTATTTCTTCACCATAGAAAGTATCTCAAAGAGAAAACTCCTTGTATCCATGCAGATCAACAACTCTTCTTCAACTTAACATCTTAGAGAGTAGTCTTCTGAAGGCACGAAGGTGTTCAGAACCTGTCCCAAGGTTACAGAGCCAGTATTTTCCAGAAATGAATTTAATCTGTCCTGGTTCCAAGGCCCATTCTATCTACTGTAACTTGCAGCCTTTCATTATCAAAATAGATAGCTGCAACCTTCTGAAACCATATTGGGGGGCCTTAAATGAGGAATAAAAGTCATTTGTATTCTATCTCTGTGACCACTGCAGATTCTTGATCCATAAAAGTGACCTAGCCAGGTCCAGGATTTGGGAAGGTGATTTTGACAGCAATGTAAAGGGTGGAACAGAGAGGATATAAGCTAGAAGCAGTGAGTCCATTGAGGAGGCTGACAGAATAATAGTCCCAGCAGAAGATGCTGTTGGCCCATAATGGGTTCTGGCCATGAGGAAGAAGAAGGCTACAAGAGATGAGTTGGATAAGTCTAGGGTATTGCTTGAAGAGAGGAGGCCATAAAGAGACCAGAGTTGCTTGGGCATCCAGGTGACTGGAAGGGCAGCAAAGTTTTCAAAAAGAGTGGAATCACATTCTGAGAGACCTCTGAGATAGAGATATCAGAGAGCGCGCTAGGTCAAAGGGTCATGCAATCAAAAGTACAGAGCTAGGAAGGAACCTCAGCAACCATCCAGTTCAAACTCCTCACTTTACAAATGAAGAAACTGAGGCAAAGAGAGGTTAAATGACGTACCCAGAGCCCCAATCGCTAACAGAGTCTGAACTCAGAGTCAGGTTTTCAAGCTCCAGACCCAGGATTATCTCCCTTATAGCCATACTACATCTTGCATCCCTGGCTATTATGTGAATAAATTCCAAAGATCAATATCAAATACCACCATAGTTTTATTTAGCCCTTTTAGTATTTCAAAAAACTTCCCTATATGATTTCTCATTTGATTTTCACAACAACTTTAAGAAGTAAGTGGGGCAGGAATTGTTAGCTTCTTGCATATTGGGGGGAAGCTGAGGCCCCAACCACAGTGGTAAAACTAGGATGACTCTAGCACAAGATTCTTCCCTTAACCATCATGTGGGAAAAAAAGTGATGCTAGGGTCATACCAGCACAGTAGAAGGACTTCATTAATGATTGATAACTGGGACTTGACATTTGGGATCAGAAGTCAACTAATCAGTTACCCAAAGCAACCCAGCCCTGTAGGTCTGGATAAAGAGTAACTAACTGTGGGACAGCTATTCTGGAAATTCAAAGTTCAGAGGTTACAGCCCCTGCTCAGGAACAATATATAAAAGAGAAACGCAGGATAAACAAGGCACACGAACAACGATGAGGAAACATCCCATGATTAGTTTTTCTTGCAGATGTACCTTTCTTCAACCAACCAAAGACAAAGAAGGCTGCTGCACCAATCATGATGCCAGCTGCAGAATCTAGACCACACCCATAATTCCCATTCTAATTTCCTAGAAAGATCTTTTCCCATCATACACTCCAGGTACTGTGTTTGACATGACACCAGGTCATACTTTTGGACTTTACTCCTATTCATGTATTTCCCATTCTAATTCAACTGGTCTGCAAGTTGTCCCCAATGGCCAACACATCTCCTACCTCCATACTTTTGTATGGACTTGTATATAGACTTTTGTATAGAGAATACACTAGCTTCTCATCCCTGATTTCTTTCAAAGCACAACTGAATGGCTACCTCCTATATGAGGCATTTCCTGATCCCCTACTTTATCAGGATTCCAAAATTCATTTTATTTTTCCATACTTATATTTTTGAGTACATAAGTAAACCCCTTGGGGACACAGGTAGTTTTATTTTTTTTTTTTACTTTTTCTCTCAAGCAATTAACATAGAGTGGCTTACACACAGTAGGCATTTAATATTGGTAATTGAATTGGTTGCCTTCAGAGAGATTGTCCAAATAACAAATTCCCCCAGTTAGAATCCTGTTCATTGGCTGTTTTTCATAACAATTACTCATTTGACAATAACATTCAAGTTTAGTAAAAAAAAAATTGGTTTATAAAATTGAGTCACATAAAAAAAGTTATTGGAGACACTCATTCTAAATAGCCCGAGAGGGCCATAAGCCAAGTCAGAATTTAGGACATGCCCCAATTTTATTTTTAAATAAACTTATCACTTCCATCTCTAAAAAAGTGGTAAGAGAAGATTTCCACAACACATGCTCTCTTTCACAAAATCGATAAATATCACGTTTTGAAGTTGCTGATGTCCAGAGTGTCATCAATTCTGTATTCTTTCCACTGGATTCACCTCTCCCTGGCCTTTCCACATTTTTATAGTTTCCAACCTAGTTTATACCAGTCATATTTTAGCCAGGCTGTCACACTTGGAAGCACATCCCTCAGGATGTCAAAGGGCATTACTAACAAGCAGGATTACACAGGACTTGCTTGGAGCCACCAGTGTGGGGAAGGGAGCAGAGCACCCTGGGCAAAATAGTAACATGGAAAGCAGTAGAGAGTGCTCTCTTAGTATCAGGTGAAGAAAGAATGGGATGGAACTGAGAGAGATGCCACCTTTGGGAACACTGATTGGGTAGAAGGTGATTTCTGAAGAGAACAGGTGGGTCTGAAGTAGGACCATATACTACCCTTCCATAATGATGTTTTTTAACAACCAATTACTTAGAAACATGGGAGTTCCTAAGGCCCTGCCTGAGCCCTCTTCTCCCTAAATACTAGATTCAGTCATCTCACTAGCTTGCTGTTCCATTGTTTATGTTGTGTTACCTCAGTTGTGATCCCATTTGGGGGTTTCTTGTCAAAGATATTGGAATGGTTTGCCATTTCCTTCTTTGACTCCTTTTACAGATAAGGGAACTGAGGCAAACAGAGTTAAATAACTTTCCCAGGATCTCACAGATAGCAAGTATCTACAACTGGATTTGAACTCAGGAAGATGAGTCTTCCTAACTCCAGGCCCAGCGCTTTATCCACTGTTACCACCTTACTGCCCTCATCAGCTCTCATGGATTCAATATTCATACATAAACCTAGCATTCTCAGATCTATTTATGCATCCTTAACCTAGCTCCTGACTCTAATGTCCATCTCCAACTGCTTATTGGACATCTCAAATTGGATCCACAGGTCCAAAATGGAACTCATTATTCCCCTCCTCCCAAACTCTCCTATCTTCCTTACATCCCTATTACTATCAAGGGCATACAGTACTGCCAGGCACCCAAGTTCAAACTTTTCACTCTCTCTCACCCTGCCCCATGCCCCATCACCTCATATCCACTCTGTAACCAGGGCCTGCCAATTTACTTTCATGATATCTCTTTTATACGTCCTCTCCTATCCTGTGATATTGCTACTACGCTGGTACAGCTACCCTGGTACAGACTCACACTACAGCCCCACTGTATGTTGTAGTAGCCTGTTGGTTGGTCTCCTTGGCACAAGTTTCTTTCTACTCTAGTCCATTGTCACTCATCTGTCAAGCTAATCTTCCTAGAGTGAAAATCTGACCTTCTCATCCACCTATCCAGTAAACTCCAATGGTTCCCTATTACCTCCACAATCAAACATAAAATCCTCTGTCTGGCTTTTAAAACCCTTCATAACTTGGCCCCTCTGGTCTTTCCAGTTTTCTTACACTTTATTCCTCTCTATGTACTCTGAGATCGAGGAATATCAGCCTCCTTCTTGATCCAGGACCAGGGCCCTCTATTTCCTGACTGTGAGTTTTCACTGTCTATTTCTTATGCCTGAAATTCTCTCCTTTCTTGTCTTTGCTTTGTGGTTTGCCAGGCTTCTTTTAAGTCTTTGCAAGAATTATTTCTTGATTCTTCTTAATGTTAGCTCCTTTGCCCTGAGATTATATATGTGTGTAATTATATGTGTGTGCATCCTGGGCCATCTCCAATCATGATGATCAGGTACTGGACGCTGATGGCTCTGGAGAAGAAGGCGAGGTCGGTGACCTTGCACAGCTTTCCTCACTCTAAACAAAGTCAACTGCAAGTCATGTCTCGTCCATATGTCACAGTCCTCTTCGAGAACAAAGGACAGATACAGCAACAATATGTGTGTGTGCAGGTATTTGTATTTATATACACACATACATATATAGGTATGTGCGTTTATATGCACATGTATGTGTGTATACACATGTGTATTTATATATACATATGTATTGTATTTCTAGGTATGCACATTTATATCTACATGTGTATGTCTATGTCTATATATGGGCACATTTGTGTGCATGTACACACATGTGTATTTATATACACATGCATATTGTATATACATATGTGTGTATTTATATACATGTGTGTATTATACACACAGACATGTGAGTTTGTAAGCATGTATTTGTATATATAGGCATGTGAATTTATACAGACATATATGAGTTAATGCACGTATGTACTGCTTGCTTTTTTCTTTTCAAGACATCTGTCACAAGGTATGGATCAATGGGTAGGGAAAGGAATAGGAGGATATATCTGGAAATAAAGGTTACATAAAACAAAAATGTCAATAATATTAAGATCTTCAAAAAAATTTAGCTGCTTCATAAAAGTTTAGTTCCCATTTATCAAACAGCATGAGGGGGTAGTTGAAGGAGAAGGGAGTAGACCTCTCCAATGCCTTGATCAGTCCACCTCTGGCATATCATACTCCCTTTTGATGCCATACTTTTCATAAACTAATATGATCAGAGATGGTGAAGGGTCTTAAGACTGACTGGTGGACTGAAAATAGATTGAAAGAGTTCAGAATGTTTAGTCAGAAAAGGAAAAGAGTGGAGAAGAGAGAGGTTGACAAGGAAAACATGGACCTTGAGTAATTTAAAGCTATTTCATGGAAACACAAAACAAGGTTTCAACTCGTTCTGATTGATCCCAAGTAGGAGAATTAGGAAGCAAGAGTAAAAGTTGCTAAGCAATGGATTTCAGTGTGAAGTAAAGAAAAATTTCCTGGGTGTTAGAAATACCCCTAAGTAGAATGGTCTGTTGAGAGAGGCAGCGAATGCTTCCATGATGGAGGGCCTCAGACAAAGCAGGATGGCCACCAGACGTGATGTTGGAAAGGGATGATTATTTAGGTGATAGTTGAACTTAATGTTTCTGTGATGCCTCCTACCTATGAATTCCTGCGCTTGTCCTGCACTTGGGATCAGGAGACCCAGGCTCAGATACTGGCTCATATATTAACAATAGAGCCTTAGGCAAATCAGCCAGTCTTTCTGAAACTCAATTTTCTTCATCTAATAAAGGGGAGTGGGGATACTTACCTACCTACTGCACGTGGTTGTGGTAAAGGGAAAAAGTTAAATCTTTGTAATGGTCGAAGTGATAGGATCTTAAATTAGGATCGTAACTTTCATGAGCTGGTGAGGACCTTAGAGACCATCTATTCTAACTTCTACATTTTACTGATGAGGAAACTGAGGGACAGGGAGGTTAAGTGACTTGATTTTTTTCTCTTGTTGGCAATCCCAGGTATGTCACTTGATAACCCATAATTTCCCTTAGCAGGGCCCATACCTTTGCTCTCCAGGGCACTTTCTACTGGTGATAACTCCTCAGAACTTACCCTCAGCCAAGTGCTGAACTAATGAAAAGTACTCTCATTGCTCTACCACCAACTATTCTTTTACAGTTCCCTTCTTCCCCCTTCTTATTCCCACATTCCCAACACGATTTTTGACCTCTCATTCATAGGAAGTCCCCTATACTCTAGATTCCTTCCTTCATTCACCAAAACCTGTTCTCAGCCAGCAGCCCCATTGACAGGATCTAAACTAACTCACGTTCAGATGTTTGCCAATGGTGGAGCGAGAGGTAACAAAATGTCGTAGAATATTCCCCCACTGGATTTGTGATCATAAGGCCTCAGTTTGATTTCTGGCTATGTCACCTGTGTGATTTTGGATGGGTCATTTTCTTTCTTTGGCTCTCATTTTGATCATCTGTAAAATGCGACTTTTCAAATAGATGACCTCTATGGTCCCTTCCTGTTCTAAATCCTGCAGTAAAACCTTTACTCCATTGCAGGGGAAGACATTATTGCTTTGAAGGAGATGAGAATTATTATTATTCTTGAAACAGATGAGAATGATACAAAGAAAAGAATTGCTAATTATGGGAGGCTACTACAGATAATACCAAACTGGTTGGGGCAATAATTTTCCAAGAAGTGATCATAATGACAGCTCATATTTCTATATAATTCTAAAATAAACAAAATGCTTAATGCAGATTATCTCTTTGGATTCTTACAACAATCCTGTGGAAGGGAGGGCCATTATTATCTTCATCTTACATATGAGGAAACTGGTCCAGTGGATCAATGACTTGGTACTAAAAAGTGAAATGGGATTTGATTGCTGGACCTCTGGACGGGAGACTCAGAACTCTACCTTCTACTCCACACTATCTCAAGGAATATGGCTGGCCCATCTTGAAATTCACATCACCTTGAAAACTGAATCTGCTTTATTGATTCATGAGGTTAGTCTTGTGACCTTTTCAGTACCTTTTCATCTGTGGTCATCTTAAGAGCCCCTGTGTCTGGTGACACATTAAGCCAATGCTGCTTCAGACACAAGAAGGCCAAGAAATGAAAGTAGTAACACTGGACAAAGCAATTTGTCAAAATTGGGCCAACTTTCAATGCATCTCTGTAACCTGATATTAATTTTTAAAAAGCTTGTTCCAAATGGCAAATGGGACTCTTTCTTTCAACTTAGGGAATAGAAAAACTGTAGAAAGTAGTCAAAAATTTGGATGCTGGAGGAATTTTTTTTCCCACAAAAAGATTTTCCAGGTTAAATAAAATTATCTCATTGTATGAGTCATTTTAAACCTAAATTGGATTAAATCATAAAAAGACCAGTAGTAACAACATTGAAACATAGAACCTAAACAGGATAAATTAGCAAGCTTCTTGGAACAAGGTAGTTCTATGAGCAAAAGCACGTCTTATGGTTAATTTTGTGGTATTTTTTTTAACCTCTGACTGACACAGTCAAATTTGATTCAGTTCAGTCAGCATTTAAATAAAATGTGTTTTATCAACATCTTTTTTAGAACTCACATTAATTGTTACAGTCACATAACATTTGGCTTTATTATAGTATCCTTTACATTTTGCTGATTGTATTTACTGCATATAATGTTTTCCTGGTTCTGCTTACATCCCTATGCATCAGTTGATGAAGTCATCTTGGGGTTTTTTGTAAATTCCTGAAGTTGAGTTATTTCATATGGCCCAACAGTATTTCTTTGCAATTATATACTACCATTGATCCAGTCAGGGTCCCATTTGTGGACATCCAATTTCAACAAGCATTTATTAAACATCTATTCTATGCAAGACGCTATGATGTAACATCTCTTAGTCAAAGACAAAAAGAAAACAAACCCAAAGTGAACCAAAAAAAATCCATGGGTAAGAGTAGCTTAGATTCTCCTATAATATATATTCAGATAGACAAATAAAAAATGCAAGGTGGAAGGTATATGAAGTAAATACAGGATCATTTCAAGGATGGAGTAAGTAGTGACAACCAGGAAGGTATCAGGAAGGGCTCTGTGAATATGTCTTAAGTGAACCTTGAAAGAAACTGGGATTCCAATGGGTAGATAGAAGAAACAAACTCATTACACACATGGAGAACCATCAAGGCAAAGTCACAGAGGTGGGAGCCAGTCGGCCATGCACCAACAATAGAAAGTCAATCAGTTTGATGGAAACATACCTTGAAACAGAGGCAATAATGAGAAATATCTGAAGCCATCTGGTTTCTCTAGATGTCAACCTTCAAAATACCCTGAGATGCCTGAATCCCCAGGACAAGTTTCACAATGATTTTATTAAACCAATATTTCAACCTCAATCTTCTTATTTTAACTCAAGCATAAATTTGATTGGTTTATTTCTCTCTTTTTACAACTTACAACTTTTACAACTTACAACGTAGAAGTTTGGATAACATTGGGAACAACAGCCAGCTTTTCATCCCCTGAAGTCTGATTTTTGGCCACCATGTCTCATCTTCTAAAAACTGAAGTATCAAATACTTCTTACTTCTGTCTAAGAATAAAATCGTGTAATAGCAGTAAAACAATTATTGGCTCTCAAGTTGAATATCTGGATTTAATCCTGACTTTGTCACTGTTTGCACTTTCCTCCCTGGGCAAATCTATAAGTCTAACTAAAAGGTAGTTGGACTAGATGAAGTCTAAGGCTCTCAAATGTATTGTAGACTAAAAGCTGGAGGGGACCTCAGATACCATCTATTCTAACCCCCTCTTTTTGTAGGTGAGAAAGCTGAGGCCCACAGAGAAACATGACTTCCCCAAGGTAACATAGGGAAATTGACAGAGACAGAATTCAAACTCAGGACTTTTGACTCCCACATTCTAATGTCCCTTACTCTGAATTCCTTCTGAATTGTTTCTAAATATAGTCTTCTTTGCTTATATTGTGCCTCTCCCCAACCAACTCCCAGGTCTAATTCTATAATACTAAGGGAGGTGAGGGAATATTTGCAATCCTGTTAAAAACAGTGTTGACTGGGCACTGGGAAGAGCTCTCCTAGAATTATCCATCACAATGAGACATACTTCCCTGCCTAAGGCAGTAGACAGGATGTTGCAATTGGAGTCAAAGGACCTGGGTTCAAATCTCAGCTTTGCCACTTGTTACCTTTAAGCAATTCTTTATGAAATTGAAATAAATCACCCACTTGCATATTTAAATCCTGATAATAAAGTATCGCATGTATTTTTTACTTATATACAACTCTACTTTTGAAGCCAGAAGTTGTAAATTTGTCATCAAAATGATTTTGCTGATTACTTACTGTAGTGAAGAAAGCACTGACTTTAGAGTCAAAGGGTCTGGATTCAGACTCAGCTTGAATGCTCACAACCCATGTGACTTTGAGCAAACCATCTCTGAGCCTTAACTTCCTCATCTGGTTGAAGTCTAAGATATCTTCTTGCTCCACATCTATGACCTTACAATTGGCAGCTAGATGTGATGGCACAGTGGATAGAACTCAAATCTGGCCTCAGATCCTTGACTTTGAAGAGGTACATTAAAATTGCTGCTTGCCTCAGTTTCCCCAACTGAAAATGGTGTTAATAACACCACCAGCCTCCCCAGATTATTCTGAAAATCAAATGAGATACTTGTAAAGCAATTAGCACAGCACCTGGCACTGGGTAGGCAATATTTAAATGTGTAGTAGTAGTAGTAGTAGTAGTAGTAGTAGTAGTAGTAGTAGCAGTAGTAGTAGTAGTAGTAGTAGTAGTAGTAGTAGTAGTAGTAGTAGTGGTAGTGGTCATAGCAGCAGCAGTAGCAGTACCCTATGACCACAGATATCTCCCCCACCGAGTTCTAATTTATCCTCACAGATTTCAGTGATGATCCCTCCAATATTTGGCCTTCAAAATGTATGATCTGTGAAGTAGCTAAAGTAAATCTTACCTAGCATATGGCACAAAAAGGACCACGTCTGGATTTAATAAAAGAATGAAAAATTAACCTTTACCCCTAAGAAACAAAAAGTATCTGGAGAAAGACGCTTCAAAAGCAGGTTCATGAAGATGAAGGGAGAGGCAGATTCAGAGAAGGCTCCCTATATTCAGAAGATCTTGGAGACAAAAACAATGCATTTTTGAATTTCTGACTCAGAAAGGGAAGAGTGAGATATCTGCCCTCTTTCACCTGGATTGCTTACTGAAGGCTTCCTTCGGGCAGGACGTAAGTTGGACATTTTGTTGTGTGGACAGTGATGCTATTATAGCCTGAACGATTCCCTTATTCTAGTTGAAAAGGTAAAAGATAACACCTAATTTGTGCTGAGCTATCACAGCCAATGTCAAGGGGATGCTCCCACTCATTCCCATGGACACACTGACATCTGGTGGTCATATTCCCTAGTGTTGGCATCCTCCAAGTTTCAGGGAGGGTAGGGAGAGAGAGCTGGGAATTGATTGCCTGCTAACAATATGATAGAGTCTCACAGACTCTCATCTCATGCACCCTGCACCCAAAATAGAATGTTCCCCAAAACCGGATAGTCAACCAACTTGAGTCTGAAGCAAATATTACAATACAGTGGAAAACATTCTCAATTCAGAGTCAAAAGAGAGGGGGATTTTAAAACCACATCTGCTACATGACTTTTGGGGCAGCTTCTTACCTGTAAAATGAGAAGACTTGGACTGAATATCTTCTAATAAGGTCCCCCAGCACCACCCCAGGTCTGAATCTACCGTCCCATAATGTGTAGGGCTAAAGTTCAGAATATGGAGTGAGGAAAACCTAGGGCCAAATCCTGCTCCTGACAGTGATTGTGTGACTGTATACAAGTCACTTACCTTTGAGTCTCAATTTCCTCATTTATAAAATAACTAGAAGACTTCCAGTGTTTCTTCCAATTCTCAATCTATAATCCTATCAATCCCAATGAGGGAGAAAGCACTACCCTTCAAGTTAGTCCATTCTATTTCTGAACAGTTTGAACTATAAAAAACTTTGGTTTGTTTTTTTTTTTTGACAATTCTAAACATTGTTCTCTCGGTTTAGATTTTCAGACCCTTGATATCTTCAGCTAGCACTTTGTCCTAGCTGTGGTTAATCTGTAAGAATTCCAAGGAGAGTTCTCTCTCCCTCTTTTTCTATCTCTCTCTGTCTCTCTCTGTCTTTGTCTCTGTCTGTCTCTCTGTCTCTCCATCTCTGTCTGTCTCTGTCTCTTGTCTTTGTCTACGTCACTCTCTGTCTCTTTGTCTCTCTCTGTCTCTGTCTGTCTGTCTGTCTGTCTCTCTTTCTCTCTCTCTCTCTCTGTCTCTCTCCAGGAACAACACTATATTGTGTTAGAAATTCTTAATGACCATTTCTTTGCATTTTGCTTTATACATTAATAGAATTTCCCAACAGTATTGAATGAGGCCAATAGTCTATTGAAAACAATTTTGAAGAAAGCATTGGCATTCAAGATAGAGATCTAAATATGAGGCCCAACTCTGTCTTTCTCTCTGACAAGTAGCTCCGTCTCCCTCATTTGAAACTGTAAGTGAATGTATCTGCAATTATTCCAGACAAAATTCACAAATCCTACCTTAACCTCATAGTATTGCCAAGTTAAATTTGAGGACAGTTTCCATGATCCCACACTAGCCCTCAAAGGTGTGATAAAGAAATACTAAATAATTTTTTTCCCCTGATGGTCAAATTTGGTTTCTAGGTCTGACTTATAAAAGAGCTAGAAATATGCTGATTATCCCTAATCACGTTTTGGCCAGAGCAGTGTCACACCCTAAAAGGTAATGCTTCCTTAGAGGATGAAGCCACAGTAGCCACAGGTAATTCCAGCAGATAGCAGCCACTAAAAGAGGAAAGACCCCAGCAGCAAAAGACAAGAGATGGTGAACAGAGGCAACAAGGAGAACCAGCAGAGAGAATAACAATTCAGTATAATAGAGTTGTTGGGAAACTGAACCCACAGCATCATGGGAAGTCTTTTAATTGGAAGCCCAACCTCCACCCTTGGATCATGAATTGCCCATGGATAATTGTTCCCTCTATCACCAGTGGCACTGAGAATCTGTGAAAAACTGGGCTTCTTATTTTTTGCGTTTGTGTGCATGTGTGTGTGTGTGTGTGTGTGTGAGAGAGAGAGAGAGAGAGAGAGAGAGAGAAGAGAGAGAGAGAGAGAGAGAGAGAGAGAGAGAGAGAGAGAGAGAGAGAGAGAAAGAGGGAGAGAGGAGAAGGAAAGGTTCCTTTCCATTTACTTTGCAGTTTTGCTTTAATTAAATGCCTTTGGCTCTAATTCCATACATCATCTGACTTGGTGTGTAGAAGAGTCAGAGAGGAGGTTTTGAATAGATACTCACCCAAAATCACATACAGAAACTGGATAGTTCTGAGATATCCCAAAGCAGGGGAAATCTTTGCTAAAACATATAGTAAGTATATAAAACGCAATTCTTTCAAAGGCAAGCGAAGGAGTGAAATACGTTTTGGCACCCTTCCAAGATGAATGCTTTGTAAATGGAACAATGTCTTAGAATCATGTCTCTTGGAACTGTAAGGGAACTCATTCAACTCTGATTGCTCATAGAGCAACCAGGATGTACACTCTGAACAGTGCTGTAAATACAGAACACCCAACACGGAGTGGAAGGGGCACTAATCCTTCCTTATAGGAGGAGGTAAATAAGGAGAATTTCTTACTGCCTTTTAATTTACATTATGTGTGTATGTATATGTATATATGTGTGCGTGTTTATGTACGTGTATATGCATGTATTATGTGTAAAAGCAAGGGTTCTTCATGTATTTACCCTCAGAGAGTACTCCACCCTGCTAAAATAATAATTCCTATTTGCATATCAACCACCTGTAAAAGAAGTAATGAAGGTATCACAATCCTGATTTCAAAAATGGGCAAACTGAGTCTCAGAGAAATTAAGGGACGTACCAGGGGACACACAGCTAGTAAATATTGGAACCATGACAGGAATTGATTTTGCTGACTCTGAAGCCCGTTCTTGGACCATTAAACTTGGTTGAAAAGAGCATGAGGGTATACAATTTCCACCATCCTGGATTTCCCAGCTCCAAGTTGGCATGACAACTGATGCCACAGAGTTAATGGGGAAAGGGAAATGCTGATGCATAGGCCATGGAATTGGAGATGAAAGGAACCACAGAGATCATTTTCTCCTAACTCTTTATTTACCAAGGAGGAAACAAGAAACATGATGTGCCCAGAATCTTTTATGAGAAGGGCTCCTACCGAAACCTGAAGGTGGCCTCAGAGATCTCTTCTCCTAGCTTCTTTAATTCCTCTTCCTAAGATAAGAACCAAAATGTGTGGGGGTGGATGGGTCATCTGAGTTTACCCTTCCACCTCCAGCATGAAATTTATAAAGTTCCATTAAAAATGAATATATGAACAGTTTTTGGCAAAAATAATTAGTTAAAATAGGAAACCCAGGTTAACTTTCTGGTGTGAGCTTTTCATTTCTCCAAACTGTTCCCTGTATCCCCACAGCAGCCTCAAGCCTTCATCAAGCTCTCTGTTTCCTACCACTATGTGGTCTCCTCCCTACACCCTGTCTTGGTACTTGAATCAGGCATGTAGTAGGCACAATATAAATGCTATTATTATTATGTTATAATTAAAGCATTGCTTTAAAAAAAAAAGAAACATGTCATCTGTTGATTTCCAGATTTGGGGAAAGTAGGAGAAGAGAAAGGAGGAAGCAGGAGAAATGAAAACAAGTATTGAACACTCAACATGCATTTATTAAGTGTTTACTATGTACTACGATGAGGGTCCACTTTGCACCTGCTGTCCTGTCTGGCTTTAACACCAAGAACTTGCTTCCCCTTCCAGAATAAACTCTCTGCCATGCTGCTGATTCAAGCCTTGACTGACATCACCTCCTTTAGCCTCCTGTCCACTGACTGGAAGGCTGGAAGGCAGAGTACCAAACTCTTCCCAGTGTCTTTGTTCATAGAGATCAGAGACTGGACTGAGTTCATTCCACTTTACACTTAATGTTCTACTTGATTTCAACTGCATGGAACAAGATGGCCCTGCTCCAAGTACTCCCAGTAACCTGTTCTTACATACATACACACACACACCTGCTTTTATCCCTTTCATGTATTGTCTTCTTCTTGAGAGCAGGAAGCACTGTATTCCTAGTGCTTATCACAGAGCCTGACACTTAGTAGGTATTTAATAAATCTTGATGAATTAAAAACTAAGAATAGAAATTTAAAAATCAAAACAATCCCTACTCTCAAGGAGCTTACACTCTAATTGGGAAAGAGTAGAAAGTTGAGCAGCAAGGTAGATGGAAAAGTCCAACCTATAAGCACAGTAGTGGGATGGATGGCAAAGGTAACGGGATAGGGAAGTTCCAATGAGAAATACCTATTTCCATTCCTCCTTTAAAAACCTGAATATTCTAATCATTCCTTGATCCTGAGTCAAACATTTCCTTGAAATAGATCCAGTTAAGAGGCCAAGAGGTCCACTTGAGAACCCTCTCTGCCTCATCAGCTCTGCCCCACCTCCAGCCCCATCATCACTGGCAAAGGTCAAAAGACAAGTCATTGCTTCACTAAGACAGATAGATGCATGACCCTAAACCCCATAATTGGAAAGAAAGAATTAGAAGTGAGCAAACTAAGGGCCAAAGCTTCCTCTTGAGACATTGGACTGAAGAATCTAAAGGAAAAGCCATTCACATATATTTTGCAATTAAAGAACTGTCCCCTCTATAATCATCCAGTTCTGCCTTGATAAGTCTTTTAAATGGTAACGAATGAGGACTTTGCTTAAAAGACAATGCTACCAACCAAACCAACAAGGCTTCCGTCTCAGTGGCAGCTGGCTGAAACTGTGATGTATACACAACTTAATCATTTTATTTATCTTCCAAAAACTTGATACCACAAGTAACATGATCATAAACTTAAAACTAGACATCATCTATTCCAATTTCTTCATTGTTCAGGTGATGAAACTGAGGTTCAGAGTGGAAAAGGAACTTGCTTGAGATCGTGTCGATGATAAAGTCCGTTTTGACTCTACTTGTCTGGTCCTGAGTCATATAAAAATTCCCATCAAAACTCACAAGCTCTAATTCTGACCTTAAATTTAATTTAACCTCTATGGGCCTCAGTTTCCATGTTTATAAAATGAGAGGGGTGGATGAGATAGCCACTGCCATTCCTTTCATCTGTAAATATGTGATCCTATGATCCTAAGTCACTTAAGCTCTCTGGATCTCACCCTTAAACAAATCCTTAAAGTGTGTGTGTGTGTATGTGTGTGTGTGTGCATGTGTGCGTGTGCGTGTGTGCATAAAATGTGTGCATGTCAGTTTGCCTTTGTGGGACTCTGAAAATATGGTAATAAAAATCTGACCCTCACCCAGGGCTATCAGATCCCTTGAACAGAGTCTTAGTGAAGAACCACACCAAGAAAGAGAGACAGAGAGACAGAAAAAGAGGCAGAAACGGATGGAGAGAGAGATAGGAGACAGAGATAAAGACAGAGACAGGGAAAGAATCAAAGTATGAACAGGAACTCCAACCTTTGTAATACCTTTTGTCTATTATTTTATAGGCATCTTCAAAGAACTGTTCAGATGAATACTAAAAGTTGTTGAAAACTGGTAACGGACTCCCTGGAAAAGCCCATGTGTTCTGGACCCCAATCTGCTTTTATATCCTTCTTTCTTAATAGATAGAGAGCTAAGGGTCCTAAATCACCCCTCTTCCTATGACAATCATAGAGTCTGATGCTGTTGGAGGTAGGTGAGACCTGAAATGGCATCTAGCCTAAGGCTTTTATTTTGCATCTGTGAGTGACAATCCGAAACTGAGCTTCACATAAGAGACTGTGAGATGTGCCAAATGCTCTGGAGAATTCCTGGATGTAAAATCTCCATTCAGCCAATGTTTCTGCAATCTCATCAACGTGAGAGTTCTGACCCACCAGTCAGATTGTAACCCATCCATGCCTGCCCATTCCGGGTTACTTTTGTTCGTGTCCTTTCTAAATTTCACCCCAAGAAGCACCCCCAACATTCTGGAAACCTTCCTTGCTTTCTCTTGATATTGTGAGGCTAACAGTGGGGCCCCAGACTATCCATTGTTTATTTCTCATTCTCACCACATTGAATTATAGGTCTAAGGATGGAAGAGACCTCAGGACTTATCTAGTCCAATCACTTTCATTTCATTGATGAGGAAATTAAGGCTCAGAATAGTCAAGAGAATTGTCCAAGATCATACAAGAGGTAGGTGACTGCTTCTCACCAAGACTCCATAGGTGACAGGATTGGAAGCAAGCAGAGAATATCACTGCCCTCTTCCCATTGGCCAGTCCCCCCATTATACATATATTAAATCATCTGATCCCCATGCAAACATCAGGACAGATAGAGAAACAGCCTTGACAAAGATTAGGTAACTTGCTCAGGGTCACACAGCCAGTAAGATTCCAAGAGAGTTTTTGAACCCAGGGTCTGCCAGACTCAGGCATTATATCCACTATACCATGTTGCCTTTTGCCTAGGAATTTCCTTTTAAATTCTGAAACCTATATTTGGTTGGGGACGGAGGAACTAGAGTAGGGCTGGGTTCAAATCCTGCCTCAGAAGCTTACTGAGTGACTGTTGGCAAGTCCCTTCACTTTCTAAGTGTCACCTTCCTCATCTCTAAAATGTGCACATAATGACACCTATCTCACTGGGCTGTTATAAGGACCAGATGAGATAATGAATATAGATTGGCTTGTTTTGTTTATTTTTTCCAACAAAGCACCATAGAAATGTCTGTGTTGTTGTTCTTACAAGGAAAGGAACAGAGAAAGAGTAATTAATACATCTTCTGTTTCTGGGGTCAGGGGGCCTGGATTCAATTCTTACCTCTGACACTATCTACGTAAGACTGGGCAAATCACATCTCTTCTGTGAGACTCCTCTGAAAAATTAGGGCATTTGACCAAATGGTCTCTGAGTTTCCCTGATCCAATTGGATCCTTCTCCAAGTCATTAAAGTCTATTTTTATCCCCTTTATTTTGCAAGCATTGACAAAAGAAACATTCAGCTTTCCAAAGAGCTAGTTGTATCTGGTTCATCAGTAGAAATCTCCTTTGCTATCTTTTGAAGCTAGGGGAGTATCACCAGCCAATCGTATCAAATTTTTCACCTTCCAGAGAGCCATGTCCTATAGCAAAAATAACTTTTAAACAAAGATAAAAAGGAAAAAATGAAAAAATCAGCATAAGTGATTAATATATTGAGGGGAAAGTTCAAACGCATGTTTATTATTATAGTTACTGTATGTATTGTTTTCTTGGCTCTGCTTACCTCATTACTGCAACAGTTGATGTTGCTGTTTCCATGGTTCTCTGTATCCATCCCGTCGACCAATACTTACAGTAATACTCCATTATATTCATACACCACAGTTCATTTAAATAATTCTCAATCAATGGGCATCTACTTTATTCCAATTCTTTGCTATCACAAAAGGTACATGATGTAAACATGTTGGTGTATATGGGGACTTTCTTACCAGTGGCTACCTTAGTGAGGTGATAAATGTGGTAATAGAGTCTCTGACTCAGTGGGTATGGGCATTTTAGTCATTTTATTTGCATAATTCCAGATTGTTTTCCAAAAACTCCATCTACAATATCTAAGTATGCCTAGCAATCTCCAATACCTCCTTCATTGACTGTTGTCATTTTTTGTTACCTTGACTAATTTGCAAAAGGTAAGGTGAAACATCAAAGTGGTTTTTTCATTTGCATTGCTCTTATTAACGATTTGGAGCATTGTGTCATGTAGTTGTGAATATTTTGCAATTCTTTTTTTGAACTGTTTCTTCATATCCCTTGATCATTTATTTATTGGGGATGGCTATGTCTCTCTCTCTCTAAGTGTTCTCTAAATCTCTTCCACCTTTCAAATTTTGCAGTTTCTAGATACAGAGAACATCACGGTAGTTGCTGTAATAGATAAAACAGTTGAGTAAGACATCATCCTTTTCCTCATGAAATATATAATCTTATAGGAGATAGGATGAGTGTTCAGCATTTTGATAATTTCATCAATGTAGCCTCTCCTTCCTAATGCAGTCCACCACCCATCCTTGTATGCCCATCTTGTGCCACTCATGTCCATGGCATCTTGTAAGTTCTCCTCTAGAAGGTCTTCTCCATATGAGGAGTGATGTCCTCTCAACTTCTTGACATTACATGGATACCAATGGACCAGGTGACCTGCCAATTAATTAGTCATTTAAAAAAGAAGATCATAGGAAGCATTTATCTTACGTCATGTACCATGGTAGGAACTGGAGAAACAAACACAAAGATGAAGCTCCATTGTCTCATCAGTCATTCATCTTTATTTGTCTTTACCTAATTTGTCTTCCACTGTTCTCAGTTGCTAATATGTTGTAGTGTCACATGCATCATTCCATTGCCCTTTGAGAGACCTACCACTTTCATTCTTCAGAGGTCACGGCACCCTATGACTTACCCCTATATAGCATTAGCATGGAGTGACATGAAAACAAATTATGTACAAAATAAAACCTGAAAAGTTAAAGCAAGAGACAGAAGCAAAGTACTGTTTGGGGAAGGAAGGAGGGAAAGCGTTCATTCAGGTCTAAAGGATGCACCACCTGCTAGGCGTCCCCTCTATTTCCATTATAGACTCTCTGTGCTGAGGATACCTTCAAGCTCCAAGGCCAATGTGCATACTCTGTTTGAATTTGAAGCCTCCGATGTTGGACCAAATCCATCCAGTACATTGATAGCATCACTTTTGGCAAAATCAACATCCTGCGGATTTTTCAGCAACATGGCACATTTCCAAAGCTCAGATTATCATATGTTCTGGCGCCATGAAAATTAGCCATCTCTCCATTTTTCCTGCTATCCAATATCCAAGTAGCATGGTCCTCCCTTCACCTCCTTCCAAAAATTCTAAAGCTCAGATTTCAATAGGCTGGCCATACTGAATTTGGCCCATGTTGCTTATAACTATGTGCTTGTTTCCATGAGATCCTGGGTCCATTTGGGCAAAGATCCATTTTAGAGACTCAGGGGTGAGGAAACTGTGACCTTGAGGATGGTGGCCCTCTACGTCCTCAGGTGTGGCCCCTTGACTGAATCCAAACTTCATAGAACAAATGCTCTTAATAAAAAGATTATTCTATGAAGTTTAGATTCAGTCAAAGGGCCACACTTGAGGACTTAGAAGGCCACAAGTGACCTCAAGGCTGCAGGCTCCCCACTCCTGGCAGATCTTTCTGATACTAATCAATTCCATCCCTGTTTTACTCCCTGTTCTGTCATTTCTTTAATCAGGAACTATCAATTTTTACTACAGCTATCCTGGGAGTGTATTAAATGTCTGAGCAATCTTCTTCCAAAGCAGTATCTTTCAAGCTCTGAATTGAATATAGGGAGCTACTGTTCCTCTTTTTCAGTGTCATAGAACAGAATGGCTTTCTATATGTTTTGCCACCTCTGCCTCCTTAGGTGGTAAAATGGAAAACTAGTCAGGAATATTAACAGAAAGATAACTTGCGATAGAAAAAAGGTTGGATTTGCAATCAGATTATGTTTAGAAGGAATGAGAAAGACCATCTAAACCAACCCATTACTAACCAAAAATTGTAGCTTGAATGACTCTATATGTCTATTCTATGACTATAGGCAGGGCACTTCCGAAAAGGGATAATAATCCTTTTATGTGACAGTATCGCATAATATATGGAATGTCAGCCTTTGAGTCAGGAAAATGGGATTGAACTAAATGGCTGCTGAGGTCCTGTATCATATACAGGCTTTGTTACCCTGAGGGAGTCATGTAACTTCTCTATGCCCAACAACTCTCTAAAATCATAAGCTAAGATAAGATGGGTTGCCGATTATCACTGTTCAAGGGTGGTCCCACATTAGGAATTACCCTGATGGAAACACATATTAATTATTTAATATTTTCTTCTTTTGCATGTATCAATTTATACCTTATAAAATTATTTTATGATATTTATTTTATTTGTATGTTTATAATATATTGCACATAATATATTATAAACACATTCATATTTCATAATAATTTCATTTTTAAACTTTGTACTGTGTCCTCCATAAGGATGTTGAATGAAAGGGACAATTTTTAACGTTAAAGTGGCTGGTAAATATGTGGATTATCACATGGTTTTTCTTGGTCGCTATGGGCCTCTACTACTTTATAAAGTCACGATCCATCATAGCTTCCAAAGAGGTTTTTTTTTTGTTTTTCCATGTGGTAAAGTATTCAGAAGTATATACTGAGATTGTCTTATGTTGTTAGAACCAGTAGGTGGCACAGTAGACAAAGTACATACAAGACTTGGATTCAGGAAGATCTGAAATTGGAATCCTGCCTCAGACACTACTAGCTGTGGAATTCCCTAGCAAACCAATTAGTCTTTCTGTACCTTCATATCTTCATCTGTAAAAGAGGGTAATAAAGAGCACCTACCTCACGGAGTTTTGTGAGAATCGAGAGTTAGCATATATAAAGCAATTTGCCAGTGTGAAAGGGCTATATTAATGCTAACTAGTATTATTATTTATTCTTATTTTGTGATAGGCTCTATGGGGAAAAGAGAAGAATTATAAAATAATAGGATCCTAGATCTAGAGTTGGAAGAGAACTTCAATGTCATCATCACGGTACTATGTTCTTTGTTATTGTTACTATTTTTTAGCATCACTGCCTCTTACCTGTCTGTGTTCATCCTTCGTTTTAGAAAAAGAACATGCCATCAGAGAAATGATGACATGACTTGCACTTGACTTTGTTTTGAGTGAGGGAGGGCTGTGCATGTCACCAGCCTCACTTTCCCCTCCTGAGTCATCTGCATCTAGTGACCACATATTCATCAGGATGACTGGAGAAGGCCCAAGATGCAATGAGAGACCTTGGTCTATTCAGGTACTCAGAGTGAAGTAAATTCAGTGAATCAACCTCTCTAAGAAGTAATTGGGGAATGGCCCCTTTAATGAGCAAAATTAAAAATAAGTATATCAAGCTGAGAGGTAAAGAGCAAGAGTTGCTATTGATAATCGCTCTGAAGCCAGGAGGGTCCAGAAAGCAGCCATTAAATGGAGTTACCACTTCCAGGATGGAAGAAAAGCCATCCTGGTGAGACTGCTTCTGAAAAAGATGCCATGGCTAACACAGCCCACACAGAACAGTGTTCAAAGTGGAGGTGGCTTCCCCTGTCATCTTCCTATGGGCAGGAACCAAGCAAAGTCTTCTTCAACCTCTGTGCCATTGTCTGACTAGTGTCACTGTTCAGCATGTGCTTTCGGTTCAGAGCCCTGCAGCCTGACAGCCTGAGTCTCACTTCACTGGTAGAGGGACGGAGATTCTTGCAGAGGGGGTTCCAGGTTGAAACATGCTCTCATCTTGCCACAAGGTTCTTTCCATTAGAATGTGAGCTCCATAGGAGCAGGGAAGGCTTTTGTGTAATTGTCACTTTTATATCAGAGAGTTGGATTTTATGGCATTGATAGCAAAATGAAGCTGGATCCCCAAAGCAAAAAAAAAGGAGAAATCAAATCAAAACACATTTATGAAATGCCTACTATGTGCCTGGTCCAGGCAAATGTCTGGGAGCAGAGACAAAAAGTGAAATCATCGCTGCCCTCAAAACACTTGAGTTCTATCCATTGTTGTTTTGCTTTTTAGTCATTTTCAGTGGCATCTGACTCTACATGACCCCTTTGGGGAGTTTTCTTGGCAAAGATACTGGAGTGATTTGCCATTTCTTTCTCTGGTTCATTTAACAAATGAGGAAACTGAGGCATACAGGGTTACAGGATTTTCCCAGGGTAAATGTCTGAGTAAAGTATGTTAGTAAGCTAGCAAGTGTCTCCCTGACTCTAGGGCTAGCACTCTATCCACTGTACCTCCTAGCTGCCCAGATCTATTCTATAATGGATACCAAATAAATATAATTTGAGGGAAGGCACAGGTAACTTAGTGAGTGGGGAATGGGGTGGAGGAAATGGAAGTTAGGAAAGGATTCAGGTAATATTTGAGCTATCTTAAAAGTAAAGAAGGATTCTGTGAGGTAGAAGTGAGGAGGGGATATATTCTAAGTTTGGAGGACAACTAAGTCTGGAGATAGGAGATGAATAAATCAAGGAAATTATCTTGATAATTAAGATGAGAAGAGGTGGTGGAGTTTTTTGTCTATATTATCCAAAATTTATTCAGCCTCTTTTTCAGCTTGGCTTAGTTTACTTAGGGAAAAGATTTAATTAATAAGAGCTTCATTACCCTTGATTAGAAGTAGTTACTGCTTTTCCTTATCCCGTCTTTGTGTAAACTGATTTATGTACATGGGGAACCTCTTCTCCTTCCCTTCCCCCAGCAGAATGTAAGCAACCTGAAGTAAAGAATTATTTCACCTTTTTGTCTCCCTGTTCTTCATATCTGGGATAATACCATCCATGGAATAGGTAACTTACAAATATTTACCAAATGAATCCTAGAGTTAGTGGGTTCTGTCATTACAAACTGAGAGTTCTTCATGTAAACAGTTGGGAAATGATCAGTTCTATCTACCATCATGAGAGGATGGCAATAGGTAGGAATATATGGTCAATTGTGAGCAGAAAGCCACCCCTCTGGCTGAGCCCTTCAAAAACATCAGAGGGTGAAGAGGGGAACAGAGCAGAGAACTTGGGAATTGGAAGATTTAGTATTGCCCCTATCACTTTAAAACTTTGCTTTGAAAACCCCAAGATAAGGTTAAAATGGGTACATGATTTAGATATAAGGGATGACACTACAAGCAAATTAGGAGAGCAAGGAATAGTTTACTTGTCAGATCTACGCAAAGGGAAAAATTTATGACCAAACAAGAGACAGAAAACATTATGAAATGCAAAATGATAATTTTGATTACATTAAATTAAAGGGGTTTTGCAAAAACAAAACCAATGCAACCAAGATTAGAAGGAAAGGAGAAAGATGGGAAGAAATTTTTGCAGCAAGTATTTCTGATAGAGGCCTCATTTCTAAAATATGTAGAGAACTGAGATAAATTTATAGGCATATAGGCAATTGATAAATGGTTCAAAGATATTAAAAGTCATTTTCAGAGGAAGAAACTAAAGCTATGAATCATATAAAAATGTTCTAAATCACTATTGATTAGAGAAATGCAAATTAAAACAACTCTGAGGTACCACCTCACACCTATCAGATTAGCTAATCTGACAGAAAAAGAAAATGATAAATGTTGAAGAAGTAGGAAAATTGGAACCCTAATGCATTGTTGGTGGAGTTGTGAACTGATTTAACCATTCTGGAGAGCAATTTGGAACTATGCCCAAAGGGCAACCAAAGTCTGCATATCCTTTGATCCAACAATACTCCCACTAGGCCTATATCCCAAAGAAATCAAAAAATGGGGAAGGAGGATCCACATGTACAAATAATATTTGTAGCAACTGTTTCTGTGGTGGCAAAGAATGAGCCCATCAACTGGGCAATGACTGAACAAGTTGTCGTATATGAATGTAATGGAATACTCTTGTGCTATAAGAAATGGTGAGCAGGTGGATTTCAGAAAAACTTGAAAAGACTTGCATGATACTGAATGAAGAGAGTAGAATGAGGAGGATATTATACACTGCCACTGTAACACTGTGTGATGATTAACTATGATAGACTTAGCTGTTCTCAGCAATGCAATGATCCAAGACAATTCCAAAAGATTCATGATGGAAAATGCTAACAACATCCAGAGGAAAAACTATGGAGCCTGAATGCAGATCAAAGCATGCTATTTTCTCTCTCTTTTTTGCTTTTTTTTTCTTTCTTATGGTTTTTCCCATTGATTCTGACTATTTGTTCACAACATGACTAATGTAGAAATATGCTTAACATGGTTGTATGTGTATAACCTATATCAGATCACTTGCTCTCTTGGGGAGGAGAGGGAGAGAGGGAGAAAAATTTGGAACTCAAAATTTTATAAAAATGAATGTTGAAAACTATCTCTACATGTAATTAAAAAAAATACTAAGGAAAAAACTTAAAGTTTGTAAATAGCTATAAGAAAGTTTCTGTAGTATTCAAGAAAAAAATTACATTTTTTTTTTTACTTTATGTCACCTTGAATTTTAAATAACCTTTCTCTTTCCACTCAACAGCAATCCAGCCCTGGTCTGAAAAGAACAATGTGGATTTACAAGGATCTCAATGACCAACATAGATTTTATAGATAAATATGCAGAAGATGAAAGTGAGTAACAGAGGCAGAATATGGCCATGATACTATAGAAGTTGTAGAAATGCTAACCCTCAGGGCGGGGGAGGGGGTAGAGGCAAGATGGCAGAGTAGAAAGACACATATACTCTAGCTCTTCCTCCACAACCCATAAAATATCTGTAAAAAATGATTCTAAACAAATTCTAGAGCAGCAGAAGCCACAAAACGACAAAGTGAAAGAGATTTTCAACCCAAGGAAGCCTGGAGGGCTGACAGGAAAGGTCTATCACACAGGATGTGGAGCAGAGTTTAGCCCATGGAGCCCAGCCCAGCCTTGGCCACAGGGCACCAGCAGAAGCAGGACCAGAACAGGCCTGGGGGGCAGAATCCTCAGCAGCAGCTGAGGTTCTCAGATTCCTCAACCCACTTCAAAGGTCGGTGGGAGGAGGACCATCCCCTAGCCCTGGCCCCAGGCAGCAGCGGTGGTGGTTGTGACTGGCAGTAGCAGCAGAGGATAAGTGGAGTGCGGGGATGATGGAAGGGAGGGCAAATGGGAGGAGGAAGCAATTAGAAGTTAACACTTTCGGGAAGGGACAAGATCAAAAGAGAGAATAGAATAAATGGGGGGCAAGACAGGATGGAGGGAAATATAGTTAATATTACACAACATGACTATTATGGACTATACATATGTAGCCTGTTGAATTGCTTGCCTTCTCAGTGGGGCTGGGTGGTGCAGAAGGAAGGAAGAGAAGTTGGAACTCAAAGTTTTAGGAACAAATGTCAAGAATTGTTTTTGCATACAACTGGGAGATAAAGAGATACAGGCAATGGGGTATAGAAATCTATCTTGCCCTACAAGAAAAAAGAGAAGATGGGGATAAGGAAAGGGAGGGATGTGATAGAAAGGAGGGTAGATTGGGGAAAGGGATAATCAGAATGCATGGAGTTTGGGGGTGGGAGAGGAGAGAGATGGGGAGAAAATTTGGAACTCAGAGATTTGTGGAAATGAATGTTGAAAACTAAAAATAAATAAATAAACATTTAAAAAAAAGAAATGTAACTGACAGAGAACTTGGCATATGAGCAGCTGAGAACCCATCGATGATGATGACGATAACTGTCATATTTGTAGTGCTTTAAGGTCTGCAAAATCTTTTATAGGTGCTATCTCAGTTGAGATGCAGAACAGCCCTCTGAGGTAGGTGCGTTAAGTATTATTATCCCATCTTTTAAATAATCTATGCTCATGTGGGTTAAGTTGCTTGTCCGTGATCAGACCGTCAGTTAAATGTCAAAGGGAGAATTCAAATCCAGGATTTCCAGACCGTATGTCCAGCATGCTATCTACTACGCCAAGAGCCTCTCCAAGATCAATATATTTTTGTACATACTGATTTAGACAGTCCAGGGCAGAGGACAGATGAATTTCAGAGATGGATAAATTACATTGCATTTGACTTTTAGTTCTTGGAATGCTGCCAATGCTAGTAAAATTATCTGTTCACCTTATTAAAAAAAGGAAATACTAAAGCTCAAAATGATCTGAGGAAAATGGAAAATACTTAAAGGGAGAAAACAGTTTAATAAAACTGAACAAAGTATCAACTGAGTCTATCAGGATATGCAATATCCCATATCCATAGTCACCCACTTCTGCAAAAAAAAAAGGTGGGGATGAAACATTATCATATCTCTTCTTTATTACCTGACATTCAGTTGCATCGCTTTTGTCACTGTCATTTTTTTGCTCTTTCCACTTCCATTGCTGTCATCACATCACTTATTTTGCATCAGTTCACATTTCATCTTATGTTTCTCCATATCCTCCATATTACTCTTTTTCTTATGGCAGAAATATTGCATTATGTTCAAGTGTCACAATTTGATTTGATATTCACCAAGGTGAAAGAGTCCATTTCAGAAGAAGGGGATCCATCAGCAATTCCTACTTTAATTCATTTGAAGTTCTGTGGCATAGGGGAAAGAGAGATGAACCTAGAATCAGAAACAGTCAGATTTAATGAAAAGCCTGTGGAGTCAGAAAGACCTAATTTCAAAACCTATCTCCTAATGTATTAACTGTGTAATTCAATGTGTTCCAGTTTGAGATTTATCAGAGAAGTGCTCAAGGTTCTACCAATCTTTTATTAGTGAAACTTACAATTTGAAACCAATGGCAGAGGTGACTGCGCTACTCCATGCTCTGTGTAGGAACCAAACTAAACTTAAGTCTCAGGTCCTAAAGAAGGAAAACCCACAGTTCTGGGCAGTTGGTGAACAAATTATGATGCATCAGTGACTGGCTTTGAATGTTATACAATATCTAAACAGGTTATCAATCATATTTGTTTTGAAGCATAAATTTTATGCAGTCACAAAGTTTTATTACCTAATAACTTATTTGCATAAGATTTACTTTCTAATGTTTCATTTACATATATATATGTCACACTCTGATGAATACATTTGATAAACACTATACTGCTGCATAAAAGCTGATTTTATATTGATTCCTACCATACCAGCATCACACTCAGCACTTGTCTTTCAGAGTCCTGACTCCAGCCCACATTTTCAGAGCTCCTAGGCCTATCTGTGCTGTATCAATTATGCATCCCTGACTCTACAAAAAGTCCCTTTGCTAAAAGAGCTTATATTCTATTGGATGAGGATGTGAAGGGGAGGAAATATAAATGCCCATATGAAAAAAACTATATTAAATTATATAGAATGAAGTAGAATGGGGAATAGGAGTATTAACAACTAGGAGAGAGGGGGAGTGTGTCAGAAAAGGGAATGAATTCCAGATGCTGAGGATAGCCACCTCCCTCACTTGCCTCTTGGAAAGAAGTAGTCCTGCCGGGATTCACTACAGAAGGGAAGAAAGAGGAAAGAGTTAGGGCATTCCCTGTTAAACATTCAAACTGGAGCTAATAAAGGAATCTTTTCTCATCTCAAATTGTTATGCTCTTTTCCCTGACCTGCATGTGGCCAGAACTAGCCCAAAGCTCCCTAGTGGTTGACTAGGGTGAGTTCAGCACTTCTTAAACTGTAGGTTACAACCCAACGTAGGGTCTTGAAAAGTTAGGCAACAGTAAAAGGTTTCTGAATGTGCAATGAATAAAACTTAACTAAAAGTCAAATGCATAATGAATATGGCTTCAGACAATCTAGCTACATGAGCCTGGGTAAGTCGTTGAACCCTGTTTGCCTCAGTTTTCTCATCTATAAAATGAGCTAGAGAAGGAAATGCCAAACTACTTCAGTATCTTTAGCAAGAAAATACAAAATGGGGTTACAAAGAGTTGGATGTGAGCAGAATAACAACAAATATATGTATTTATATATTTTTATTATATTAATAATTAATATATAATAATTAATTTATTATTATTAAATTATTAATAATATAATAATCAATATATTATTATATGTATCATATTACTATATTATATGTTATATATTATATGTGTGTATGTACAGATATATATTTACACATACAGATGCATCTACATACATGTGTATGTGTTTGTATATATCTATATAGATATATGCATATATGGACTAGCACAGTAAGAATGCTGGGACTAATAGGAAAGTAATCAACTGTCTATAGCGATAGTTTTCATTACAAATAAGTTTCTTTGAAAAATGTGTCCCTTTGCGGAAGCTTTGATTTTCACATCTTTCTCTTTTAATTCATATCTTCCATTGCTAGTAGTATGTGTAGTCTGTTTATGTGACAGATCAAAGAACATAGATTTAGAAGAAAACTTGTTGTTCAGTTGTGTTCAACTTTTCATGACCCCATTTGGGATTTTCTTGGCAAAGGTACTGGAGTGGTTTGCCATTTCTTTGTCCAGTTCATTTTACAGATGAGGAAACTGAGGCAAACAGGGCTAAGTGACTTGCCCAGGGTCACATAACTAGTTACTATCTCAAGTCCAGATTTGAACTCAGGCCCTCCTGATTCAGGGTCTGCACTCTATACACTGTGACATCTAGCTGCCCAAAGAGAGAAGACTTAGAGAACATCAGATCCATTCTCTTCATTTTACAGATTAGAACACTGAGGCAATCAAGAGATTTGTTCAAAGTCTTGCCAGTGGTTAACAGACAAGTTGGGATGCTATCCCAAATCTCTGACTGAGATCAACTTTCTTACTGCACTGCAGGGCATTTATTTTTTTTTTATATTTTATTTTATTTTTTTTTTATTTTCAGTATTCTACAATCACTATCATATAACTTAGATTTTTTCCTCTCTCCTCCTCCTTCCCCTCTCCCTACCCCCTCCCTCCCCAAGACAACATATAATTTTATATAGATTTTACATATACATTCTTATTAAATACATTTCCATCATAGTCATGTTGCATAGAAGAATTAAAATGAATGGGAGAGATCTTATAACAAACCAAACCGTAATACAAAAGAAGATGATCTGCTACATTTTGCGATTGAATTCCATAGTTCTTTCTCTGGATATGGAAGGCATTTTGCCTTAAAAGACCATTGGGAATTTTTTAGGTCCTTGCAATGCAATGAAGTTCTAATTTTACCAGAAAAAATTCTCACACACTGTGGTTGTTGCTGTGTACAAAGTTCTCCTGGTTCTGTTCCTTTCACTCAACATCAGATCATATAAATCTTTCCAGGCCTTTCTGAAGTCTTCCTGTTCATCATTTCTTATAGCACAATAGTATTCCATTACATTTATATACCATAATTTATTCAGTCATTTCCCAACTGATAGGCATTCCCTCAATATCCAGTTCTTGGCCACCACAAAGTGGTGCTGCTATAAATATTTTTGTACATGTGGGACCTTTTCCCCTTTTTATGATCTCTTGTGGATACAGTCCTAGAAACGGTATTGCTGGGTCAAAGGGTGTGCACATTTTTGTCGCCCTTTGAGTATAGCTCCAAACTGCTCTCCAGAATGGTTGGATCAGCTCACAGCTCCACCAACAATGAATTAGTGCTCCAACTCTCCCATATCTTCTCCAACATTTATCATCTTCCCCCGCAGGGCATTTATTACCAGAATTATGATTGTCTGTTCATCTGCCTTCTCCCCGCCCCCATCAACATTCTATATAATCTGACATGCTTAAGCTCCCTTGTAGGGACTCACTTGAAATCCATAAGTCCTTTGTAATGTCCAACCTAGATCTCCTCTACATGCCCTTACAAAGCAATCTAAGCAGAATACAAAATGATAAATTAAATAACATAAAGATTTTAAATTCAAAGGAACCAGAACATGATTTGGTTTTTAAATTGTGTGCTAAGAGTGAGAGAATAAAATGTAATCTCATAACACATAGCGTCATACATATTAACTTCCAGTTTAGAAGAGATAGTGTGAACTAATGGCTAGGGAGTTGGCCTTGGAGCTAGAACGATCTGATTTCCAGTTCCATATTTGATACTCATTGGCTATCTGACCTTTCCCAAGATGCTCAAGTTTTCAGTAATTCAGGTAATTATCTAAGAGTAGGAGTTGAAGAGAAGGTCACAACCTGAATTGCCTAGGAGTTCAAATTTTGCCTCTGATATTTGCTGGTTTTGTGTCTTTGGACAAGTCACTAAAACTGTGCCTCAATTTCCTCCTATTGCAAGTGAGGAGAGGAAGTTGCACTAGATGTACTCTAAAGTCCCTTCTAGCTTATAATACCATTATACTCAATGTCTCTAGTCTGCAGTTTCCACATCTGTAAAATGAAAGGATTAGATCAGAGTACCTCGCAAGTACCTTCCAACTCTAGACAGACTACCCCATCATTGTATGATAAAGGGAAAAGCACAGACGTTCTCTGAGTCTCATCTCTAAATGGGGATGATGACACCCCCTGTCCTGCCTCTTGAGAGCATCCCAAGGATTCAAGGAGATCATATAAAGGAAGGACCATTTTATATGCATCAGTTATTATTAATACAGCAAACAGGCTTCCAATAACTTAGCTCACTCGCAGGGAAAGTTCTCTGACTTTACAGGTGAAGGAAGGAAAAAAAAAAAGTATGTAGGTACCAGCCACTCAAAGTATTGAGTCCAGGTCCCGTTCCCTTTGTTTGTACACCTGACTCCCTAAGGTCAACTATTTTGCCCTTGCTTTTTTTTTCTTTCTCTAGACCAATCAGAAGTCACTATGTAAATAAATAGTTAAAATCTAAGCTCCACTTAGATCAGGAATTAAAACAGCGGTAGGTCTTTGAGTCAACAGCAGGCAGTATCCTTGGATGCCAAGTATCATCATATGCTGAGAAAACGTGCCAACAAACCATTATTGTTATTTACTCTATGCTATATTGGTACCTGGGACCCTGTTTGTGTCTTTTTGCCCCTTGCTCAAACAGAAAAGCTCAGCCTTGAGAGGGTTTGCAAAGGTAAACAAAACAGGAATTTTACACTCTGAGTGCCTTGATTTGAGTAACCGCTCAGACACAAGAATCTTCTCCACTTGGACTAGATGTCACTGAAAAGTTGAAGAGGAGGAGGAGTCTGTGCTCATGCTCTCTTTGGGTTCCCATTGGAGCAGGTCCTTAGGGTCTGGCTGCTTTCTATTTGTTGTACTCACTGCTTTCCTGTTCCTCTGCCCAGGACACTTCTTTTATAAATCAACAAGATGATGCCTTCCACAGAGACTTCTCTCCTTCAGGACAAAATGAGCCTCTGCTGCCAACAACCTGAAGATATGGTGGGGTAAGTGGAGTATAATGGATTAGCAGAGTGTTTTCAAAACACACACCACAGCAGTTTAGTCAAGAACTACTTGTGGGAATTTGTGCCTAAACATTCCAGGAAGGGAATTATGATTTAGTTTGAGAATCAGACTCAAGAAATAAAATGGCAATCAGGACATTCCTTAAGCTAATCTTTAAAAGCTGTCTTTCTGGAATCCATGGTTTTAGCAAGAAAAAGATGAGAAAAGGGGGGAGAGAGAGAGAGAGAGAGAGAGAGAGAGAGAGAGAGAAAGAGAGAGAGAGAGAGAAAGAGAGAGAGAAAAAGAGAGAGAGAGAAAGAAAGAAAGAAAGAAAGAAAGAAAGAAAGAAAGAAAGAAAGAAAGAAAGAAAGAAAGAAAGAAAGAAAGAAAGAAAGAAAGAAAGAAAGAAAGAAAGAAAGAAAGAAAGAAAGAAAGAAAGAAAGGAAGGAAGAAAGGAAGGAAGAAAGGAAGGAAGATTGGGTAATAGATCTGTGTTTCTTATTGGAACACTTATTTTTGTCCAACTTGGAACAGTATACTGATACTTTCCATTTACCATTTTATTGTGGAACAAAAAGGACTTTGCTGAGAAAAAAACATCCTTCTGTTTGCTGATTGCAATTGATGGGTGTGCTTTTGTTTGCTCATCCTCTCACTTGAAAACAGCAAACAATCCAGTTGCTGGGATCAAATATGAATCCATGCAATTAAATAAAGTAGCCAGATATCCTGATGGAATGACCAGTGTAATATAAATAAAGCTCAAAGCTCACCATTATGAGTTACTCTGCTTGATCACCCAGAGATATTGTGACCCTCTGATCCATTTTAATTATTTCAGAAATTCTATTGAACAATTATGAAAATGTGTGAGGTATATTGTATCTATAGTGTTTCATGAGCCCCCAGGGTGAGTGTGACTGCTTTCTTTCACATTTTAATATGGTGTTAACATATAGGGACATTGACAAAACTTGAATATTTTCATTCACGGTTGCAAAAAATTAATCAGAGAAAGAAGCTTGTTTGGTTTTCTCTCTAGGAAAAAAACTCAACAGCAGGTGAATGAATAGAACAGCTTGTGTGAGTCCAAGGCTATCTGGGAAGACTTTAAAATGGAAATATAGATCCCAGGGTACATTCTGATCTCTTGATTATTCGAATCTAAGATATTTCTTGAAAGTCTTTTAAAATTGATATATATCTAATACTGGGGTATTACACAGAAAACAGCATGTGATACTAAGCTCAGGATTGTGTCTGTTTTAAATTTTGCCCTTAAGCTTGTTGTCCTGTGTGCTAAAATCAGAACTGGGTTTGTTTTAGTCTGTGTTCTTAAGCTTCCAGAGTAAGACTGGGAAAGGCATCCCATGATATATTTCATACAAACAAACTAGCCTCACCAAAGTCTGTGACTGCTGAAAAGGCTGAAATGGTATCAACCACTGTGGCACAGGGCTGTCATCAAATATATTTTACTTATGTTGTCTCCATTTCATCCCCACCCCCACCATGATACTTTCTTCCAAAGCTGGATGTATTTCAGTGGAAATCCTTTTTTCTTATTTAAACTCATTCATATGTGTTGAACTTATTTCTTGATTAATTTTTTTCATCAATCTAAATTCAATTGAGGGAGCTAAAAAAGCTTTAATTGCTATAGAAGAAGTGAGAGGCAATAGTGGACTCAGTGGATAGAGTGGATAGGCCTGGAGTCAGGAAGAACTGAGTTCAAATCCAGTTTCAAAAACTTCCTAGCAATGTGATCCTGGGCAAGTCACTTACCTCTGATTACCTAACAAAGTAGATCCACTGGAAAAGGAAATGACATACTGCTCCAGTATCTTTGCCAAGAAAATCCCAATGGGATCACAAAGGATTAGTCATGACTGAAATAACTCAACACTAAATGAGAAATGATGGAAAGAGTATCAGATCAAGATCTAGAATCAGACGATCTGGTTAGAACCCTGACTATGTAAATCATTTCACCCCTGGGACTCAGTTTCTTCACCTGTAAAATGAGGTGACTGGATGAGATCACTCTAAAAATCTCTTGCAGCTCTAAATTTGTTGTAAAATGCCAACCAGTACAGCTAAAACAGTTATTGATTTAGGCAATAAATAGTTTCCTATTATTCACATGTAACCAATCTTAAGGCATATGTATGGAGACAGACATTTGGAGGCAGAAAAGAAGAAAGACTCTGGAGTTGGGGGTCCTAGGTTCATATTTCATCTCTGACCAATACTCATAGTCACTAAAAATTTCATCTGTTCTTTTTTTGAACTGCTATAATAAATACTCCCCTTCCTGCTTCCCCCACTTTTTCCACTTTAGTCAGCCTGATGGTCCTCCATTTCTGGAGGACCACCATATTTGTGACAAATTTACTGGGATACCCATTGGACATTAGACTCACTGGATCTCAGAATTCCCAAGGTCAAGCCATCAAATAGCTTCACCCTCCTTCAGACATGAGCCACTATGTCCACCTAAGTGAACACTTATACACCAAAGAGACATGCAGAACGTCATCATCTTAGTAACAGTTTAAGAGTTATTCCATGTATTTCCAAACCTGGAAGATATAAATCTAAGGGATCAATTTCACCTTTTTTTCCTAAATAGTGGCATGAGGAAACGTCAAACATCTAATTTATTTTCCATAGCATATGTGCTGTTCCATCGGGACTCCCAAGATGTCCCCTATTCACCAGTTCGCTTTTGTTGATTGCAGCAGTGAGGAAATGGTAGCAGTTTACCTCAGGGCACTCTTGGCTACCCAGGAAAGGTGTGTATTACTCGTTTAGTAATTATTAACAAAATCAGAAGGAAGGAACAGTCACTGTATTTGCCCAAAGAAATTTAATCCATGATCCATAGAAGTCAAAAAACAAATCATATACCTTATCTCTCTGGAACCCTAGTCAAGAAAAATAAATGTTGACATCATCTAATATTACATGGAATGTTTACTGAGAAAATCCTTACAGGTGGAACTGAAAATAAACCTTCTCTATCATTTAATGATGAAACTTCATCCTGATATGTTTTTGTTTAGATAATAAACAATTTAAGGGAAATAAAGGGTGACAGTGGCTAGAGTTTTACAGTCATAAAATACGTGGATTCGTATTTCATTTCTGATTCCCTTTAGCATGATACTGATCATCAGAGAGGTGGAGAGATTATCCAAGTAACACAGAAATATGTGATGACCTAGAGTAAGTCACTGCACATTTTGAGCCTGTTTCTTCATCTGTAAATGGAGACAATAAGGCTTAATCACAGGGTTGTTGTGAGGCCCAAAGGGCTATTCACCTGTTTATCTATCTATCTATCTATCTATCTATCTATCTATCTATCTATCTATCTATCTATCTATCTATCTGTCTGTCTGTCTGTCTGTCTGTCTGTCTGTCTATCTATCTGTCTGTCTGTCTGTCTATCTATCTATCTATCTATGTATCTATCTATCTATCTATCTATCTATCTATCATCAGGACACTGAGTTGTCCCAGGACCATTTTTATTTGAACTGCATTGAATAAGGTGAGAATGATAAAAATAATTAATACTAATGAACCAATAACTAATATTTATATGGTGCTATATAGATATATATCTAATAATCTACAGATAATTGCTCAAGTGGATAAAAACCACTGCCTTTTGTCATTTGGCTAAAAATTTGGGAACATAAGTTCTTCTAACCTCTCTGATCTTACAGCAAGCACCCTAGTAAACTCTGTAGTAGTCAGGAGGGACAGAGATGGCATGCATTTTATCCACTTCCCATGCAGTTTCAATCTCCTCTGACTATGTCCTTTTCAAAATCATCTGAGGCTTTGGAACTAATTTTTTCTGTACCAACAACTTGTCAATAGGGAGATTGCGACAGGAAAGGTATATGTGAGAATCATCAGCATAGAGATGATAATTCACAGAATGAATGATGGGTTGGATGTTTAGAGGTTATCATTTTATTAGTCAGCCATATTCAATAACAGATAAATTTTCTAGCATAATTATTGATGTATAATTTATAAAATTTAACTAGAAATGTTTAATGTTAGCAAATGGAAGGGCAACGGTCTCCAGGCAAAATCCTATTCCCTATTTTTGCTACAATGGCTTATATTCAATTCTATATAGTTATATATGTAGTGTGTACATTAGTTCTAAAAACTTCATGAGGTCACACTAGACTGGAAAAATTTCTAACAGCGCTGGACTGTTTCTGTCATCTGAATACCTAGCTAAGTTCAGATATGTTCTAATGTTCTTAAACTTCAGCAGCAGAGGATTGGAAACCAGCTAAAGTCCTCCCCGCACCCTCCCAAGGCAGCCCTCATAGACTATCCACTAAGGCATGAAGAGATTGTAGGCTACATTAGTGGAGGGAATACCATCACTGGTGAAATCACTTATCTTTGAAACACATATGCATTTGTACAGATATTTATCATTATTCCATTATGTGTGTTTATACATAAAGTGTACAAACTTCTGTATAAGTGTGTAAGTGTATATGCAATCTACATGTTAATAGGACTCTAACCCCTTACATAATGCTACTGGTACAGTTTGGAGACGTCCATCACAAAGTTTCTCTAGCACATGCCTCTTCCTAGGGAAATCTTGCCCGTGGAGGTATCTTGTTTGTTGTACTTCCCCCTAAAATATCCTTGGCTCCTCTCTCAGTGTTCAGGCTTAGGAGACATTGTCTAGAGCAGTGCTTCTTAAAGTGAGGGGCACAAACCTTTGGCCACAGTAGGTTTCTGAATGCACAATGACCAAAGATTAATTAAAAATCAAACATGTAATGAATCTGAAGTATTTCTGGCAAAGCTTTCCCATGCTGCCTGGTGCAACTTCACTACAGCCTTAGTTCTGAACACAAAGCATGTATATCCTTCAGGTCAAACAATGTCAATGAACTATGTCAAAATGAAAAAAGGGGTCACGAGTGGAAAATATTTAAGAAGTCCTAGTCTAAAGGATAAATTTTACTTAATTTGACAGAAAGAAATGATGAGTCTGTTCCCAAACCCCTCGACCATCATAAACGTTGATTTTCCCTTTTCAGAGGTTTCCGAGAATGTGGAGGTCTAAGGTATAGGGACCCTTTGGGGTAGCTGAGATAGAGCTGAAAGTTGACCTTGGAAGCTAGAATGTTTGCTGGATCATCAACATAAATAATGAAGTAACTGACGGTGCTGGGATTGGGATAAAAAAATTAAAAAGACAGTGAATCAGGAACTGAATCCATTGACAAAGGAGAAAATACCTGAAAACAGAATGCTCCACAGTTGAGGAATGGCTAAGTAAATTCCGGTATAGGAATGCACCAGAATATTACTGTGTCATAACAATTATTAATACAATGAATTCAGATCTCTAAAAACTAATGCAATGAGAAGTAAATAGAAGCAGAAACAATATGCAAAGTTACTGTAACAATATAATTGTCATAATATTATAACAATAACATAAGGAAAAAGGAAAAGATGAAATTGAACACTAGATAGTTATAAGAAACAAACTTGGCACCTGAGAAGAGACAATAAAAGGCACTTCGTTGTTTTTTTTTTTTTTGCAAAGTTGAGGACTATGGGTGTGGAACAGTAGGTACAAATATAGATACATAGACATATGTGTGCATGTATATATATATATATGTACACATATATACACACGTATATGCATATACGTGTGTATATATATATGCAGAGAGAATTGCTTTATTGACTAGTTTGCATGCACTGTCTTTTTTCTTCCTATTACTGTCTGGATAACAAGCATAGGATAATAGATTTCGAATTCTTCCTCTACAGGAAAGGAAAAGGGACACACTCAGGAAGGAAAGTGATATAAAAACAAAAAATAAAGGCTTTTAAGAGAAAGGAAGGACACTAACTTGGAGGTAAGCAGAAGAAAAGAAAAAGGATATAGTCAAAGTAAGACAATCCCAAGATGGGAATTTCAAAGGAAGTGAAGTCGCTGAGTGTATCAACAGAAAGTTGGCAGTGTTCATGGAGAAGAAAGTATATACTGATTCAAACTCCTGACCCTGGGAGATAGAAAAAGAAAGACATGAGTGGAGAGCAGGAGTGGAACATGAAACAGTGGCCAGCATTAGAAAGGGTATCAGGAAATGATAAGTAATAAATAAATGCTTGTTGAACGATTGATTTTTAAAGGGCATATTGTCTTCAGAGGACAGTTCAGGCACATACTTAAACTTTTCAAAGCTATAAGCCTATGAGATTGGGGAAAACACAGCTTTTACTTTCCCTAGATCTGATGGAGCCGAGGATAATTCCAGTTGGTGCAGAGCACCATTGATTTAGAGGGAGAAGGTGCCTTTGAAGTCTTGGATTCCTACAGCCTCATTTTCCAAAAACTGAGGTTGAGAGAGGTACGGCACCAGTCCTAAGGTCACATCGGTCATAAATAGCAGAACCAGAAATCAAAGCCAGGTTCTCTGGCTTTAAATCCACAGCCTAAGCAGCTGCTGAGTAACTTCAACTCATAAAACACAGACAGTAAAAAAAAGACCATTCTCCAGCTTCTTACATGGTGTCTGTAAAGTAACAAAACTAAAGATGAGTAGCCATCCAAAAATGTGAGCGCTCATTTGAAAATAGGGAACCAGCATGAAAACAAGTTGGAAAACAAAGACTCGACATACCCAATAAATACAGCTCAGCAAACAATTCTAATAGTCATCATAATTGAGATGATAACAGAAGCACTTGGAGCCTCTTTCTTTTGAGTGCATCCCAGGAGATTGAATTAGTCATCAGGAAAACACACTCAGTATGATTGTGGAGAAAAAACTCCAGAAAATAAAAAAAGAAAAGGAAGGTAGGAAGGGAAGGAAGGAAGGAAGGAAGGAAGGAAGGAAGGAAGGAAGGAAGGAAGGAAGGAAGGAAGGAAGGAAGGAAGGAAGGAAGGAAGGAAGGGGAAAGAGAAGAAATGAAAATTGAGGAGAAAAGATGGCATCTCAGGACATTGATCCCTAAAATCAAAATTGTGATTGCCTATGACAGTTTCCTAATAACCAATGGCTATAATTTAGTTTCCAGAACTTCAAACAGCTTGTTTCAGGGATAAAACTTTACAAGTGACTCATAGGTAACTAGCCAAACAGTCAATGAGCAAAATAGACTAGCCGAGGCCAGACTAGAGTAAGCAGGTAGATGTGTGCAGTGTCTGAACTCGAAGACCTCCCTGTAAGCAAAGCCTAACTGGAGTATGAGGGGAAGCATAGCATGGTGGGTAAAGTGCTGGACTTGGAGTCTGGATGACCTGAGTTCAAATTCTGACCCAGATACTTACTAGCTGTGGAGCCCTGGGCAAGTGACTTTATCTATTTCATCCTCAATTTCCTCATTTACATAATAGGGATAATAAAAACACCTGCCTTACTGGGTTATCCTAAGGCTCAAATGAGATAGTATCAGTAAATTCATGCAAAACTTGACCATTGTTAGTAATGGCACTACTCCATAGCAGGCTGAGCCAGCTCACTGTCTTATAGTCAGAGCACTTCAGTTCAGCAATCATTTATTCGGGGACCACTGCCCTTAGACATAAGAGAAGCATGAGAACATTTTGGGTCCAGGTCAGTCCTGGAAGTCAGGAAGCCCTGGGTGTGCATAACACCTGCGTGACCTTGGGCAAATCATTATTCTCTACACAGCTCCAGACTATTATTTAGATATGAGTTTAGACTCTGTATCAAGTATGGAGCTCCATGGTGAAAGGAAGGTACACTGTTAAAATAATAGGTTTTGACTCCTCATATCCCCCTCCTTGAGGAAAAAAAAAGGCAGAAAAAAATATACGATGCACCAGGATTATCATCATTATTATATTTGTTTGGGAGAAAACTCCAGGTGAAGAAACTCCCTGTACTGTCATTTGGAATGCTGAGAGATTAACTTACTCAGAGTCACCCTGTCAAGTACAAATCAAAAGCAGGACTTATTAAATTCACATCTTTTTGACTCCCTGTTCAGCCCTCTCTAACTACCCCACTTTGTCTCTCAGGTCCTTAGGAGACAGAGGAAATTGTTCCTGTACTCGAATAACTTACGTTCCCCAGGGACAGGTGATTAGGTGATTTCTAACAAGGGCTCAGAGAAGTAAATACTATATATATATATATATGTGTGTGTGTGTGTGTGTGTGTGTGTGTGTGTATTACATATTACACATATATGTGTATTATATATATGTGTGTGTCTGTATTACATATTACACATACATGTGTATTATATATATATATATGTATGTATGTATGTATCCATCCCTGGGGCAATGGGAAGCCACTGAAGGAGGAAAAATTGAAAGGAGGCAGCAAAACCATTAGGAGTTGGTTTCAATAGTTTAGGTGAGAGGTGATAAGGGCCTGAATGATAGTTTTAGGTGCAGAAAGATTTTTGACAGAAAAAAATCGCATTGGATGCCATTTGATTGGATCCTTTTTTTCTTCTGACTTGTGACATGCTGCATCTTGGAGCTGACCTTCCTGCCATTTCTATTATCATGCCCAGGATGACACGTGTCATTGTCCATGCCTCTCTGGATAGTTCATCACAAGTGAAATAACTTTAAAGGAGGTATATATCTGGACACACACACATACATACACATACATATGCATATGTTTGAGTTGTACATATGTATATTTATATACTTAGATGTATGTGTGTATAAACATATATTTATATAAAGGGTACACATATATCTATACCCTTCCTCTCCTTCCTCAAAGAGTAAAAAAAATGTTTTAAAATATTGTTTTTTAAGGGTTTAGGAAAGAAAATATTTCGTAGTTTCCCAAGAGGACTGTGTTTGTTAGCTGTGATATTCACCTTTCTCTTCTGGCTGACAGCCTGTGATGCTGTGTGGGAGTCTTCTTCTAGCAGAAGGAAAATTCAGTTCCACACACAATAAATAAGGCTGAGCCCCAAACCTCATTATGCTCAGGGGAAAGAATCAGTGAAAATAAGGTTTTTTGGAAAACATCATATATAAAATGCATGCACATTCACATTATAATTCATGTTCTCATGTTAATCCAAAGTGTCGATTATCTCAAGGGATCACTAGGGAAATCCACATGGAAGCAACAGAACCAGGCTTCTAATGTGTTTTCATCTTCCTTCTAGTTATTACATTTTGTCTCCCAGAGCTATCTGATCGAAAAAACAATCTATGAATTGTCACAGCAAATCAATCAGTTAATAGGTGTTTATTACATAAAATTTGTGACACCCCCTTTCACATGTGCCCCCCCAAAAGCAGTCACAGCTTCAAGATATTCTATACATCAGCACCATTTCAAAATCTCTCACTTCACAAGCCCCATACCAAAGGCAAACCAGAGGACAGGGGAATTCAAAATCAAGGCATATAATCAACTAGTGTAGGAAATAAACGTGACAAGAAAGTATTGCCACCCCTGTGAACACAAACAGGGCACACACTCACACAGAGATTAATACACCAGCAGTAGAAAAGGGCTTATTCTAATTGAAAGTATAGTGTGTATAGAAAGTATAGAAAGCCTTCATCATCATTTTCTTCATCATCACTGATAACATTTGTACAATGCCTACTATGTGCCAGGCACTATACTAAGTTCTTTATAAATATTATCATCTTCCATCTTTACAGCAGCTCTGGGAGGCAGATGCTATTATTATCCCCATTTTACAGATGAGGAAACTGAGGCAAACAGAGGTAATATGACTTCTTCAAGGTCACACAGTTAGTATCTGAGGAAAGATTTGAACTCAGGTCTTGCTGACTCCAGATTCAGCAATCTATCCACTGCATCATCTACTTGCCTCCTATGCATGAAGATGTACATTCTGGAAACTCTAGGGTCAACTGCACACATGTCTGGGACACGTGGCCGGGGGCACATAGGAAAACTGCACAACTCATATCTCCAATACTTTGGGGCTGTCGATGTTCTCTATTGTTGTTATGATATGTCTCTCTGATACTTTTCAATGAGTATAAATTCACTGCATCATATTGCCTCTGCTGAGGATCTCTGATCACTATGTTGTTCTGTGTTTTCTCTTCAGGGCTTTTATCAGCCTTCTTTGTCCTTCTATTAGTGTGTGGCAGCCAGGAAGCCTCTTCTTGCCAAGAGCAGAAACTTGTTTGATCGATAGTTTCTGGGGCTATGAGACACTACTCTTAACCTCAACACAACAAAGTCACCAGGCTAAGATAGAGACTGTTTTTTCCACTACCTGTGTTTGATGTTGATGTAAAATACATAATCATATGACTTAAGATTAGAAAAATACTTATTTTAAGTACATTTCAGAATTAGATACATTTAGAATTAAATAGATCAGAAAAATACATCAGAATAGCTGAGAGTGATTCTGTGCCTCAAAAGTCCAATCCAAGAACCCTGAAAAAATAAATCTCACTTCAGTCCCCAAATCCTTTGCATTAGCATTAGTTAATCAATATATTGATAAACATTTATTAAGGACTTTCTATGTTTCCGGTACTTAAAATGAAGTTGAACAAGCTCAAGAAAACAGCTAAATAAAGATGGCAGTCTTCACTTTCTACCCTTCTGTCCCACATTCTTATTATATTTATCTGTTGGTAACCAAAAAAATATGTCTAAGTTTTGATATTTTGGACAGGAAACAACAGTGTTCTCTCCCTAAAACTGAGTATGCTGTCCTCTATTCTGCCATAGTCCATGGAGAGAGTGATAGAAAAAAGAAATATAAGCCAATGTCTCTGTCCTCAAAGTCATTTCAATTTATCAAAACAAGTTGCTTCGTAAACATTACCCATTTCCACTTATCCTGTGTTCCCTTCAGACTGGTTTATACACTATCCTTCATACACAACATTCCATACTTTATGTCTTTGCCTTTATATAGGTTGCCTTCTCATACCTAGAATGCACCTGTTCTTCTCCTTCTTCCCATAGAATCTCTAATGTCTTTCAAAGCTCAATTCTTGCCATCTTTACATAAGTCTTTCTTAATTCCTATCCCAACTATCCTGCCTCCCTCCCCACCAAAAATTAGATTGTACTAATTGAATACAAATTATGTAGCTTCTTATTCTTATATTGTTTATAATATATAGTTTGGTCCAATAGAATTTAAGTCTTTGAAGAAAGGGATTATTATTTTGCGGGGTTTGTTTTGGGTTTTTTGAATCCCCAGTATCTTGAGGGAATGTGAAGAAGGGAGGATAGAAGGAAGGAAAAAAGTATTTGTCAAGTGCTAAAACTAGTCTAAGTACTTTGAAAATATTCCAACTGTTGGTTCTTACAACGCTCCGGGAGGTAGGTCCTATTATCTCCATTTTACATTTCAGGAAGCTGAGACTAACAAAGGTTAAGTGACTTGCCCAAGATCACCTATCTAATAAGTATGCCAGAATTTGAACTTATGACTTCTTGATTGTAGACCCAGAGTTCAATCCCTGTGCCAGCTAGCTCTATCCACTGCATACTGGATAAATAACTAGTTTGAAAATCCAAAAGACCTGGATTCAAACCCCATCTCTGATAATTCCTGGCTGTATGACTCTAGAAAAGTCATTTAATCTCTCAGTCCCCCCCAGGAAACTTGTTAAAGCTGTAAATTGCAGTCGGATGCCTATTAGCATTACTAAAGGGACGTTCCTTCCTGGGAGGAGTTAAACACAAACATCTGAAAGACTTAGCTCAGCCCTTGGCATCTAATTTGTGTGTTCATCCTTCGTTGCCGAAGAAGACCATGCCATCAGAGAAATAATGACATGACTTGCACCTGACTTTGTTTTGAGGGAGGGAGGGCCGTGCAGGTCTCCAGCTTCACTTCTCCTCCAGAGCCATCTGAATCTAGTGACCAGATATTCATCAGGATGACTGGAGATGATCCAGGATGAGGCAACTGGGGTTAAGTGACTTGCACAAGGTCACACAGCTAGTGGGTGTTAAGTGTCTGAGGTGAGATTTGAACTCAGGTGCTCCTGACTCCTGCACTGGTGCTCTATCCACTGCACCACCTAGCACTTGGCAGCTAATAGTTGCTTAAGGAACTCTGGATTGATTGAACCCTGAGCACACAGAAAACCATTTGAGAACAACAGAGCTAAGTACACCCTCAGGCAGTCTCTACTTGCCAGGAAATCAAAGAAGTCTGAGGTCAATCTCTGAAGAGGTAGGATGCTGAGGAAGGTCTTCCAGGTGTAGGTGATCTAATTTTAGCCTTGATGACTGGATCAGATTTGAAGGGGCTGAGAACCATAAGGTTAGCATTCCAAGATAGGATGTGAAATGACTCATTAGGTACTGGAATTACAAGTAATGAGGTCAGTGAAGAGGCAAAAGCAAAGCATTTGAGTGTGAGAGAAGTGAGGAAGGACAGATCTAATAAATGCAATTCCCCCAGGTGCCTCCAAAAATATTTAGTGTTGATGAAAATATTTCTCTAATTCACTGAATGATACAATGTAGAATACCAGGATCTGTTGATGGCCAGCCTTTCTTCAGGGCACTGCTGTGTATCCTTTATTATATATTTGCATTAATATATTGAGGGTCTAAGATTAGGGCTTTTTTCCCTTCTTGTTTTAAGTGAGACATCCAGTGATAGGTAACAGGAACAATGAAAAGCCTGGTACTTAAGCTGAAGTTATTGACTAAAACATTGAAGACACCTTGGCAGATGTTCTCACTTCAGAGGTTCACATCTGATACTTTTAGCATTCATCTGGGAGGGCCTCAGCTGCTATCATCTAATAGAACCCAAGGTGGCAGGTATCTCATGTGCAGCTATGGGGAAACACTTTTCAAAGGCAACAGATGGCACCCCTCCATATCTAAGTACTGAACACCTTTAGAATACAGGCCTCATTTTATAACATAAAAACAAGGTGCCCAATGATCACAGAATACTTTTAAGAAGAATCAGAATTCCCCTTCGCAAATGCTAATTAGCAGCATGTGTGGTAATAGAGGCATAAAAATAGGCCCCATAATAGAGTTGGGCTTTAGGAGGATCAACCTGGATGTGCATTCAGGTCAGAGAAAGTATTTAAATTAACTTGGCATTACCTTGTGTTGAAGGGTACCATTAACAGACTGCCCCTCTTTTCTGGGGTTCATAGTGCAGTCTGTGAGAATGAGGATGGTTAACTCTGAGAAGCTTTCTTGGTATGGCCCAGATGCTGTTACACAAGTTTAGCATCCATCTTCCTTAGTGTCTCTGGTTGTTCTGTCTTTGGGGAACAAAGCCAGGAAGTCATGTTGTGTTCCTGCATTCCCCTTGTTAGTCTCTGTGGTGCTCCTGAGTACACAGAGTACAATTGAGAGGGGATCTGAACACTGGTGACATGTTCCGCAAATTCAGCCAAAGAGCCCCATATTTCATCCTCTCTGGCTAAGCTCAATCAATGCCTCAACACCAGGGAAGGCTATCCAGAGAGGACATTTCGTGACAGATCCAGACTCATTGGATTGTCCCAGAGAGTAATCAATTTGCCACAAATAGTATGAGGTGACTTATACTTTTGGCACTTTTGAAGTGGCCAAAGGAAGCTACAGGAGTTAAAAATCTCCCATGAATGCAATCCAGTATCCTGGCATCATCAGAATTTATCTGGTCTATTTTGTACATGGCGGTCCTCTCTGAAGCTCCCTTTTAAAGTTACTTTTAGAAATGGCAGAGGACATCTCATACTTTCTGACTTTCAATGTTGAGTAGCACTGTTGTGTGACAGTGGTTTCCAGTCAAATGGGAATAGGGGCCACCAAACCTAATTTAGATTCCATATTGACTTAGTTTTAAAGTGTAATGTCATCTATGTTTTATTGTATTTTCATTTATTGTGTTAAATATCTCCAAAATATATTTTGATCTGATTTGACCCTGGCTCAGTAGTACTGTGGGCCAAATGCAACCTGAAGTAAATATGAAAGGCATGATTTTTAATCCATTTTGGATGATGAGAAGATCATAGATTTAGGGTTGAGGTCACATGTCCAACTCCTCATTTTGTAGATTAATAAACTGAGCCACTGAGATGTTCAATGACTTGATGATGGTTACACGGCTAGAAAATCAGAGGTAGGATCTGAACTCAGACTTTTCCTGGCTTCAAGTGCAGCAGTGTACCCTCTATGGCAATCTGCCTCTCATACCATCAATGGACTTGCCATCCATGGAAACAAAACGATTCTTGTCAAGGGCTTATGTTTGTCACCCCACCCTTCTAGCCACCTTAACCTTTCAGTACTCTGGAGAAAATGGGCTGTGCCCTGAAGTAAGGAAAGAATACACTACCCTCATGCACTCCAAAATGAGGAGAAAATAAAGGTGGGAAGCATGAGGGGCATGGGATCAAACATTTCCAACAGGCCACTGTGACTGCATATCAGGATAATTTCTCCAGATCATCTAGAGTAAAGAGGAAGGATTTCTATGCATGATTCAGAGAAAGAGACCCACTGAACACTTGCAGTTGACACCTGGGCACCATCTCCTGAATCTGGAGGATTCTGAGAGAATGGCAGAAGACCTTAGCCATCATTTTTTATAATGTTTATAAAGTTGGGAACAACTTTATTCATTCAGTTCCAAAGTTCTACACTCTCTGTTCTAGCTTAACTAACCCAACTTCTCATGAGGTAGAAAGAGGACTGGATCTTGAGATTCAAATCTCAGCTCTGCCAACTTACCTGCGTGACCTTGAGCAAAGCACCGACCATTTGATCTCTCAGTGCCTCAATTCCCTCATCTGTAAAATGAGATGGTTGAACCATATGATGTGGAAAGTCCCTTCTAACTCTCAATCTGTGATTCCTATGATCATTATATAGAAGAGAAAACTGAAACAGAAACAGAGGCAGAGAAAGTCAGAGAGAAAGAGCCAGATAGAAACAGAGACAACCAGAGAGAGAGAGAGAGAGAGAGAGAGAGAGGGAGAGAGGGATAGAGAGGGAGAGAGAAAGAGAGAGAGGGGGAGAGAGAGAGAGAGAGAGAGAGAGAGAGAGAGAGAGAGAGAGAGAGAGAGAGAGAGAGGAGAGAGAGAGGGGGAGAGAGGGGGAGAGAGAGAGAGAGAGAGAGAGAGAGAGAGAGAGAGAGAGAGAGACAGAGGGGGAGAGACAAATAGAGGAGAGAGAGTCTCTTTTCCTTGTCACATCCAGAAATAGCTTACTCACACAGAAATAACTTCCTCTGGTGCTTAAAGAAGAGAATGGAGGCCAGAAAGAGATCACTGGCACTCAGGGATCAATTATGATTAGGAGAACATATAGCCATTTGGTAGTTACCAGAATCCAGATGACTTACAACGATTTACTCGCCTAAAAACATTGCTAAAAATGAAAATATTATCCTTATGTCACAGTAAAAGTATCAGACTTTGTGTATGTTTTGAATCCCTTTTCTAATTTCTGATTTAAAAAAAAAGGTCCAGGAATTATAAAATTCTGGGATCCCACTCCTGATGAAGATGTGGTGTAGCATGCTTTATTACCCTCCTTCGATCATTAGATGTTAGCATGCCAACCTCTTAAGGCTGAAAGGCCGTGAGAGTAGTGGAGTTGTGGAGCTGGCTCTATTTACATCAGAGGTTAGGTAGACCGCAAATATTTGTAGTTAGATTCTGGATCTTCAGGAGACGCCCAGTTGTGCAACATCCTCTGGTGGATACATTATGTGTGTGTGTGTTCGTGTTTCTGTGTGTGTGTGTGTGTGTGTGTTTTGAAGAAACCAAAAGGGTAGACAAACATTCTCTTTCCTCTCCTTCCTGCCAGAGGAAACATGAACATTTATCTTAGTGATAACACCGAAAGATCACAGAATGAATGACTGTTCTTGGAGGATTGGGGAAATGGCATGCTGAAAGGTGCCTAGACTTGTAGCCAAAAGCCAGTCAATAAATATTTATAAAGCATTCACTGAATGCCAGGCACCATGTACTGTGTACTGGGGATACACATATGAAAATGACAGTCTTTGATCTTGATTTCCAAATATAAAGGAGGAAGACAACACACAAAAATGAGCTTAAAGTGGAGGGAGGGATAGTACCCCACCTTTTCCACAGGGCATGAAGGAGAAATTCATAGGAGTGCAGCCCAGTGGGAAATGAAAAGATAGCTGGATCCATATCCAGGCTCTGGTGCTGACACCTTTATCAATGCTCTGACCTCTTTGGCCCTCAGCTGCTTCCTCTATAAGTCGTTCTTAATCATCTCTAAGGTTTGCTTCTTGATCTAAATCTCATGACCTGATGATCTACTGAGGCATAGAGGGGTCACAGTCCGAAGCAGTGGAGGGTTCTTGAAGCATGACTGTTGTTGAGGAGAAAGGATTATTAGTCGCTCACTAGTAGTGTGACCCTGGGCAGGTCACTTAACCTCCATTTGCCTCCCCATTGTTGCTACGTCCATTGGAGAGGGAAATGGCAAACCACTTCAGAATCTTTGCCAAGAAAGCCCCGTACAGGAACACAATGCTTTGGACACAACTGAATGACTGAACAGCAATGACTGTTATAGCTCACACTAGTCCTTTAAGGTCTGCAGGGCATTTCACACACAACATCTTGCTTGACCGCCACAACCTTGTAAAGTACATATTTAATGATTATTATCTCCATTTTACAGTTAAAAAGTCTGAGTCTTAGAAAATCATGGGATTACATAATAAGAGCTGAAATGGACCAAAAGGGTCATTGAGTCTAATTCTCCCATTTTACAGATGAGGAAACTGAGGCCCATAAGTGTCATGCCCAGGGTTACCTAGCCAGAAAGTACCTATGCTGAGATTTAGAAGAGACCTAAGAGATTTTAGTCGATGGCCCTATCTAATGGTTCAACATGAGAAACCGATATGATTTTATCCATGGCAATGATTTTAAAGAAGAGGCTTTGCCATCTGCTTTACTAACACACCCTAAAGATCATGGGACTTTTCCCTCTTATTTGCAGCTGAAATCTTCTGCCTTTACTCTCTTTCCGCTTAGAACGGGAGTTCTTGAGAACAGAGACCGTCTGACTTTTCTGTTTGCATCCCCAACTCATAGGACCATGCTTTGTCGGTCTAATAGACAGCAAGGGCTTCAGAAATGCTTTGTGTGATTATTTCTGTAATTGCATAAAGGTATTGAGCTATAAGCTCTCTAGACTCACTGAAAGCATTTTAGGGACAATTCAGTAGCAGACAGGACAATGGGAAAGAGGGGCACTTCAGTCTTTTCTAACATGGTTGGGATTTCTATCACTAGTTCTCTATAGTTTAAGCTTTTTTCATGCAATTTGTATGTTTTAAGTATTTGGCATGACAATATCATAGCTAGGCAGCTAGGGGGCTCAAGAGTAGCTAAGAGGTACAGTGGATGAAGTGACAGACCTGGAGTCAGGAAGATTCATCTTCCTGAGTTCAAATCTGGCCTCAGACACTCACTAGCTATGTGACCCTAGACAAGTCATTTCACCCTGTTTGCCTCAGTTGCCTCAGCTGGAGAATTACTGGAGAAAGAAATGGCAAACCAGTCCAGTATCTCTTCCAAGAAAACCCCAAATGGGGTCAGGAAGATTCAGACATGACTGAAAAATGATAAGAATGCAATTTGTAATACTATTTGTATGTAGGATATATATATATAGGACAGCTCTCAGGGAAGGGCAGGGGAGGAGAAACTAGGGGAAACTGGTGATATAAAAAATCAAAAAGATATTAATTTAAAACTTACTTAAAATTAAACAAAAAAGAAATGCTTTATGTATTCCTCTAGTTTAAACTTCTTCTCATCTTACAGATGGGGAGACCTGAGACTCAGAGAGATTACCAAGGTCACCCAAGTAGCAAGCATAATTCAAGCATCGGGACCCAGGGCCTCTGACACCAAAAAACCATCTCCTTATCCGTTAATTTACTTTGTACCGATTCTGTGTTCCAGAAGTTTTTACATTCTAATAAACATTTATCTGTGTCATTATTTTGCAATTATAATACTTTACATTTGGATTAGAGAGGAAAAAGTCAATTCCCAGATAATATTTTCTTTATAAAAATTAATTGTTCAGAGTTTCCCAAAGCATAACTCATTTTAAACAGAGTCATGCTGTGGTGCACACTGGGTCTGTGGTTATAATAATAACTTCAGGTCTTTCAATGGGTCTCCAATTCCAAGGGGATCTTTTTTTCATAAATCCTTATAAACCTACTCTAGCTGTAACACAGATAGCAAAGATGCAAAGGTCTGTAGTTTTCCAAGAAATCCATTTTAAATGCACACTCAGCCACAAAAGATATTAAATGAGAACAAAATATTAAAAGTAGAACCCTTCGGAGGAGAATGGTCCCCGTACTGTGCCGATGAGGACCATGGAGAGTGGAAAGAAAGTAAGGCTGTGTTTATGTTGAGCTGAGGAATGTTAGAAGGACCCTTCCTATCTGTTATCATCTCAAAGGTCCAACCATGTGCATGCAGCCCAGTAGGGCCCAGCTGTGGTTAAATGAGACAGTTGGCAGGGGCCTTCCTAGACAGTGGGACTCAGAAAAAGAAAACATCATTGAGCCCAAATTTATGTTTTTTGTATTTTCAAGTTTGCAAAATATTTTTGGTATCACAACAACTCTGAAGCATATGTTACAAGTTTGTTTGTTTTGGAGAGGGAGAGAGTTGTTTGGTCCAGACCTATGATTTCCTCAGCATACAGATCAGCAACTTTTATGCAATGCTTGACATTGCCTGGGACATTAGGAGGCTAAATGACTTTGGCAAGATCATAGAGTAAGAGCTGAAAGGGAACCTTTCACTGAGTCCAGTCCTCTAATTTTACATATAAGAATGCCGAGGCACAGTAATGTTAGGTGGTGCAGCAGACAAAGCTCTAGGTTTCTGATATCCAAATTGAAATCTTGCCTTAGACATGTACTCTGCAATCCGGCCAAGCCTCCCAAGTCTTAGTTTCCTTATCTATTAAATGGGGATAATAAGAGCACCTAGCTCATGAGGTTGTTGTGATGATCAAATAGATAAATTATTTTGCACACACTAGAGTACTATTGGAATAGTAGCTATCACTTTTACGACTGCTATTATTGGCCTTGATAACATAGCCAGTTTGTGTCAGAGGGCAGCTTTGAACCGATGTCTTCCTGATTCTGAGGTCAGCTCTGTATGCACTGGGCCCCACTGCCTCTGTAGAGTTATTGTAACTATGCCCATTTTATAGATGAAGAAAATGGAATCTCATATTATGGAGTGCTTTCTAAATGCTATAGGAGTGCAGAGAAGGAGACGTGGGATAGAGTAGGAAAAGTGGGATTTAACTTGAACCTTAAAAAAAATTAAGTGAGGTTCATATAGACAGAGAGGGGAAGAAAAGGAAAAAAACAAATAAAATAGGAGAAAGGGCATTGCAGGGGAAAAAAACAGTAAGAACCCGAGGAACAGCCTCCTGGGAAAAGAAGAGAAAGGAAACAGCTATTGACTAAGTGAGACCTTTGAAAGAAAAGTAAGCTAGAAATGCTTCTGTAAGCATCTAGCCATTCTCAAATGACAAATAATTCCCCAAAAGTCCAAAAACAGAAGATGCATGTTTCGAGTTTGCTTCTTTTCCTTTGATTGAATTTTAATATTTGTCCCCCTGTGCCTGAGCCCCAAGTCCCCAAAAGATCTAGTCCTGGAGAGGGCACATTCAACAGTCACTTTAACATAGTATCAATATTAATGCAATAATAAAATCAAGATGGGATGCGGCGTGAACTTTGCAATAGTTGAAGTTAGCCACAAGGTGGCACTTGAGGACTGAGACTGCAAACTCTGGCTTCCAGGTGAGTGCCTACCAATCAGCTAGCATGTTCTAAAGTCTAAGACCTAGGGGAAGATCAGGATTTCCTGGCACTATTTTGAACAGTGTAGGACTTGCACATTTCTGTGACTGGGTCAATAAAACATTTAACTTTTATAACTGTTCAGTTCCTTCGGTAGTGTCCTTCTCTTTGGGACCCCATTTGGAGCTTTCTTGGCAGAGATACTGTAGTCGTTTGCCATTTCCTTCTCCAGCTTATTTTACAGATGAGGAAACTAAGGCAAATAGGGGTAAATGACTTGCCCAGAATAACATAGTAAGTGCCTGAGACCAGATTTGAACTCATGATTCTTGGTCTGTCACTCTATCATTGCACCACCTAGCTGCTATGTATGTATGTATGTATGCAGACACACAGATATCTTTCCACTACATTCAAGTTCCACACTCGTCCCAGGCTTTAGGACTCTGCTCCTTCACCAAGGAATTCAGATGCAATTAAGTCAAAATTGTTCTTCTCTATGTTCGTGGCAAGCCCCTGAGATCTCCTTGGTTACTCATTTCATCTCTCTCCTCTTCAGAGCAACCACAACCAGGGAAATCCTTGTACTGGGGACAGGAGTAATCTCAGTGTGTCCAGGAGACATCTTTTCTCTCGTCCTTCTTGTCTTGGCACACAAATCCAAAAGGGTTGTTGAAAGGGGATGGATGGTACTCAGTCTAGAACATAGAAAGTCCTTCATTTGGTTCATTCCTCTTCAGAAGCCAGCCCAGTTATCTTACCATGTCCCAAACTTCCCATGCTCATCTACTTCTCTATACTTTTGTTCAGGCTCGATACTTTTATTAAAATTGGAATCTCGAATTTCCTTCCAAGCTCAGTCCAAATGGTACCTCCTATCATCCCTGTCTTCCCCGATCCCTCCTTCTTTAAGTGCCTCCAGCCCCTCCCCCCATTACCTTGTATTTATCATAAATTTATCTTGTGTATTTCCTATATGCTTATACATGGGCATGCTATCTCATCTACAGATTGGATGCTTCTTGAAGGCAAGAAATACTTCATTTACGTCTTTGTGTTTCAAGCACTTGGCAAGGTTCCTTCTGCAGAATAAATGATTAATGAACGTGTGTTGGTTACATGATTGACTGATGTTGTTTCTCAACCAGGAACGCTTTCTGTCTATCCAATTCCAACCACACTGAAAAATTCAATTTAAACAGAAGGGAACAGAATGAAGGTTTATATAAATCACTGAGAAAAGCTTTGAACATTACATGTTGGTTACAATATATATTTAAAATGAAATAAAACTATTCAATTTCGTATACAATTCTTTTCTGTGATGTTTGCCATTCAATCGTTCAGTCATGTCCAAGTCTTCATGACCCTGTGGACTCTAGCATGGAGAAATTGTGCATCGGGTTTTCTTTGCAAAGGTACTGGAGTGTTTGTTATTTCCTTCTTGCATGGATTAAGGCAAACAGAGGTTAAATGACTTGCCCAGGGCCACATAACTTGTAAATGTCTGGGGTCAGATTTGAACTCAGGTCTTCCTGACTTCAGGCTCAGTACCCTGTCTGCCTAGCTGCCTAAATTACATATATGGAATTTCCCATTTTATTTGATATTTATTAAGTTCAGAATAAAAATACCAACTTAAATTGTCCCAATAGAATTGTATCTCTGTATCTTGAGCATCTGGCATGGCACCTAGCACAAAGTGTTTAGTAAATGTTTGCTAAATGAAAAAAAAAAAAGAACATTCAAGGCAACTTTGAATAGCAAAAAAAATCACACAAGAACCATATTCCAGCTGAGGATCATGAGTGATAAAGGAGAAGTGGAAGGATCCCTTGGTTTGCCTTGGTGGTTGGTGATTGGTAATGTCTCACAGAAGATGTTCAGGTCCTTACTGAATGATGTTCAGAACCCTGTCCTCTCCTTCAGTCCACTTCCTCCTTGGCAACATTTATTGGGAACCTGTACTCGTGGCCCAGGGCATGGTTGAAAATATAGCTACAGCCCTCCAAACTCCCTTGTGAGTTCACAAGCTGCTTGACTCACCCTAGTAATGGTTTTGTCCACTGTACCCATAATCCAAAGATTCTAGATATATCACCATCAATTCTTAGCTCTGAAAGTCGGGACATCCAGGCTCAGTGCAGTGTAACATAGACGAGGGATAGGTGGTCCTGGAGGTGAGGAGAGCAAGTCTGAATCTCACCTTGACACTTTCCAGCCACAAGAATATGAACAAATTGTGGACAGATCCTAGATTTAGAACTGGTAGGGACATTAGAAGCCATCTGGTTCATTTTGTTTTAATCTTTCTATTCTCACGAAGTCTTTGCTATTTGTTTGACCTGTTCTAATTTTCAGTGAATTCAGTTTTTAGGTAAGATTTATCACTGGCTCTTCTCCACTATTATTCTCCCACCCTGATGATTCTTTTCCTATGAGAATCCCTGCAGATATAATAAGTTAAAATTGCCCTGCTCAGTAACAGAAAACCATTCCTTCAGAGTTCAGTCAAACGTAATCTAGTATATTGTGTAATTAACTGACTATGACCATGTATTTCATGACTGCCATGTCTGACAACCCTTCACTGCCAATATCTCACTCATCACTATAAATACTGTCTTGTGAAAAGTTCTGTGTTAACTATGCAGTTCCACCTTACAAAAGTCTAGTTTCTTTTTTATGTCTAGAAAAAGGAACATAAGCTTAGGGACTTTTGTCTCATGTAGTTTTCATTTATGATTTCCTGAAATACAACCCCGGTAAACCAGGCTTTGATAAAACCCATTGGGATTCACATGGAGCTACTTAACTATGCCTTTAAACCCAAATCACTCTGACTCTCACTGATTGGCTAAAATAGGGGCCAGCCCAAGCCTTACTTGTTCATTGTTTGGGTTTTGATGGCTCAGAGTAACTGTAAAAAGCAATTGTTTCTGTTCTGACCAGAAATTCTGAGGATCTTCCCTTCTCTGACTGATTTTTGTGAAGTCAAACTAAGCCATCTTTTGCCTCAGTTCTTACCTAGCTTTTAATCATTGAATGGGTGTTGCCTCAGACATCAGACACACTGAGAACTGGAAAAGACCTTAGCTTAAAAAGGTCAGGCTCTCCCACTGCATCCAGAGCTATCACCAGCATCCTATGGCTTGTCCCTGGACTCCAATGACTCTGGAGAGGAGAGGGAGGTTGATGACTTTGAAGAGTTCTGGCTCCCCTAAATCCAAAGCACCTGCAAGTTAAGACGTCATCCTCCTGAGGTCATTGGTTCTCTTAGAGAAGGAACAATGGACAGCAACATCAAACTTACAGATAATATAAAGCTAGAAGATATAGGGAATGTATTGGATGAAAACATTTAGGATAAAAAAAGAACTTGAAACATTAGAACAATGACCTAAATGAAATAAAATGAAATCAAATAGACATAAAGGATCATATACTTGAAATAAAAAATAATTTTATCAATGCACTATTTTGGAAGAATGGCTATAGTACAGATAGAATCAGAAGGTTTAAAGGAACAACATATTTTAATACCTAGTGAGCTTCAAGCATTTTGGTATAAATAACTTGAGCACCGCCTCTGTTGTGAAAGCTATCAAAATGGCACCACTGATCCCCTTTAGGCTCCTCAGAGCGTTAGACTGGGCTCTATTGTATGATAGGGGAGGGGATGGCGAGGTTTGAACAGGCCCCGCACGAGTGTTCATTTCTGGCCTTTGTCCTAGCCTGCAGTACTAGCATTACATACCCCTGGTATAGATTGAGCGTATTAGGACAATTAAGAACTTGGAAATTATTTTGTTGGTTTACAAAAATAGAAGTTTCTGTCTCATTCTGTCTCATCCCATTTCCAAGGCAGCTGTTTGCTTCAGTTTGGATTGGGGAGGACAGCACATCTCTGTTTGGGGGGTCTCGGTTTGTTCCTGAAGCAAGTTGAAGGTTCATTTATATCCTCTGAAGAAGTTTTGGACAAGATGCTAGAACATCACTCATTAAGGGAACAGAGAATCACAGGACCTCAAGAAAAAGAACAAAGAGAGGAAAGCTGAATCATCCTCAGTTTTCTCTCAGATTTACAGTCCTTACAATCCTCAGATCATCCACCGAATCTCTCCAGAACATTTAGTTTAGAAAACAACTTTTCACTTCTGGAGTCTGCATGGTGAGGAGCTGCTGCTAATCCATACTGTAAGGATTTTATTCTCTACTTAATGTGCCAATAGAGGTTTTCAATAAGGCAAGGCAATTTTCAAGACTGACCGATTATGGTTTGTCCTTGGCCAAGGCAGGCAACAAAGATAGTGCCTCTGGTCCATTGGAAACATCAGACAGATTTTGCTAATGCTCTGTATCTCTCTCTCTCTCTCAAGTTTAGAAATTAAAGGAGGTGATTAAAATTCCGATGAACTTTGGTATCTAAATCAAAGGAAAAGAATCTCTATCACATGGTGGGGGGGTACCTTTAGAACTGTCCAATGACAGCAGTGGCCTAAGCTGTCAATTCCACTCCCACTCCCACTTCCAGAGGTCATTTGCCTCCGGGATGACCTTCCTCAGCAGCCATGGAATGTGATGTAGTTAGATGGGATCTCAGATATCATAAGAGGTCACACGTGGATGCTGAGAGGGACCTTGAGGATCATTAACAGTATTATCTCTGGAATCTGAAGAGCTGTGTTCAAATCCTGATTGTTGTTTCTGATATAACCTTGGGAAAATCCCTTCCTTTCCTAACCTCAGTATTATCTGTAAAAATTGATGAGTTAGACTGGATATGCTTTAATCAATAATATTTTCTAAGGTTATTCCAGCTGATGAAGAATTCTGACAGTATCTACTAAGCTGGAAAGGTTCAGTCCATATTTTGAGAAGTAGCATGTACCTCTCATGATAGCATGTATAGTGACAAAGAGCATTGTTTTCACAAAAGACTTGAGTTCAAATACTACTTCTGATGTTTTCTATGTGACCTCAGAGAAGTCAGTTAAGATCATTGGGCCATGAAGAAGCACAGATCTGGAGCTAGAAAAGGTCAGTCTTTTATAGATGACAAAACAGAAAAAGTAAGGTGATTTGGCCAGGGTCACAAAGTTAGTGTCTAAGGTGCTTTCTGACTCAAAGCCTAGCCCCCTAACTACTGCACCATGCTTTGTCTCACCTCAGTTTTCTAATGTGTAAAATAAAGGAGTCGATCTAGATAATGCCAAGTTCCTCCTTTGGTTCTAAATCTATGGTTCTATAATCCTGCTAGACATTATATGATTTGCCTAAGATTTCATAGGAAATAAATAGAAGGGGCAAAATTCTAACTCAGGTTTCCTGCCCCCTTTTCTCCATGTAACCCTCCTCTCTGCCAAAAGTGAATCATTGACCATTGATTCTCATTAAGAAGTCTAAAAGGGAAGGGGGTAGTTTCTGGATTCTAATCCTCATTCTGCCATTACATTGGGGCAGGGAGGAGAGTCTTCTTTAGAAAGTCACTTGGCCATTCTGTACCTTATCGAGAATACAGGGAGCATAGGAGAGTACTGCTTTGTAAAGTTGTTTTGCAAGCTAATCAGAGGGAAAAATGAAGGAGAATTGCAAACTGTGTGACTAGGGCTTTAGAATGAGAAAAAATCACAGGACCAGAATAATCATCCAGTTGACTGCTTCTGAAGCTGCCCACAAACTATGATGCTAATGAAGTGGTGAAGCAATCGGAGTTTGGGTGCTTAGACTCCCTGGTTTCCATCCAGGCTCAGGTTCAGGCATCATGTTTGCTATGAAGTCTTTCCTGATACTTCCAGCAGCAGTTATCTTCTCCAAGAATCACTCGTACCTATCTTAGATATATTTATATAGACATTTTCTCCCTGACTTTGAGTTCCTCGAGGACAATAGCTATCTTTTTCTGTTTTTTCTATCCCCTGTGCCTAGCACAGTACCTGACTCAAAGTAGATTGATTGACCAATTGCTTTCAAAAGGTATCTTCTATATTTCAGCACTTAATTGGATGGTTGAAATGTCCAGAAAGTCAAGCCTCAGTCCCATGTTTGATTGTGTCATAAAGGATAAAACCCAGAGTAAAGCAAGCAAAATACAACGTCAATTAAACAGAATACCAAGAAATGAGATGTCCTTGTTCAGTGAATCTCCTGACTGAGCACAGGATTTAAGCCATGGATTTGTCTTTTTCCAACCTTCATCACTACAAATGTTTCAGAAATGCATTAGATTTGTTTCCCTGTCCAATAGCATGGACAAAATAGATTGATCTTTCTATCATGATTATAATTTCACCACCCTACAGTGACCTCATTTTGAACAGTAAATCAAGGCAAGTCAACCAGTCAAATTAAGTACTTACTATGTGCCAGGCATTGTGCTAAGCTCTGGAAATACATGAATAAACAGACAGACAGGGCCTATCCTAGAGGAGTTTACATTCTAATGGAGGAAGACAATAGATTAAAGGAAGATGAAAAGCAGGCAGATCAGGGAAATGAAGGCACCCAGGTGAGGGCAATGAAGAGAAAATCATGAGACTCAGGTGTGCAGCCTGGAGAAGAAGGGAGACATGACTGACTGGGCATACTCTTTAAAATAAGGTTCTGGGAGGAACCAGCTAATCAGAGGCAGAGGGTGAAGGGACAAAGGGTAGTTACAATGTGAGAAGTCTAGGGGTGAGGCGAGCTCCCATGGTAAAGAAGTTTCAGGGGTATTGTTGAGAAAGTGTGAGAAAGATGGGAAATCAGCCTGGAGAGGAATGAAGACATAGTGGATGGACAGTACACATAGATGTAAGAAGTATGGCATATCAGGGTCCTCAGTTCCTCACGTGCCCCAGAAGCTCTCTTTAAACACTATAAATTCAGAGGTGAGCTTAGATGTCTGTGACTGAGGTAAGCTATACTACATAAAAGTGGATTTTCCAGTTTTCATCATTGCTTGTTCTATGGTGTAATATTCTGTGTGAGGGACAGTAGTCACTGGGTCATAAGTTGTAATCCTGTAAGTAGGCTACAAAGGCCTTAGACATGAGCTCTTAAGTAAGATTCTACAGTCACTCTCACAATCAACTATCAGACCACTTCTGAATCAGAATCCCATGGGCTCAAGACCTTATCTTCTACAGTCATTTGCAAGTTCTTTTTCAAGGCACTCCTGAAACTTATACTCACTACCTCCTCTCCTTTGGTGATGCTTATTGCGTCCAAGCTGGCCTTCTGTAAGCAGAAAACGTTGACCTGGGTGCTTCGCAATGCTTCCTAGAAAAGTTCAGCTATTGGCTCTACCTCATGGCTCAAGGTTGTAAGGAAATCCTCCCCTTTGAGGGGCAATACATGGATGTGCCTCCCCCTCATCATCTCATTGTCCCAACTTTCTCACATAGGAGATGTAATTGAATTTGTCCTGGTGCTAGTATTCTGACTAGAAGTTGTTTCCTTTTGTCTTCTATTAACTTCTTGACAGTTCTTTTCCCCTTGTGCTTTGCCTTCTCTCCTAAAAGTATACTGAAAAAGGAACATTGAGGAGTTACTGCTTTGTAAATTCCATTGCGCCCAAGAGACTAGTATGGCAGAACTCAAGGAGTCTGGAGAGAAGTTTAACAAAAATAGCAAGGATCAGTTGGAACACCAACAACTGACTCAAAACTGCCTTTCTGAACTGATTTCACAATACTTAGTTCCCAACTCTACCTCTTACTCCCTGTGAGACCTTTCTAGAACTGATTTGGAAAGATAGTATGGTACAGTGGAAAGGACCCTGGATCAGAAATCAGAGGATCTGGGCCTAAGTCCTGACTGAACTATGGACCTTGGGTAAGGGTTTCTGTACTCAGACCTGTAGGTTTCTCATCTTTCAAATGAGGAGTTGGACAATTTTACCTCTATATCTAGGATTCTCCTCTCCCTCTCATCCCTTCTGCTCCGAACCAGACAGACATACTTGCTGATCCTTGTGCAAAACATTCAGCCTCTCACTTCCTACTCCATTTTGGAGGCAGTCCCCAATGCCTGAAACTATCTCCCTCCTCACCTTCCCCTCCAGCTACTGGGGAATCAGAAATAGGAAACATATTAAATGGTAAATGTAATATATGTGTATATACATAGATATGTGTATATATATAATTTATATACACATATGTGTATATACACACAAGATATATATACATATATTAGCTACATCAGTGTGCTCACATGCATGTACATGTATATACACAAACATGTATATATACACATGCTTATATACACAAATATATTTACATGTGCATATAAATGGCATATATACATATATTACATTTACCATTTAATGTGTTTCATATTTATTTATATGTACATGCATATATACATGCATAAACAAGTGTATATAAACAACTATATTTCTATGTAGAATGTAAGTTCCTTGAATGTAGATTAATTTTCATTTTTCTTTGTATGCCCAGCATTCCATAAATGGTTATTGAAGTATATGTCACACATTCTCTGAATCCATTAGCTGGGGGCTACTGCCCTGTTTATAGCTAAAAATATTAAAAGAACAAGCCATATCCAAAATCCCATTTCTGCAGAGACTTCTATGATGCAAAGCTGTGAATCTTTGACCTAGACTGAAAAAGTCAAAAGTTGATGAGTTTTCTCTCTGTGGCTACAGGGTGCCTAAGGAATATGAACAAGTGTCCTCTGAAACCTTGGAGGCTGCTCGGATCCATGCCAACAAATATACAATGAATAGTTGCAGCAAAGATCACTTCTACATTCATATTGGATTGCACCATTTCCACATTGTTTGAATTAGCAAAATATTGTCCTATGCTGAGATCGATAGGCTCCATACAGGCATGTGAATTACTTTTGGAAAACCTCATGCTGACATTCTTGTATGTATATGTTGATGATATCTTTGCATCAAAGTCCAAAACAAGAGACACAAGATGGAGACTTTGAATGAAACCAAGTTCAAGTTTCCTGGTTACTTGAAGATCTACATATAAATAAAGTGGACATTCAGGGAATTTAAGGCAGATGAATTTGAGATAGCTCATAACTGATGACTCTGAGGCCAAGTATATCCCCAGCTGGAGTCCATTAGACAAGTGACATACATTCTAACCATCATGAAAGGGAATAATTTCATGTGTTTTTAAAAGCTGTTATCTTTGTGCACTCCCGTCTTAGCCATAAGTACACCCACGCTGTTTGATGAAAATAAAATGCTTGTTTGATTGAATTGTTCAAGAAACCCAGGGTCCATGGCTCCCTCAGTTATGTTTCTGGAAGAGATTAAAACATGATCAGTTCATATTTTAGCTGCCCACTTTTTCTGAGCAATCTCTCTTCACATGGGCCATTTTCCAGTCCCATCATTTTGGTCATTGAAAGGAGCAAATAAGACAATTCAGGGACCCTTCCCTTTGGATGCTCTGTCATGAGCTTGAAAAGGGTTGATCTGGAAGCCTGTATGTGGATGAAGAGCCATATTTGGCTCTATTTGAAAGAATTCCCTCACTAATACAGTGTTCTGGCATCATGCCTAGGTGATCCTTGGGAAGAAGCTTCTGTTGTTTTCCTCCCTCTCTACTTCTGAAGTATCTTAGCTACCCTAGTTACAGCGTCTTCTGCTTCTTCCAATCTGTTTTGAAGATCACCCCAATCCTTCCCATAAAAGCTATTCTGAGAAATGCTACAAATCTCAAATCTTTTTTTTCAATAAAATAAAATAAATGAAAAATACTCCCATGCATGAAATAGTGACAATTTGTGCAAATCAGTGGTAGTAAAGAGGAAATGCCACTGATTTAGGATCCAAGAGATCTGGATTTTGGTTCTATCTCTGGGAGTTATTAGCTTTGTGACACTGAACAAGTCAACCCCTCTAAGCCTCAGTTTAATATAACATAATAAGGATAAACTGACGATATGAAATTTCAGCATCATACTCAGTGACTCTATGTTTGATATTCAATACCTTCTGAATTCCCTCAGGCACCTCTTGCCACTGATTGGAAGGGTTGAAGGGTAGAGCCCTAAACTCCTCCCAGTGCCTTCCTTTATAGAGAGTTAAGATCTGAACTTTCCAGAAAACTCACTACTTTCCCTCACCAGCTCTACTTGGTTTCTACTCCATGATCCATCGCCTATGCTGGGTGCCCCCTGGTATCCTCCCACTCACTTTTAAGCTTCCTTTTGTGTTGTCTTTTCCCATAAAATGTAATCTCTTTGAGGGGGTCACACTGTTGATCTTTTTCGCCATATATATCCCCTGAACTTAGCACAGTACCTGGCATACAGTAAACGCTTAATAAATGTTTATTGGATTAAATAGAGAATAAAAGGGCTAGATAAAATAATGGAGCCATAGTGTCCAGGACTAGGGAGACAACGTCCTAATATATCTCCTCTGCTCAGACTTAATACAGATTATGTGCAATACCAGTTTCCTCATGGTGAATGGGATATTCCCATGCTGTGTGAAAATTTGTTGAAGGAAGTACGGGTGCTTGACAAAGAAGACTTGGGGTGTGGAGAAAGGAAAGGGGTATGACAACTTGTTTTTAAGTGTTTGGGAGTGCTGTCACATACAAAAGGGATTAGCTTTGTTCTACGTGACCCAAGGCAGAACCAGGAGTAATGAGCAGAACCTACAGAGAGGCAGATTTCTGAGTGATGCAAAGAATCACTTCCTAATAGTTAAAGATGTCTAAAAACGGAATGAGCTTCCCTAGGAGTCAGTGGCTTCCCTCTCATTGGAGCTTTTCAAATAGAGGCTAGATGACCCCTTGCTGGAGATGATAAAACAAGAATTCTTGTTTGGATGATGCCTGGCATCTCTTCTAACCAACTCCGAGACTCGGTGCATTATGTCTCACCCTTCCCTGGTAGGGGCAAATGGTTTGAGTTCCCTGTCACTCCCTCATCAATCCATGAATCCCTGATACCATTTCCTTGTTTGTCTACCCAAGGGATACTGATCAAATAATAGTGTATGTGAAGGAAGGGATTGGAAAATTGAGAGCTAAAGTTCCTGGAACCTCATTAGTTGAGTGCATCCTCTGAAACCTCCCTTCCTGTGGTGAAGGACAGTAAGAAGCTACAGTAGATTATCCCCCACTGCCCCCTGAAGCATCACAGAACCAAAAATGTTTGGACAGCAGGGAGGAGCCAATGGAAGGAGATGAGCCACCCTTCGCCTGCAACTGCCAAGGCATAAAAATAACACAGTTAGCTGTATCAGAGCCAAACCCAATAAATATTCCACTCTGTCTTTTGCCGCCCCTGTGATAAAGCTTGCAGTATGCCCAGCAGCAGCTGGTTCTACAAGGAAGCTTAAATTGAAGTAAGCAAACGGTGCCTGGCAGGTGTCCGGAGCTTAAGAAATGACCATAGCTCATTGTGCTTGGTTCAAAGGCTGCATGATTCAATTCCAAAAACATAGTAAGTACCTACTATGTGCAAGGTCACTGTACATTGTACACATTGTGCAAAGATGGATAGATTCAGGAATTCAAGGAGCAAAGTCCCACATGAAGTTTATTTAATTCCTAAAATACACACGGTATCATATCCTCTTCCTCAAGAAACTCCAGTGACTCCCTATTGTCCTTGGATAAAAATAAATAAATTCCTTTGTTTGGCATTTAAATTACTTCACAAACTGGATCCTTCCTCAATTTGCTAGTTTGTTTCCATTCTGTAGAAGATCCTTAAGCGCAAGGAACTGGTTTTTGTCTGTGTTTTGCTTTTGTCCTTCTATCACCATTGGATTCAGACTTGAGAAGCATAGCATAGAGACAAGAGAGCTGGTCTCCAAGAGAAGAAGACATGAATTCCAGTCCTGCCTCTGATGCCATCGAGATGCTGAGCAAGTTACTTAATTTCACATTGCCCTCAGGCAACTTTTTAAGGCTATAAATTACAGATAATTTATTCACTTGAATCGGTAGTTTCCTCATCTCATAATTCTCTGTTCCAATGAAATCACATCTCTCTGACTGAGGAAGCTGGAAGTTGGGACACTTGAGGGGCTATCACTAAATGAAGTCTTCCATTATAGGAGCCAGCATCAGGGTGTAGAGAAAGACTTTGAGTCAGGCACTAAACTCATTAAGGAAGGAAGGAGAGTAACCCAGGGGGTCAACAGAGAACAACTCCTAGGTTGGGTGATGGTTATTTTTGTTTGTCTTTAGTTCTCAAAGAAGAAGGTAATGCCATGACATGCAAGGGAACTGGATTTAAATGAGGGACCGCTGTGCAAAGTCACCAGGTTCACTTTCTCCTCTGGAGCCATCTGGTTCCTGTAGCAGCCTATGGATCCGGTTGGGTTATGAACTTAGATTGAATGAAACTCAAAGAAGTAACTGAGTGAGCACTTAGTAATGGCAATAGAGTCTAGAAGTGGTCTCTTCCAGGCTAAGCATGCTCAGTTTCTTCAATTGGTCCTTGTACAGCATTGACTCTGGAAGTAGAGGTCAAATACCACCTCTTTACTACCTGTGTGGCTTTGGTCAGGTTGTTTCACCACCATAGGTTTCTTCATTTCTAAAATGAAGTTGGATTAAGCAGCTCTTTGGTCCCTTTGAGCCCCTGGTCTGTCATCCCAAGATCCTAATAAATGGACTCAGGATCCTTCATCATTGTGGTTACTCTCCTTGAAACACTCTTCATACATCAATGTCTTTAAATTGTGCACTGAAGATGTGAGCACAATACTCCAGATGTGGTCTAACCAGGATATTCTAGGTGGGGAACAGTAAAGACACCTTTGGGCTATCTTTACAATAATTCTCTGCAATTGAAAAGGTATAGATTTCCCATCTGGAAATGATAGTCTCCAAGTACACGAATGCTCTGAGCTATCTATCAAAGGCAGTCAATTACAGTTCCCATGAATTACCACTCTCCAGGTATTGACAGTGCAGGGTCATGGGGACTTTGGGATATGGATACTGCCTTAATGCATTCATTTCCTCCTGCCACTCCATGCCAGGAACTCTCTGACAGTACACACCATTTCCTTGTAAGAGTGTAGAGACTTGGGCTTGTAGCTGTCATTCATCACCATCTCTCCCCATCTGGAGCCCATAAGACCCATGCACAGTCTTAATGTAGCCAATAGAAATCATTAATTCCCCCAGCCTATGGTTAGTTCAACAGTAATTAAACCTTCACTTAGCCCTGTCATTCTCTCTCCCTTATTAATTTCTTGACTTTAATTATGTTTCCAACATGAGGCTCTTTGTGAATGAGATTAAGGATGAATCTGCCTCCTCTGAATGCAAGTGTCAGGTATTTCCACCATCAAGAAGGGGAGATAATTGATCTAGTGGGCTAGAAGGCACCAGCTGTTGCCAACAAGCCTGATGAGGGCACATATTCCCCTGCTTCTGAAGATGCCTGTAGTCACTCAATAAAGGTAGGGCTAGCCACTGCCTCTGAGCCCATGTTGCTGAAAGGAGCCATCTTGCTATGCAGATGATTGTGTTGTTAGGGAAGGAAAGCAACAGAACCATGTACCACCTCACTGTAGCAGAGTAACCTGGCTCTGGGGAGTCTGCCCATCTGGGCAGTTTTCCCTTCATGTCTGTGTTCCTTTGTATTATGCATGCCTCGGGGGAGAGCCTTGTGTGATTGGTTGTACCCCAAATTGCTGAAGCCATCCAGAACCAGCAAACAGCAAAGGATTTGAGCAGTGATATCCTCATTATTCACAAATCTGTTGGCATGTCTGCATCAGGAATCATAGGATCCAGGAAGTCAGGACTTTCTAGATGAGGACTCTTACAACAGGTTCTTATAGGCTTCAATAAACTTGTATTTAGCTTGGAAATTTCATATGAATGTAAATAGATACATTGATAAATAGATGACTAGATAAAATTTGCATTTTCATAGTACTTTAAGGTTTGCAAAATGTTTGGTTAATCATTCATTTCATCTTCATAACAACCCTGGGAGGCAGATGCCATTACCATCTCTATTTTATAGATGAAGAAACTGAGGAAGACAGATGATAAGTAACTTGCCCAGCTATAAATAGCTAGCTAGTGAGTGTCTGAGGTTGGATTTGAACTCAGGTCTCCCTGATTACAGGTCTAGCATTTTTTCACTTCACCATCTAGCTGCCTCACAAGGCATGGTGGAGTGGAGTGGGAGTTTTCTTACTGGGGATTTGAGTTATTTGAAAATGGATGGGGATAATAAAATTGATTTTCCATTTCTAATCTCCCAACCCAAGAGGAGCCTCCAGTCACTCAATGCTTTTGTCAGTGCATTGATAAAGTTATTGTTGAGACATTTCAGTGATATATGACTCTTTGTTATCCCATTTGGGGTTGTCTTGGCAAAGATACTGGAGTGTTTGCCATTTCCTTCTCCAGTTCATTTTACAGATAAGAAACCACTCCAATATCTTTGGCATGGACAGTTGATTGACAAAGAGTCATACATAACTGAGCAATAGTAATATCTAACATTGGCATTCTTTTTTCACAAGATGTCATGAAAATGTTCTTTTAGGGGAGACTGAGTTCATTGATAAAGGTTCTGATACATTGATCTAGATTCTCCTTCCAGAGATACTGACTGAAACTCCTTCACATTATTATAGGTCATTCACATCTTGCCCAGGATCACACAGAAATAAGTGTCTGAGGGCGGATCTGAACTCTGGTCTTTCTGACTTCAGATTCAGCGTTCTATCCACTGCACCACCTAAATGCCCTGCTGTTAGACACGAAAAGGATCAGATAAGGGACTATAGTTGGGAGCTCTAGCTAGCCAAGGAAAAATGAGGAAAATTGGGTACTTTCAGAGATGTAGAAGAATGGGGCACTTTGAAAGGAGACATGGGCCAAAGCTGGAACAAAGAGTTTCCCTAAGCTGTCTCAGGGGTGGCCCTTCTGGATACCATTTAAAAAAGACGAAATGCTAGAAATATGTTCTCTGGAGCAGTACACTTAAAGTCAAGAAGGTCCAATTCTATCTCAAAGACTTACCAGTCAATTCTCTTCATCGATCGTGGGAGGGGGACCCCAAATTCCTGATCTGTAAAAATAGGGAGATGCACAGACTATGGCCTCAAAAATCTCTTCCAGCTCTAAATGCTGTAACACTTTCCCCAGCTTATACAGTTTCTCAACTTGTACCATCTCCTTGTTACTCTCCCTTTTTCTAAATTTTTCTCAAAGTTCCCTGATCTTGAGAGATAGTGTTGCACAGTGAGAGGTACACAGACTTCGGAATTAGAAGACTTACCAAAGGCAACCTTGGGTCAATCTCTCCCCCACTCTGGGTCTTGGTTCTCCTATCTGCAAAATAACAGGATTGGATTAAACATTCTTTAAGGCCCCTTTCCAGTCTAAATCTATGTTCCTACATTCATAGATATCAACAGTGAACATCCATCATCATTTTTGCTCACTATTTAAACACCATAGGAATATCTGTTTTATGGATCTCTGAATCTTGGAGTTGGAAGAAGTCTCAATGGCATTCTGGTCTAACCCATGTGTCTATTCTCTTTCTTGCAGTATGTTCTCTCCTGGGTTTATTTCTTCACCCAGTAAGTACTATCTCAATGATTAATGAGCTTGATGTTTTGGGTGACTTATGAAATCCCCATCAATCTCCAACAAGCATAGATTTTAGGACCTCCTATGTGCCAATACTGTGTTTAGTGCTAGGGAGGCAAAAACCAAAATGAAACTGGCCTTTCCCTCGAGGAGTTTATATTCTAAATGAAACTGGCCTTTCCCTTGAGGAGTTTATATTCTAACAGGAGAGACAGAAATTTCATAAAAAAAAGAAAGAACGTTTTCCGTAGAGACACTAGTAGCTAGGAATATGGGTTAAAACCAGATGTGTTGGCTTAAGTAGATGTAGCTGTATAACACTTCAGTACCTTTAGTTCTTTTTGAAAGTTAAATACTTAGCCAAAGAAACCTTACTGCTAGGGTAGTTAAAAGGAGCAGATGCTCTGTCATAATGAACTGTTGATGAATACGAATGGAAATACAGGCCATCATTTCCTTAATTGTCTAGGTAAATCCTTTAATACCTTTTTGAAGTTAGTATATAGATTAAATGTTTCCAATATAAGGAACTCTCACCTTTTTCTCCTTTGGTGCTCCACAACAGCATTACTGTCTTGGCACAGGTAAGACTGAATAATCCTATAATGGATTTCAGTTACAATAAGGTCATAGTGATATACACAAATAAAACCAAAATACATGTATAAAAGAAGACTTTATGTGGAAGGTAGAATCTGCACTGAGTTGGGAAGGAACAAGGAATTCTACAAGGCGTGAGAAGGATGGCAAGCACTACGTATTCAAAGGCATATATAGGAGGCAGAACATCTTCCATGAGGAACAGTAAAAAGGCCAATTTGGCTGGACCACACATAGAGCTACTGAAGAGGAGTGATGGATAACATGGCTGGGAAGGTGGTTTGGAGCCAGCTTGTGAAGGCTTTAAATACCCAAAAGAGGGGATCCTAGCAAATGAACTTCCTCTTGCCACTTTCAAAAGTAGCATTAGGAAAAAAGTGTTCATCCTTCGTTGCCGAAGAAGACCATGTCATCAGAGAAATAATGACCTGACTTACACTTGACTTTGTTATGAGGGAGGGAGGGCTGTGCGGGTCACCAGCCACACCTCTCCTCCAGAGCCATCTGAATTCAGTGACCAGATATTCATCAGGATGACTGAAGATGACCCAGGATGAGACAATTGGGGTTGTGACTTGCCCAAGTTCACAGAGCTAGGGAGTGTCAAGTGTCTGAGGTAAGATTTGAATTCAGGTCCTCCTGATTCCTGCACTGGTGCTTTATCCACTGCACCACCTAGCTGCCCCTAGGGAAAAAAAAGTAAAACAATGTGAAAGGACACATATAAGGAGAATCAATTGCCATACATCAGCCCATTTGTTTTATTAAGTCTGCAGAGCTCAGAAACCAAAGTGTTTCAGTCACACACACACACACACACACACACATGCCAATAGTACTCCAAGAATTGCTCTCTTCCCCCTTACCCTTCCCAGCATCTGTTTCTGACTACTGTTTGGTGATCTCTGGCTTCAAGAACTAGGACTAGAGGGAAGTGTTATGCTCTGGGTCACCAAGCCTCAGGGGAGACTACTTTCCTGGGGAGACATTTTTATCCTTTGAAGTGGGATTCTGGAAAGGATACTTGGTGTCATTAATCCACTCCATCTGTACCTCCTAAACATCTGGGCCAACTATTCATGTGGAATCTCAAGAATTCCAAAAACAAGAAATACAGAAGGCTTGGCAAGGAAGCCATGGAAAAGGGAAATCCCTCATATGTTTACTGAATAACTTTGCATCCATACACATAAATCAGTTTTGTCCAAGTATGACAGTTCAAAGAAATTTTGCATGTACTGTAAACTGAACCAAGACAGTCTAGTTTGGTGACCACCCTCCGCTCTCCAAACTGTATTTCTTCATCAGTAAAATGAGGAAAATAATCCTTGTCTTTCCTACCTCTTAGAAACTTTTGAAGGATCAAATGCAATAACATATATAAAGCAATCTATGAACTTGAAAATGCCAGCTCAGTATTATTATTGTATATATGTGTGCATATATTGTGTGCATATGCACATGTGTATATATACATATGTGTTTATATGTATGTATGTGCATATTTATATGTGCATGTATATGTGAATTTTTAGTTGTTACCATGTGAAATATTCATGATCTTTTTCTCCCACTGGCTTCACTAAAATAAAAAGAAATTCTTCTTTTTTCCCAAGTGTACACTATGGTCTTTGAATTGGTGAATGTGGAATTCTGAAGATCTGAACTATGCATTAGGTGGAGATGGGTGATGTTCATAAAGCTTTTTAGGGCAGGAAAGATGAAATACCTTTCAAGTGCAACAAAGACAGTAGTATTATGGAAAAAAACATTTTCACTTGAAATGAATATTTTTATGGGATGATTGGAGGTTGTCTATAAAGAAGGTATCATTTGGGTGACTGTTGATACTTTGTGTTCACTTGTGTTTGACATGTACAATAAACAGAAAGAAAAAAGCAAGAATATCTAACTTTACCCTGATATGATACAGATCAGAAAGAATTCATACATTATTCTCTTCCTATATCAGAACTCTTTTTTTCCACCTTTTTCACATGCTGGCTCATTCCAATTTTTGTTGTTTGGCAAATATAACATGAGAGGTGGTAGAACGACTCCTAGCCCATTAGATTCAATGTTTTCTGAATTGGCAATTGCCTTGGTATTTTCTCTAGATCAAACATGCAATTTATTACACTATGTTTATCTGGAAGAAATAAAAATACTCTGAAACACGGCCTGAAGGAACAAGGAAAATTCTCGGTATGATACAACTGTAAAGACATGCAGTGTTTCTCTTAGGACAGAAATCATGCTCTCCACTAACCAAAATCATACTATTTCCTCCATGCAGTTGGGAGAACATGTGTCAGCCAGAATTCTCTGCCTACTACTACAGGCTTTTAATATTTATGGACAATTTAGCATCCCTTCTATTCCCTTCCAAAGAAGACCTAGGATATCAGTTTTTTTTCCTTCTTTCTTTTGTCCTAAGAGTCAGCTTTAGCTCTTTAATTCTGAATAGCCTTTCCCCAACTCCAAAGCCCAATCCTCTTCCATTGACTGGTCTATTTTGCAAGTCCAAATGTTGACAATTTCAGCCTTTATTTTGGGCTGTGATTCTGGGTTTTCCAACAGGCTGCTCTTTTCTAGTCCCAGACCAGAGATACTGGATCTATTAGTTATTAGATTAATTCTAAGGCATCTGAATTACTGTAATGATCTGCAAGTATGAAAGATCTTTCTGTTTTGATCCAAATGTGTAATTTTTTCATGACCTAAGCAAGAGCTGAAATTAGTGCTTATACTTTTCATATGTATCTTGTTCTTTCAGAATTTATAGAAAAAGGTGAAGGAGCTTGTGAAATAAATATGTGAATCTATTAAGTTGTGAGGTTAAAGTCAGAAACTTTTGTTTACGTTTTAAGGAATAGGATTTTAGTACAGTCAATTTTATTAGCGAAAGATCCTAACTATACTAAGTAACTTACTACTACTACTACTACCACTACCACTACCACTACTACCACTACCACTACCACCACCACCACCACCACCACCATTACCACTACCACTACCACTACTACTACTACTACTACTACTACTACAGCTAATTGACTATGATCTACCTTGAGTCACCTTAATGGGAAATCTGATTTTACTTATGTTTGTTATTTAATCTGGGACTAGAAAATGTTGGAAATGCATACAAACTACTTGAGTCACTGAATATGTTTTACTACAGACAATGTTTCATTCAATCTGTTCTCTGTATTCAATCTGGAATTATTATATTTACACATCTCATCCTAAGTCTTTTGTTGTTTCTTATTAAGCATCTTAAGGCAAAATAATTTGTGTTATGTTGAATTTAGGAATGAAAGATATCTACTTAGCATGAGTACTAGTTATGTCAAGGTAAGTTGTGATTTTTTCATGATTAATATCTTACTGTTACCAATGTGATATTTTAGTCAATACTTGTCATCTAGGGAATGTCCTTGAAAACTTAATCCACTCAGAACTATGATTATTGGAATTTGCTGTTTAAAACCTTATTGGACTGTTAGCTAACACTATTCTGAGTCTGACTCTTGGTATAGTCATCAAGGAATGCTATTCATCCGATGAATCTATAATGCCAACAACCCTATGGGGTTTAGAGGCATGAACTGGAGGTAGAGTTCTCATGGAAAAAAGTTGGGAGAATGACTTGGCATGGACTGTGGTAGGATTCTCCTGACTCTGTTTCTCCAGGGTGACCTCTCCTCTTGAATGGAAAATATCCCAGCTGACTGACTTTGTCTGACTCAATGCAGTTGGTTATCTATATAACTTTTGCCTGGAATTGACATGAAGTTAGGAAAACTTTATTCCCTTACTATATAGACTGTATATGTCCCTATTCTTTTATGGGAAATTTCTATAGTCACATCAGATGATCAGAATAAACACAATATTAGACCTTTCTCTTAGTTTAATGCTGAACTAGATTTGAGATGCAGTATAAGATTTGAGCTATTTAGCCTAGAATTTTAGTCCTTTTTATATTTTAAACAACTAAATGAATAAGTATCTAATCTTGTTATCTGTTGTTGCTGGTTGTGTATTCCTGTATAAATTTAAGTTTAATTTTTCACAATGGTATATTTCTCACAATGGTATAGACATAATTAGGCAAATGATGCAAAGACTTGTGAAACCAAGATATGATAATATTTTTTCATGAATATCAGGTCTATATGTTAAGGGAAAAATATAATTAGTACAATTAGTTATCTTAGAAGAAGAATGACTTGTAGTCTATCATAAATGCCTTATAAACACATTCATTTTTGTTAGGGATTATTTATTTGAACACTGTTAGAAGTTGAAAGTGTTTTTATTATAAACAACTCACTTAATGTGTAGTGTTTTAAAATTGATTATATATCCCATCCTAGAACCTTTTGTTACAACTGAAGTTAATTTGACAACTTTTAAATGAATTCATTTTTGTATTAGAGTTCATCTTATAAACTGCTCTGTTATAAATTCCTTAGCAGAATCTCATCCTCCTAATGGGGGAATGAATAATGCCAAATATAAAAATCGGGTTCTAACCAGGTGTGTGTGTGTGTGTATATACATATATATATACACACACATACATGTATATGTGTATGTATATGTACGCACATGTATATGCAGATATACACATATATGTTGTGTGTATATATCTCTATATATGTATGTGCATGTATATATGTGTATATATTCATATATGCATATTCATATACATACATGCATGCATACATACATGATAACTGACTAACCTAAAACTGTAAATTCCCTAGTCTAAAAGATCCCACATTTGATTCTCTGATAATAGAGACATAAAGTTTTGTTGGACAAAAAGTCCCTTGCAGCCACTCTGCCTGTTATCCCTCAGGCTTTTCTCACCAACAGTCCATCCTCTCTCCTTATAGTACATCTACTCTGGCTTTTCTTTGAGGTTCCTCATTGATCCTGTATTACCATCTTCTCACACCCTCCATTGGCCTATCCACGTCCCTTTCTGTGGGATTTATTTTTAATTCCTCAGAGGTTGGTGTAATCCATATTTCTGCCACTTCCACCTATCACTCCTAGTTCTACTGTTCTTGGAAAAAAAAAACAAGTCTAATATCTCTTTCTTATCACAGTCCTTCAAGTACTTGAAAATAGCTGCCATACCCCCTTCAGACATCTTTTCTTCAGGTTAGGCATCCTTACTTAGTAGCTTCAGCTAATGCCCAGATGGCATGTTCAAGACGTCCTTTGTGAGGCAGCCTGGCACTATCAGGAGTGGATTGACCATGGAATTAAAGATCCCACACTTAAATCTTACTCTGAGTTACCACTCATGTGACCTTGGACAAGTCATGAAACATCCTATGCCTATTTCCTCCACTGTAAAATAAGATGACTATATGACCTCTGAAGTCCTTTCCAGCTCTAAATCTAATTCAATGATACAATCACCACATCATTTACTCCAGATTTTTAAAGTATTTTTTCAACTATAGGTAGAGAGAAAGGATAGAATGGAGAGAAGAGCACAAGTTTCCAAAATATTTGCTTTTACTCTGGTTCCTTGGTATGTTTGATCATGGGAAGGCAGGAGGCCAGCACTAATCATTCTCAGCTTGGATTTTCCCCAGATTGACTGGGAAGAGAAAGCAGTCATGTGTTCTGAGAACAGGCATCTCAACAGACTCTGTGCAGAGGATGAAATGAAGGTTTGCTCTACAAAGTGGATTCAGGTGGCAAATGAAGTCAGCAGGACTATGCCATGGCCCAGTATCAGCAGGGGTACCCAGCAGCCTAGCTTTGGCTGCATACTTACGTCAGTGGGCACTAGGCTTTCATGGGAGGTGGGGACAAAAACAGAGAACCAAAAGAAAAACTATGTGGATATTGTTGATAAAATTTATTAACATTCTCTAACTTCGTTTAAAGTCCAAATTTCAGAAGGCCTCCTCTTATCCAATTATTCAGGCAGACAAGCCCATTTTTGACATGTCATTTCTGATGGATTAGGTCGGTTGAAATGCATTAGAATATAAATTTCATGTAATGCAACATTAATAATGTAATTGAAGAGGACGCACCATGCTGATGATGAATGTTCCCCAGCAGAATGGGTTTTCTGAGGACCGACGACAGCAAGATCTTGGGTTGCTGACTTTAACTCTTTTCCTTCATTCTGTGTCCCTCTCTCTCATCCCTTTCTTTTTAGTATCTCGTTTGGCATCTTGTGTGTCTCTTCCTGCCTCCCTTTCAGCTGTTTCACTGTGAGCTTCTGACTTAATGAGTGAAAAACCAGCATTTCCTAGATGACCAAGATGTACTGAGACTGCCTAACTAAATGCAGCAGAGTAGGACAAAGCGGGAACATTTGTCCGGTAAGAAGGAGAGGCAGTGTTATGTCAGGGAAAGAGAGTTAAATATGGAGTCAGAGGAGCTGGGTCCAGACTCCAGCTGGGCTGGCACATAATTTTACCTCTCTGTGCCTCGGTTTCTGTATCTATAACAAGACAAGTTCTCTCCAATTTCTTCCATCTCTAGAGCTATGATCATATGAACTGCATTATTCAATCTCTTATCTTTAAGATTAATTTTACAATCCCAAGTGAGAAATGGAATGTATTCCCAAACATTTCCTAGGTCTTAACATAGGAAATCATGGGAAAATAGACTGAGGGAACTTTGGAGGTCTTCTAATCCAACTCCATTTTTCAGAAAAGGAAACTGAGGCTCACAGAAAATTAATTAACTTTCAGATTTTATGGATTCCAAACAGAATTTGATAGAATTTAGAGCTGGAAAGAACCTCAGAGAATTAATAGCCTAACCCCTCATTTTACAGAAGAGGAAACTACGGCCCAAGGAAGGTAAGTGACTTGTCTGAGGTCATACGGGTAGTAAGTGGCAGTCAGGATCTGAACTCAGGTACTCCAACTCTCTATCCAGGGCTTTTCTTACTTCACCATACTAGGAGAGGGGGTAGGATAGGAGGCAGAGAAAAATTGGAATAATTTGATTTTTACTTACCTTCATGTCAGACTTGATATGCCTCACTTCTGACCATGTCCCTCATGCTACCTTGGCCTTTGGTGGAAGGAGAGGAGAGAAGAAACAAGACGCGATGTGGATAAAAAGCACTTTCACGTCCGTTACCTCATCTGATCCTCTCAACAATTCTGTGAAAATGATGATAATAATGAAAATAGCTGAATTATCTCATGTGACCCTCACAACAAGCCTGTGACTTAAATGGTATCATTACCCCATTCACATGAAAAAACTGAGATAGATAGATGGATAGGCTAAGTGATTTGTCCACAGTCACACAACTAAATAGTGCTTTTCATGGGATTTGAACATGTTTTCCTGACTCCAACTCTAACATTCTACCCATTGCACCCCACCTCTCAGCTGAATATTATTATACCCAGATTCTCTGTAGAGAATTGCCCTGATAGCCAGGGAGATGCCTTGAAATATAGTAGGTTCCTAATAAAATTGAATTGCTCATTTATATCTCCCTAAGTACTTACCAGAGAGGAATGATTACAACAGATGTTTAAGAGATGTTTATTCAATGCATGGAAGCATGGATCACATGTCTTATTACAGGTAAGAAAAATAAGGCTCAGTAACTTTGTAAGTGTCACCCCACTAATAAATGGGATGAGGGGATTTCATCTTAGGACTTCTAATACCAAACCCCATGTCCTTTCTTTTTTTTAACTATTTTTATTCTGAACTTAAGAAATAAAACAAGCATTTCCATAACGTAGATAGAACGGGGAAAAATGATTACATATGAAACTGCAAATCTATTATGTACAATTGTCATGTAACTTTCTTTTTTCCCTCTTCCCCTACCCTTGAGATGTATCCAGAGAAAGAACTGATAAATAGAACTATGTGTAGAACGATTTTACATATGTGTGTGTGTGTATGGAGGTGAAGAGGAAAGAAAAAAAAGAAATTTACATGATAACTTTGTTATATATTTACAAGTAATAGCAAGTAGCAATAAGCAAGTAATAATTTCACTGGAACCTAGAGTGTGTGGAAGAGAATAACATGAAATTAACCTAGAAAGGTTAGTTGGGATCAAATTCTGAAAAGTGTCAAATACTGAACGGTGAAGTATTTCTTTGATCTGAGAGTCAATAGGGAACCACTGATACTTGTTGAGAAGGAATGATGATGCCTGGCATGTGATAGGGACTTAATAAATCCTTGTTGACTTGACTTGTTGACTGGATATTGTGTCATGTGAAGAACACCTGGGAAAACTAAGTTTAATTTGGAGAAGAATGGGCTTTGGGTAGAAATCACTACTGCGATTTCTGTGGATTCAAAATGTCTTCAAATAGTCAAGTCAGTAGAGATTTATTAAGCAGCTGTTATGGGCTAGGCTTCATTGGAAAGGAACCTGATGTTGGGAAAAACTGAAGACAAAAGAAAAAGGGGATGGCAGAAGATGAGATGGATACATAGTATAATAAAAACAAGGATCATGAGCTTGGAAGGACTTCCAGAGATGGTGGAAGAGAGAAGGGCCTGGAGTGCATGGGGTCACAAAGAGTTGGACACAACTGACAATAGCAGTTGAACAATAGTAATGGGTTACACACTGTGCCAAGCACTAGAGATATAAAGAAATGGATAAGCAAGCAGTCCATACCCTCAATGTGCTTACAGTCTAACGGGAAAGACATATAAACAATTATGTGCAAACGAGAAGCCTGTAGGCTAAATTGGATATCATCTCAGAGGGGAGGCATTAGCATTAAGAAGGACCAGAGAGAAATATCCTACAGATGACTGATTTGACCCAAAGGACAAAACTAGACCAGTAGGTGGAAGGGACAAAAAGCAAAAGACATCACTTCAAAAAAGGAAGAATGGTTTTATTAAATTAACCTATCACCCTATGCTTACTTCATGAAGTAAGGGATCATGCCTTTATGATGCTCCTCCAGAGCTTGGTACAGGGATCTGCACATAGTAGGCACTTGGAAAACAGAACTTACTTGAGGTGAGGTAAGCTGAGCTGAATTATAAACGATTAGACTTGTCCAGAAACAGAATAGAAAGGGTAGCACTGACAGGGAATGAGTCAGGATCATTTTAGTGTAGCTGTTTAAACAAAGGCTTATTATGGGGGACTTCTTAGAGAGAAGGTCCACTGAGGGGATCCCTCTGGGCTCAGGAAGAAAGTGAGAGCTCCTAAGGCTGGCCCTTAACTCCCCATTACCCCTGCCTCCAGCCTAGCCTTCATCTCCAGGCTTACTGCACCCAACTCCTAGTGATGTAGTCTCTGTTCTAACCAATGACCCTACTTGCTACTGCTGTTTAAAACTTCCTACCTCCCATTCTCATTCCTTTGCCCAGGTGTCCTGACTTCTTAAAGTATAAGACTTGGAGCTAGAAAGGCTGAGTTTTATACTATCTCAGAAACTTACTAGAAATGACTTACTAAGAGGGATATGGGCAAGTCATTAATGAATGACTTCTTCATTTGTAAAATGGGAATAAAAATAATGTTCGAAGTTGTTATGTAGATCATATGTGTGTATCTATGTACATATCTATGTATATGTCTATATGGGCATGCATCTATATACATATATGTATGGGTGTGCATGCATGTGTATGTATGTGTGTAAATATATGTATACATGTAGATACTTATACATATTTATTGCTGTATCTCTAACACTGAGCATATTTCCTGGTACATAGTAGGCACTTAATAAGTGTTTTAGATAATTTCTGGATGTATAATCACAGCTTTGATACTTTGGACAAGTGATTCTGAGTATACTTCTTTGGAAATCATGTCAGTCCTCATGATGAAAACTGCTATCCTCATCTAGAGAAAGAACTATGGAATCTGAATGCAGATAGAAGCATACAATTTTCTCTTTTTTCATTTTTTATTTTTTTGTGGTTTTTTCCCTTTTGTTCTGTTTCTTCTTTCATAATATGACTAATGTGGAAATATGTTTCATGATTACACATGTATAATCTCTATCAGATTGCTTGCCACCTTGGGGAGGGAGGATGGGAGGAAGGGAGAAAAAAATGAAACTCAAAATCTTATAAAAATGAATGTTGAAAATTATCGTTGCATGTAATTGGAAAAAAATACTATTTACCAAAAAGAAAAAAAAAAAAAAGAAATTCATGTCAGTATCCTGCAAATGGTAGGGTTACTAACAACATTCTCTTTGCCATTTAGAACATCTCTCTTTGTCATTTAAAACTACTAGGTCAATACCATTTGAGGTGGCACTGACATCTACAGATCTCATGGTGATAATATACTTACGGCGTACCCATCTCTTTTTAGATGTCTCTAGGAATATCTTTTTCCCCATGACTAATAGTTTCTTGCTTCCCCCTTTCCTGTACAACTGATAATTGATGTTGGTCTTTAATTGTATTATCATACCCTGTAAAGTACCATGCTCTAGAAAGGATCATAGACTCTAAAGAAATATGGCAGAATCATGGACTCCGGCAAAATCAATTCAGACAGCTGTGGATTCAAAAGTCAACTGGCTTGCCAATACCTAAGGATTGGACACATCCTTCACCTTTAAGGAATTTTAATTAAATGAATATATAGGATCAGATAACCACATGCAAGGCATTGCAGATGCTGGCTTTGCACTAATCCTCCATGAAGTTTTCATTCCTGAGAAACCACCAAGGCAAAGAATGGAGAGAGATGCCATCTATCAGACATGTTAAGCTGGATTCCTCAATTTTTTTTCTAGATTTAAAGCCAAAACTAATTCCCCATTTTTTCTCTAGATTGGAAGAAAAAAGTTTTTCAGTAGTGTTTATTATTTCTTATGTTCGGACACTTACTGATATGACCCTGGGAAAATTGTATTCTTCTCTGTTTCCTCATTGTTCCTCAAATGGAAATGAAAATAGCTTATATCTCCCAGGCTTGGTGTGAGTTTCAAATGAGATAAGACTTTGAAAATACTTTGCAAACTTTCAAGTGTTATAAAAATGTTAGGTCCATTCACGACCCTGTTAAATGGTGGGAAATACAAAAAGAAAAGTGAAAGTCTGTTCTCTATTAAAGATGCCTTGGTATCAAAAGTTTCCTATGCAATCTAGTCATATGGAAAACTCCATTAGATGATCTACTTGACTTTAACTCCACAAAACAGCATCTCCCTCCCCCTAACCCCATGATAAGTTGATAACTAGAAATCTCACCAGCAAAAAGAATGACTCCAGGTTTGAAATTTTCTCAATTTACCCTCAGTTGCCTCTTCCCTCTAACTTGAGGGTTAGAGTGAAGAGCACAGAACTCCTGCCGAACCCTTCCTTTATAGAGGGCTCACAGCCTGCTGATAGCTCCATTTTCCATCAGCTACTCTTCAGGGCTTCAACTCTATGGAACAACACTCCCCCGTTTTGGATACCTCTTGCTAATTTCCATCCTTCCTACAGGGCAAGGACCATCTCTTTCTCTTATTTGTATCCCCAGATTTTTGCACAGTTCCTGGTACGTAGTAGGCACTTAATAAATGGTTATTGAATATTAATCTGAATTACTTAGCCTATGAGAACTGAATAGGAAATATGTCATTCATTGACTGTGTGTTCATCCTTTGTTTCTGAAGAGGGTCATGACATCAGAGAAATGATGACATAACTTGCACTTGACTTCTTTTTGAGTGAAGGAGGGCTGTGCAGGGTCACCAACCTCACTTTCTCCTCCTGAGTCCTCTGCCTCAACGACCAGATATTCATCCAGATGACTGGAGACAGCCCAGGATGCAATGGGGAGACCTTGACCCCTTTAGGCTGGCCTTTTCAGGTACTTATTTAGAGGGAGGTAACACCCATATAGGGATGTAAGTTACCCATCTTAAATAACAAGTTTTCTTTTTCTTTTCTCTTCCTGTTTATCTTTTTAATTGTCATTAACTATGGTCCAAGATAAATCCAAATAGAAAAGTATTTTTGCTACTTAAGGGCAGGGGCTTATTTTTCTTCTTTTTTTCAGTCCCAGCATGTGACAGGGTGATGTGTCTACGTAAACATGTGTTTATATATACTTATATGTATATATATATATATATATACACATATACATATATTTGAGTGTACATATATGTGTGTGTTGTATATATGTATTTGCATATCTATGAGAGAGAGAGAGAAAGAGAGAGGGAGGTTTGCAAAACAAATGAGATATCTTATTTGAAACAGCTAGGTGGCTCAGCAGATGCAGTGCTGTGCCTGGGGGTCAGGAAAACCTGGGTTCAAAACAAGCCTCAGACACTTACTAGCTGCATGACCCAGGACAAATTATTTATCCCTTTGTGTCTCAGTTTCCTCATCTATAACAAAGAGATCTAGAAGGAAATGGCAAACAACTATAATATTTCTGCCAAGGAAACCCTATACAAGGTCATGAAAAGTTGCATATGGCAGTGACAATAAAAAAATCATTTTTGAGCCTAATAACAGCACTGTGATACAGGTGTCATTATTATTCCCATTTTCAGTAGAGCTGAGGTAGGTTAAATGACTTCCCCAAAGTCATGCAACTAATTCAATATCTGTGGCAGGATTTGAACTCACATCTTCCTGACTTCAAATCCAGCATTCCATCCACAATACCACTGCACTGGCTGCTAACACATAGTACAGTTTTAATAAATGTTTATTGAACAGAATTTGATAGGGTAGAAGAGAATGGAACAGAACAGAACTCTTGGTACCTAATTATCTTTGAACCTGGTGGCACAGGACTCTGACCAGAATGTGTCAATGGAAGTTTATATCTTCTGCAGAAGGAAAAGATTTGGTTAATGAGGAGTATCACTGGATGTAAAAATGCCCCTTCTCCTATATGGCAAGCTAAGAGATTGACCATAGTATGGCTGGTAGACTGCAACCTTAATGACTACCTTAATGACTGCAATTTCCCTGAAGTCACAGAGAGTGGATTATCTATCTTAGCCTCAAGTTGGTTTTTTTTTTCAGTGCCCTAGGATATAGCCCATTGGTTTCTGATAACTGGAACTCATTGAAGGTTTGAGGCACATACCTCAGTTACTTCAGTCATTCCTATAATAATAGTAAAATAAGGTTATGGGGGAGGAGCCAAGATGGCAGAGTAGAAAGATTCACATATGCTAGCTCTGAACCCACAGCCCATGGATTTCCTGTGAAAAGAACTCCCCACAAATTCTGGAGCAATGGAAGCTGCGCAACAATGGAGTGGAGTAGATTTCTGTTCCAGGGAGCCCTGAAAAACCGGCACCAAAGGTCCATTGCACACCGAGCCCAGAGCAGAGCCCAGCTGTGACTTGGCCACGCGGCCCCAAGAGGACCAGATCCGAGCAGGCTTCAGGGATGGAAATTCCAGTGGCCACTAGGGTCCCTCCACCCACAAGCACTACAGGTCAGTGAGAGAGACTTCTGGGCTGGCCGAGAGGGGAGCAGGGTGTCTCCATAACTCAGGCCCCCTTGGGAGGCAGCGACAGAGGCAGTGGCGGCCAGGGAGTCCCGGAGCAAACAGGACCTCAGATCCATTACTGAAGATCTCTGCATAAATCCCCTGAGGGAACTAAGCCTGGGAGGCAGCCCTGCCCCCACCTGAGAACCTGAATTTGATCTTACCCTGAATAGCAGCCCCACCCACCGCTGAAAGCCCTGAGGCTGGGAAGCACCATTTGAATCTCAGACCCCAAGCACTAGCTGGGCAGATCTAGGTAGGGGTGAAGAGGAATCTCAGAAGTCAAGTAACTGGCTGGGAAAATGCCCAGAAAAGGGAAAAAAATAAGACCATAGGAGGTTACTTTCTTGGGGAACAGATGTTTCCTCCTTTCATTTCCGATGGAGAGGAGCAATGCTTGCCATCAGGAAAAGATGTGGAGGTCAGGGCCTCTGTATCCCAGACATCCGAGGTGGATGTCTGGTGGGCTCAGGCCATGGAAGAGCTCAAAAAGGATTTTGAAAATCAAGTTAGACAGGTGGAGGAAAAACTGGGAAGAGAAATGAGAGAGATGCAAGAAAAGCATGAAAAACGAGTCAATACATTGGTAAAGGAGACCCAAGAAAATAACACCTTGAAAATTAGGCTCACTCAATTGGCAAAAGAGGTTCAAAAAGCCAATGAGGAGAGGAATACTTTCAAAAGCAGAATTAGCCAAATGGAAAAAGAGGGTCAAAAGCTCACTGAAGAAAATAGTTCTCTCAAAATTAGAATGGAACAGATGGAGGCTAATGACTTTATGAGAAACCAAAAAATCACAAAACAAAACCAAAAGAATGAAAAAATGGAAAATAATGTGAAATATCTCATTGGAAAAACAACTGACCTGGAAAATAGGTCCAGGAGAGACAATTTAAAAATTAGGGGACTACCTGAAAGCCATGATCAAAAAAAGAGCCTAGACATCATCTTTCATGACATTATCAAGGAAAACTGCCCTGATATTCTAGAACCAGAGGGCAAAATAAGTACTGAAGGAATCCATCAATCATTGCCTGAAAGAGATCCAAAAAGAGAAACTCCTAGGAACATTGTGGCCAAATTCCAGAATTCCCAGGTCAAAGAGAAAATATTGCAAGCAGCTAGAAAGAAACAATTTCAGTATCATGGAAATAAAATCAGGATAACACAAGATCTAGAGCTTCAACATTAAGGGATTGAAGGGCATGGAATAGGATATCCCAGAAGTCAAAGGAACTAGGACTGAAACCAAGAATCACCTACCCAGCAAAACTGAGTATAATACTTCAGGGGAAAAACTGATCTTTCAATGAAACAGAGGACTTTCAAGCATTCTTGATGAAAAGACCAGAGCTGAAAAGAAAATTTGACTTTCAAACACAAGAATGAGAAGAAGCATGAAAAAGCAAACAGCAAAGAGAAGTCATAAGGGACTTACCAGAAGTGAACTGTTTACATTCCTACATGGAAAGACAATATTTGTAACTCTTAAAGCTTTTCAGTATCTGGGTAGTTGGTGGGACCACACACACACACACACACACATGCACACACATACACACATGCACACACACATACACACATGCACACACATACACACATGCACACACAGAGACAGAGAGCACAGAGTGAATTGAATAGGATGGGACCATATCTTAAAAGAAATTAAGGTAAATGGTGAGAGAGAAATGTAGTGGGAGGAGAGAGGGTGAAATGGAATGGGGTAAATTATCTCTCATTCAAGAAGCAAGCAGGAGACTTTTTAGTGGAGGGAAAAAGAGGAGAGCTGAGAGAAAAAGATGAAGTTTACTCTCATCACATTCGACTAAAGGAAGGAATAAAATGCACACTCATTTTGGAATGAAAACCTATCTCACAATACAGGATAGTGAGGGAGAAGGAGATAAGGGAGGATGATGGAAGGGAGGGCAATGGGAGGAGGGAGCAATTTGAAGTAAACACTCTTGGGGAGGGACAGGATCAAAAGACAGAATAGAAACAATGAGGGGCAGGTTAGGAGGGATGGTAATCCAGTTAGTCTTACACAACACGACTATCAGGGAGGTCATTTGCAAAACTACACAGATATGGCCTATATTGAATTGCCTGCCTTCCCAAAGGGAATGGGTGGGGATGGAGGGATGGGGAGAATTTGGAACTCAAAGTTTTGGGAACAACTGTTGAGTATTGTTCTTGCTACTAGGAAATAAGAAATACAGTTAATGGGAAATGGAAAGTCATCTGGCCCTACAGGACAAAAAAGAAGATGGGGACAAGAGAAGAGAGGGATGATAGAAGAGAGGGTAGATTGGTGATAGGGGAAATTAGAATGCTCAGTGTATTGGCGTGGGGGGAGGGGACAAATGGGGAGAAAATATGGAACCCAAAATTCTGTGAAAATGAATGTAAAAAGTTAAATAAATATATATTAAAAGGGGAAAAAAAGCAAAATAATAGTAAAATAAAAAGAATAATAACTGGCACTTAAATAATATTTTAAAGTTTCTAACGCATGTTATATACATTATAAAATCAGGAATTCATATTTTATAGCTATGAGAACACATTTAACATTTCTTTGCTTTAGACAACTCCCTATGATTCGTCTACCAAGTTACGAATAGCTTGTGATCTGTGTCAATGCAAGGTAACATCACAATTTCTACAGTTATCAAAATCACATGGCATATGACGTTGTCTCTGAGACAAAAACTAGGAGGAAAAAAAAGAGGGGTGGAAGGAGAGAAAGACGAAGGGACTTCCACCTTGCTCAGTTTCCTGTGATGATATGCAAGAAGCTGGGGATGATTGAAATGATGTCCTCAGTTTAGGATTTTCACAGAATCACTCAGTTGATAGGAATATTGGAAGCTGTCTAATCCATACTCATCTGGAAGAGAATCCCTGTTACATAACCCTAACTGGTCATCCATTCACTTCTTATAGACCTGAAGGGACAGAGAGTCAATATCTCCCCCAGGGAGCTCATTTCACTTTTAAATAGTTCTAAGTGCTAGGGTACTTTCCCTTAAATCAAGTCTATTTATGCATCTACCTCTCTTCTGGTTCTCCCCACTGTTCCTAGTTCTATCTTCTGAGGTAAGCAGAATAAACTTAATCCCTTTTTTGCTTCATAGCCTTTTAAATATTTGAAGGCATCTATCATCTCTCCCCAGTCTACTCTCCTCCCGGCTAATTGTCTCCTTCAAGAAATTCCCTTATGACAACACTTTGTGTGGTAATCATTGCGAGGTCATTTTTACTTCCCAGTATGTTTCCCTGTAGCTTTTAATAGTAAATACTTTTAAAAATATCTAACATAGGGGCAGGTGTTGATAGGGGAGCCCTGTTCAGAGAGGGGGTAATGGTTACAGTGAAGGTTGTAGGGAGTACCAGTGAGCTAAGTTCTGGGGTTGGCTGATAGAATGAAAGATGGGATAGAGAGACAGACTGGTTCTCTTGAATATCTCAACAAGTTGAAAATTTGCTGTCTATGAGTTCTCAACAAGGATAGATCACGATTGTTGTAGGACTTAGGAGTCAAATTCTTTTGAGAGGTCCCAGGCACACAGAAGGGATCTATCTGGGAGCCGATGAAGAGCGTCACCAGGAGAATTTGAATTCCAAACTTCCAACTCCAAACTCAGAGTTCTATTCATTAGACTGCAAGGTTTTGGATGGGCGTGTAATGAAGGCTTTTTTGTAAAGAAATGACGATAAAAATAAGACAAGTTCTAAATCCAAGAACATTCTACTTTTAAATTATTAATAGTATTTTAACTGTAAACTGTATTAGTAAAATAAATGAGTGAGTAACATGAAGGAGACTTACCTATGTCTTTTTCACTCTACTTTTCCTTCTGTTTCCCCTCATAGACTCATCCTCATCTACCCATCTACCTGCCATGTTGGACACAATTGTTATTAATGTAATGTTTTTCCCTGGCAAGTTTTTAATTGCTTTGTGAATTCTGTTGTCACAGTGTCACTTTCTATGATAAATTGTTTTGAATAAATAAAGATGTATTTTCAAACTGTTAAGAAATTTTAGGGTCTCCCCTGGGTTACAAAGAAGCAAAACAGTTGCGATGGAGTTGCTACAAGGTAATAGCAACTCAGGGGCAGCGAGGTGGCCCTATAGTGGATAGAGCTTCAGGCCTGAAGTCACAAAGATCTGAGTTCAAATGCTGCCTCAGACACTTACTAGCTATTTGACCCCGGGCAAGTCACTTAACCAATTCATCTGTAAAATAAGGACACACTGGAGAAGGAAATAGTAAACCACTCCAGCATCTTTGCCAAGAAAACCCCAATGGACAAGTCCATGGGGTCACAAAGAGTCAGACATGACTGAACAAAAATAGTAGGTGGCAAAGCAATGGCGATCTCCAGACTTGTTGAGAAAGACACAAGAGAAAAGGAAAAGGGGGCCTTATCTCCCCTTCCCCTCACACTAGGCACATTGGCATGTATGCACTGCTCATAGGGTACTGATGGTAGATAGGGGGAGAGTGGATAATGAGCATTTATTAAGCACTTATTATGTGAAGAAGGCTGAATAAATGCTCATTGGCAATGCCAAGCCCTGTCTGTGATGATTTTCATAGATAGTAAAAATTCTGGTCAGTCCCTAGTTGTTTCACTGGGGCCCATGGCAAGATGTTATACTTGAAAAGGGACTCATTAAAGTGATAGGTAGAGGACCCACCTCTTCCAAGAGGCCCATCTTGCTCTCCTCTCCCTCAAATTTATATATTACTTCCTTTAGGGATTGTACCTCACTGCCCATACTAGATTATATGCTCCCTGAGGTCTGTAAAGGTTTTTCTTTTTATCTTTTAATTCCCAGGGTTTGCCACACAAGATTGGGTGGATAGTAGGTACTTTTTAAAAATTAAATAAATTAATTATTGGATAGACAGACAGAGATAGGTAGGTAGATAGATAGATAGACAGACAGACAGACAGACTTTCAAAGCTCTCAAAGAGAAAGAGAATATCCAGCTCATAGGAAAGGTGTTCTGCTTTGTGCAAGACATCTGCCTTAAAGAAGAAAAGGGGAGGGGGAGTCATTTATTAAGCATTTATTAAGCATTTTACTATGTGTGTGCTCAAGGTTGAAAGGCCAGAAGAGACTAAGAAATGAAAGAGAAAGAGACAAAAAGAGAGGTAAGAATAGGAAAGAGACAAACAGAATGACAAATGGACAGACAGACAGAGATGGAGAAATAGACAGCCAGGGAGACAGAAAGAGAGAAAGCACCAGAGCAAAGCAAGAAGACTTTCTTGTCTACATCTTTATCTTTCTACTAAAATTATTGGTTGGTTTTAGTGTAACATACATAGATATGACCATAATGACTTGCATAAATCAAGGGGTGATGGAGGGGAAGAATATTGGACTTAGGACTTGGAAGACCTGAATTCTAGTCCTCGCTCAGACACTTGTGAGTCTTGTGACTTTGGACAAGTAATTTCATTCTCTGAGTTTTGGGTCCTGATTTGTTAAATAACGTTAGACTGAATGATTTCTAAGGTTTTTTGCAAGAACCAAATCCAGTCGATCTACAATAACTATCTGGAGACCTATTTCCTGTCAGCAGTAATAACAACAGCTATTTCTATTCAACTTTAAACTTTGCACAGCTCTTTACATACCTTATCTCATTTGATCCTTATGAAAATACTGTGAGGTTGGTGCTACTATTAGCTCCTGTTTTACAAATGAGGAAACAGATGCTGAATGACGTCAAGTGACTTGCGCAGGATCCACTGCTGTTAAGGTCTGAGGAAGGAGTGATAACTAACAGCCAGGGCTATAAGAGATTTCCTGCAGGAGGAGGCGCCGATGATGAGACTAGAAGCAAGGGAAGGCTCCTAAGAGGCTGAAGTAAGGAAGGATTTCATGCCAAACATGGAAGACAGTCTGTGCAAAGGAGGAAGGACAATGTCAAGTTTGGAGAACATCAAGTTTGTTTGGAATACAGAGTAACTGAAATGAACTAAATGAATCTGCAGGGAGCCAGACTGTGAAGGACTTTAAACACCAACAAGTGAGAATTAGGTGAGATATTGTATGTGCCAGTATACCTTTAGAAGCATAAAGGTGTCATACAATTGGAAGATCACTAACCATTGGGAGAATGCAGTCATTGTTTGTTAGCAAGATCTGTTCAGTTTTCTAAGGCACCATAACACATTCAATATGGCAGGGGAAAGAACACTACATTACTCTCCAAGACTCCATTTGGGATTTTCTTGGCAAAGGTACTGGAGTGGTTTGCCATTTCCTTCTCCAACAAATTTTACAGATGAATGAGGAAACTGAGGCAAACAGGGTGAGATAACTTGCCCAGAGTCACACAGTAAGTATCTAAGACCAGATGTGAACCCACGAGAATGAGTCTTCCTGGCTTCAGGCTTGGTGCACTATCCACTGCACCACCCAGCTGCCCTTCAAAGCAGAAGGTGTAAGTTCATATCCCCATTCTGGGACTTCTAGCCTGTCCTTAGTCTAATCACAACCCCACTGAACATCTACTTCCTAATCCATAAAAAAACATTAAGAGGAACCTCGAGTCCCCAATTCAAATCCTGCCTCAGACACAATTTTATCATCCTGGCACTTTACTTATTCTACCTGTCTGTTTATGCAAAGTACTACCACACAAACATGGAAGTGCTATCTAAAAGCTATGGTTTCTCTTGTTATTGCTGTTATGTTATCATTTTCATCATCATTTAAAACTCAAAGTCCTTCTCTTCTACCTCTAAAGCAGTATCAGTGCCTATCAGGAATTTTAAGCCTTCACTCTTTTGCCAACCTTCCATGGAGAACTAACCTGAAAAAGAGACCCCTTTACCCTATTAAAGAGAATGTTATGAAGCCCTGAATGGAGTCTTAGTGGAGATTCCCTTTCAGATTATAGTAGATAGCTTCTGAAGCACTACTGCACTCTGAGGTTCTGTAATTCGTTTTAGCCTCTGGGTGCAGGAGGGAGGGGAGGTATGAACAGACATTGCAAAAAGAAAAATTAGGTTTGGTCTCAGAGGGAAAAATTCCTAACAATCAAAGCTATCCAGAGATAGAATGAGTTGCATTGAGAAGTAGTAAGTCTTATTGGTAACTTTCAAACAGAGGCTGTGGTAAAGGAGTACCTTTTTCAGGTATGATTTTTCAGGTAAGATTTGAGGTATGTGTTGGATTAAAAGACCAAGGAGGTCAGTTCCAATTTTTCATGATAAAAAACATCATGAAGAATTTTTGCTTTAGTAATCTTCTGGAGTGCATAGAATGATGGATTGGGTAGTTGCTGGGCTGATAAATTAACTGTGAAAGTAATGAAAATGATGTCCCCGTAATGCCAATATTATTTCAAAATTTAGTCATGCTGGCTGGTGACTTAATAAGACTCTCTTTGCTATTAAAAAGAAAAAGATAAAAGGGGGAGGGGGACTGGATTATGAAACTGTGGATAAGACTGTGTCTACACACACACACACACATACACACATACAAACACACACACTTCATCTCACCCCACCAATCAAATAAATTGGCCCACACATCTTATTGTTTCTACCTCTGTGTCACCTCTCCTCCAAATTCTTCTCCTTGTTCACATAGCTTTACCTTCATTTAGGTCCTCATCACCTCTTTTCTGGACTAGAACACTGGACTGCTAACCCTGCCTCGAGTTTCCTCCCATTCCAACCTCTCCTGCACACCACTGCCAAACTGATTTTCCTTACAGATCTAGCGAGGTCACTTCGCTATTCAATAAATTCTAGCAACTTCCAATTGATTATACAATCAAAAATAAACTCCTGTTTGGTTTTGAAAGTTCTTCCTGACCCGGCCCCAGTCTATGTTTCCTCATTGTGTAATACTCCCCTTCCACTCTGTAGGACCTAGCCAAATTGACCTGTTTTCTTTTCCTCACAAATGAAATTCAGTCTCCCATTTCCATACATTTCTACGTGCCACTCCCCATGCCTCAAATATGCTTCATCCTCAGCACCTCCTCATAGCATCCCTCCTTTTCTTCAAGATACAACTTAAGCACAGTCTTCTCCATGAGCCCTTTAGAGATCCACTCAGCTGCTAAGCCCTCCTTCCCACACTCCCTGGTTCTTATTCTCCACTTATTCTGTTTATGCTTGTACATGATCTATCTCCCTTGTTAGAAAGTCAGCTCTGTGAGAGAAAGGATTGTTCCAAATATTGTGATTGAGTCCCTTCTGCCTAGTACAGTACAATAATAGGTGCTTAATAAATGCTGATTGAGTAGTTGATTAGAACTCTGGGGATGTCTGGTGCATCCTTCTGGCCAAGAAGTCACATTATCATATCCCAAATAAGTGGTCAATCCACCTTCTCTTGAAGACTACTTAGTGAGGAGGAGGACTCTCCCTCCCTGAGCATCCCACCCCTCTGGATTGCTCCAAGTAAGAGAAAGCCATGACTTAAATCTAGCCCAAAAAAACCTCTTTCCATTTCTCTTCTCCAACCCTATTGCATTAATTCTTCTTTCTGGATAGCCATCATGTCTTCACCGGAGTTTTCATTTCCCTGTGCCCCCTGGTTTTTCTTCTCTAGATATTCTTCACCTTGTTAATGTCCTTCCTAAAATGAAACAACTGAGAGCAGGAGGGAAACAGGTGGTAACCCTAGCCCCAGTGCTGTCAGACCCTTTCCTAACTCTATGATAGCAAGGAGAATACAGGCCTCTGGTCTGGGATCCACTGAAGTGCATCCTCTACTCTGTATTGGAAGCACAGAGTACAAGAGAGACAGGTGAGACCACTTTGGGGGCAGGATGATATGTCACTGGGGATTCAAGTTACCTAGGAGATTTTTCATATGTGGCTGAGTTTGTTTTCCTCTGAGTCCTTATATACCTGGGAAAAGTCTTGTGCATTAAGCAGATGGTATGGTCTAGTGAATAGAGTGACAAAAGTGAGTTAGAAAGGCTTGAGTTCAAATTTCATTATAGATACTTTCTAGGCTGTGTGACTCTGGGCAAGTCATTTTATATATCTGGATCTCAGTTCCTTAATGAGTTTTTGAAAAGTATAATAATGCCACCTCTCTCTCAGGATTGTTTAAAGTCAAAGACAACAAGGCAAGTCAAGTCAATAAGCATTGATGAAGCACTTGTTATGTTCCAGATGCTATACAAATTACTGGGAATGCAAATAAAAGCAGGAAGAATAACAGTCCTTGACCTCAAGTAGTCTGAGGGAAAACATCACATAGAAGGGATCGGAAAAGGGAGAGGGAGACTGAAGAGAACCCTCTCCGAGGGCAAGATGGCGGCAGCCCTGAGGAGATGAGTCAGGAGTGCAGCTTGTATAGGGATAAAGATATGGCCGGCTTGGACTTTCTCCTTAAAATGGAGGTTCGAGGAGGAACCAGCCAATCAGCATGAAAGACTCCGATGGGAGTAGTCCCAGGGTGGAATGAGCTTCTAGGGTTAAAAGGTTTCAATGGTGTGATAAAGAAAGTCCTCAAATGGGTCTGGAATGAAATGACTAACTCAATTATTCAATAACAATAATCTATCAAGAGTCTATTATGTGCTAAATTGTGCTCAGGATAGACAGACAAACAGATGAGAAGCACTTAGCGTACTGCAAAGCATAAATGTCAGCAATCATCATTGTCATCATTATCACGTTGGGTTTGAAGGACCTTTATGCTTTTAGACTATCCCCAAAGTATGGGAGTAAGTGATTACTTTACATCACACTGTCATAGTGAGAGCTATATTATTGACACTACTTTCTGAACTTTTCCCTCTTTCTTGGGGTCATGAATTTTGTCTGAGTTCATGGGAGCCTGATAGTTCAAGACTAAGGGACCCTAACCATTAGAAATTGTTCAGACTAAATACCCTGACTTATCCGGTTAACTTGACCATTTTATGCCATCCCACCAGGTGAATACCACTTCAGCCCACTTTGTACTGTTAAGAGGATTGCCTCTTGATTCAAGGACAAAATAATTGTGAGTGCCAGGCAGACTTTAATAATCACAGCTAGTCTGCTTTTAACCTCTTGTCCAAAAAAATAATACCTTTGAGTCAGTAAAATCACCTGGACAAAGACATTAACTTTACTGAAGAGAAATGTGTCACCTACTCTTAAAAGCACTGCCATTCCCAGAAGTGTTCCCCAATTTTCATTCTTCAGGGGATGGGGACATTGGCAAAGGGAGGGTACTATTTAGTTTCTGAGGGCAGATGAGATTCTATTTCCAATGATATGGAAAATTATAAAGAAGAATATATATATATTAAGTGAGACAATGCTTTGAAAAGGGGATTATGTTATAAATTAAGTGGTATTATACCTACTAAATTGAATGAGAGAAAAGTCTAAGAAAGAAAATGTATATATAATATTGATATTGTGTATCTCCTTATATTTTTCCCACACTGACACTAAAATTTTAGTGTACATTTTAATCCATTTTTACACATTTTTATTTAAAGTTTTGTGTTCTAAATTCTATCCCTCTACCTCTGTCCCCCCTCCCTGTGATGGTAAGCAATAAGATATAGGCTATACATGTGCAATTATGTAAAACATTTCCATCTTAGTCATTTTGTACATACTCAAATAAAGACTGGAATAAAAGAAGAAAATGGAAAAACAGTGTTTCAATCCCTATTCAATCAAGATCAGTTCTTTCTCTGGAGGAGATTAGTATTCTTCATCATTAGTCCTTCAGATATTTTCTTTGATCATTATATTAACTGAGAATAGCTAAGCCATTCACATTTCTTCATCAAACAATATTGCTCTTACTGTGTACCATGTTCATCTTGTTCTGTTCACTTTACTATGCATCAGTTCACGTAAGTCCTTCCCCACACTTTGTTATTTCTTGTAACACAATAATATTGTGTTACAATCATATACCACAGCTGTTTAGCCATTCTCCAACTGATGGGTACCCCTTTGATTTGTAATTCATAGCAAGCATAAAAAGAGCTGACATATATATATACATATATATAATTACATATTTATATTATGTATTTTATATTATATAATTATATATATATTTATATTATATCAATATATGTGTACGTATTTACAAATAGGCCCTCATTCCTTTTTGGATGTCTTTGGGATATAGACCTAGTAAGTGGTATTGTTGGATCAAAGAGTATGCAGTTTTATAGCCCTTTGGGCATAATTCCAAATAGCTTTCCAGAATGGCTGGATTAGTTCACAACTCCTCAAAGAGTGAATTAATTAGTGTCCCAGTTTTCCCACATCCCTTCCCTCCAACATTCAACATTTCCCATTTTTTTCATATTAGCTATTCTGATAGGTATGAGGTGGTATCTCAGAGTTGTTTTAATATGCATTTCTCTGATCAACAGTGATTTAGAGCATTTTTCCCATATGACTACAGATAACTGATTTTTTTTGTCTGAAAACTGCCTGTTCATATTCTTTGACCATTTATCAATTAAGGAATGACACTTTTTTAAAAAAAATTTGACTCAGTTCTCTTTATATTTGATAAATAAGGCTTTTATCAGATACATGTGTTACATTTTTTCCGAGATTTCTGCTTTCCTTATAATTTGGGGTGCATTGCTTTTGGATGTGAAATTTGTTTAATGTTATATGATCAAAATTTTTCTATTTTTCATTTTGTAATCCTCTCTATATCTTCTTTGGAGCTAAGTTTTCCTAATCTTACAGAAAAACTATTTCATGCTCTCTTAATTTGCTTATGGTATCACTCTTTATGTGTACAGCATTTACTCATTTTGACCTTATCTTGATGTAGGTGTGAGATGCTGGTCTATATCTAGTTTCTGCCATACTGTTTTCCATGTTACCTAGCAGTTTTTGTCAAATAATGAGGTTTTGTTCCAAAAGTTTAGCTCTTTGAGTTTATCATATACTAGGTTACCATGATCATTTACTACAGTGTAATTTGTAACTAAATTATTGACTGATCCATCACTCAGTTTCTTAATCAGTACCAGATTGTTTTGATAATTACCACTTTATAATCCAACATGAGATCTGAAACAGCTAGACAATCTTCTTTTACATTTCTTTTCATTGACTCCTTTGCTGTTCTTGAGATTCTCTTCTTCCAGATAAATTTTATTATTTTTCTGTCTCTATAAACTCATTATGATAATTTGATTGGTATGACACTGAAGAAATTGACAAAATTAGGTAGAATTGTTATTTTCATTGTATTGGTTCAGCCCATCCATGAGCAGTCACTATTTTCCAGTTGTTTAGATCTGATTTATGTGTGTGAAAAGTGTATTACGGTTGTGTTCATATAGTTCTCAGATTTGTTTTGGCAGGTAGACTCCCAAGTATTTTTTATCCTACAACTTTGCTAAATTTGTTAATATTTTCAAGTACTTTTTAGCTTATACTCTAGTAGTTTCTACATATAAAACATCATATCATCTTCAAAGGGTGATAGTCTTATTTGCTCATTGCCTATTTTAATTCCTGTAATTTCTTTGTTTTCTGTTATTGCTATAGCTAACATTTCTAGTACAATATAAAATAACAAAGGTGATAATGGGCACCTTTGCTTCACCCATGATTGTATTGAGAAGCCATCTAACTTATTCCCATTACAGATAATGCTTGCTGATGATTTTAAACAAATATTACTTATCATTTTAAAGGAAAGATGTAATTATCCCTATGCTCTCTAATATTTTTAATAGGAATGGGTGCTATATTTTGTCAGAGGCTTTTTCTGAATCTATTGAGGTAATCATATTATTTCTGTTGGTTTTGTTATTGATATGGTCAATTATGCTAGCAGTTTTCCTAATATTGAACCAGCCTATTGAAACAGCTCTACATTCCTGGTATAAATCCCATCTGATCATGTGCTATGTGCTATGTTGCTATAATCTCTTTGCTAGTATTTTCTTTAAAATTTTGTATCAATATTCATTAGGGAAATTGGTCTGCAAATTTCTTTCTCTGTTTTGCCTCTTCCTTGAGTATCAGCACCAAATTTATGTCATAAAAAGAATTTGATAGAACTCCTGCTTCATCTATTTTTCCCAAGAGTTTATATAGTATTGGGATTAATTGTTCTTTAAATGTATGGTAGAATTCACTTGTGAATCCATCTAGTCCTGTGTTTTTTTTCCTTATGTAGTTCCTTGATGGCTTGTTTAATTTCTTTGTCTGAGATTGGGTTAAGTATTTTATTTCTTCTGTTAATCGAGGTAACTGATATTTTTGTAGACATTAATCTATTTTATCTAGATTGTCAAATTTATTGGCATATAACTGGGTAAAATAGCTCCTTTGTCTTATTTTCCTCTTTATTGGTGATGAAGTCACTTCTGTGATTTTTGATACTAGTAATTTTTTTTCTTCTTTCCTTTTTTAAATCACATTAACCAATGGTTTGTTTTATTGGTTTTTCTCCCCATGAAACTAAGCTTCTAGTTTTATTTATTAATCCAGCAGTTTTCTTACTTTGAATTTAATTAATCATTCCTCTAATTTTCAGGATTTTCAATTTGACATTTAGTAGGGGATTTTTAATTTGTTCTTTTTCTAGTTTCTTTTTTTTTGGTTGCACGCCCAATTCATTAATCTGTGCTTTCTCTATTTTATTAATGCAAGCAATTATAGATATAAATTTCCCCAAGAACTGCTTTAGCTGCATCTCATAAATTTTAGTATGTTGTCTCAGTATTGCCATTTTCCCTAATGAACTTATTCATTGTTCTATGATTTGTTATTTTACTCACTTCTTTTGGATGAGATTATATAATTTCCAATTAATTTTTAATCTCTTTCCATTGTCCATTATTGAATTTCATTGTGTTTTTCACTGATTTTCATTGTGATTGATTTTCATTGTGTTATGATCTTAAAAGGATTCATTTGCTGCTTCTGCTTTTATACATTTGGTTGTGAGGTTTTGATGCCCTAATATAGGATGAATTTTTGTGTAGGTGCTATGTAATACTACTCAGGGGAAAAAATGTTTCTATTCCCATTGAATTTTCTCCAGAGATCTATCATATCTAACTTTTCTAGAATTTTATTCACCTTCTTAACTTCTTTATTTTTTATTTTTTGGTTAGATTCATCTAGTTTTGAGAGGGGAAAGTTGAGGCTCCCACTAGTATAGTTTTATTATATATTTCCTCCTTTAATTCATTCAACTTATTCAAAAATTTAGTTGTTATACCACTTGGTGCATATACGTCTAATATTGATATGACTTCATTGTGCATGGTACCTTTCAGCAAGATATAGTTTCCTGCTTTATCTCTTTTAATTATATCTCATTTTGCTTCTACTTTGTCTAAGATCATGATTGCTACCCTTGCTTTTTTTCTTCAGCTAAAGCATAATAGATTCTGCCCTAGCAACTTACTTTTAGCCTGTGTGTATCTCTCTGCTTCAAATACATTTCTTGTAAACAACATATTGTAGGATTCTGGTTTTTAATCCATTCTGCTATCCATATTCATTTTATGGGTGAGTTCTTCCCATTTACATTTACAGTTATGATAACTAACTCCATTTCCCTTTGTGCTACTTTTCACTTGGTTATCCCCCCTCTCTCTTACCCCTTACCTTTTCCCTCCTTAGAAGCATTTTACTTCTGATCACTGCCTTCCCCAATATACCCTCCTTTTTATCAGCCACCACCTCCCCTTTTTATTATCCCAATTCATTTTTACTTCATTATTGGTTAAGATAGATTTGTTAATCCAACTCAGTGTGCATGTTATTCCTTATTTGAGTCAATTTTGATGAGATTAAGATTTAAGCTTTGCCTGTATGTCCAATCCCATCTTCCAATCTTTTATAATTGCTTTTTTATGCCTCTTTTATGTGGGACAATTTTCCCCCTCCTTCTTTTGGAGCAATTTTCTTCCTCACATCTTGATTTTGTTTTTTGGAATATCATCTCATCAAAGTTACCTTATATTCATACCCTCTGTCTGCATATACTCCTTCTAATCGTTCTTATAATAGTAAAATTGTTAAGAGTTACAATTATCTTGTCATTTAGAAATAAAAACTGTTTAACCTTATTGAATTCCTTACATTTTCTCTTTCTTGTTTTTTTTTTTTTATCTTTTTATGTTTCCCTTGAGTTTTACATTTTGAGGTCAGTTTTTTTACTCAACTCTGGTCTTTTAATAAAAAATTCTTGGAAGTCCTCTATTTCATTAAATATCTTTCTTTATCTGAAACCTTATATTCAGTTTTACAGGGCAGGTGATTCTTGGTTATAATACTTACTCAGAAGTGGGGAATCTGTGGCCTTGAAACCACACGTGGCCCTCAAGGTCAAATGTGGGCCTTGACTGAATCCAAATTTCACAGAACAAATCTCCTTAATAAAAGGATCTAATTCCTTTGTCTTCCAGTACATAATATTCCAAGCCCTCCACTTCTTTAATATGGAAGCTTCCAACTCCTGTGTAATTCTAACTGTTGCTCTATGATATTTTAGTGTTTCTTTTTGGTTGCTTGCAATACTTTCTGCTTGATCTGGAATTTGGTTATGATGATCCTGAGAAATTTCATTTTTGTATCTCTTTCTAGTGCTGATTGGTGGATTCTTTAAATTTCTATTTTACCCTATGATTGTAATATATCAGGGCAATTCTCTTTGATCATTTTTTGAAAGATGTTGTCCAGGATTTTATTCTTTTTGTCATGGCTTTCAGGTAATCCAATAATTCTCATATTCTCTTTCCTTGGTCTATTTTCTAGGTCATTTGTTTTTCCAATAAGAAATTTCACATTTTCTTCTCCTTTTCTACTGTTTTAAAATTTTGTTTTATTGTATCCTGTTGTCTCATAGAGTCATTAGTCTTTGCTTGTTCAATTCTAATTTTTAAGTCATTGTTTTCTTTCGTGAATTTTTGAATTCCCTTTTCTATTTGGACAATGTTATTTTTTAGAGTTATTTTCTTCAGTAAATTTTTGTACATCTTTTCTCATGCTATTAACTCTTTTTCATGATTCTCCTGCATTGCTCTCATTTCCCAATTTTCCTTCTACTTCTCTACTTTGCTTTTTTAAAATCCTTTTGAAGCTTTCCAGGAATTTTTTTGGGTCTGAAACCAAATATTCTTTCCTGTAAGGTTACACATAAAAATTTTGACACTATTATCCTCTTCTAAATTTATTCCTTGATCCTTCCTATTACCATAGTAGTCAAGGATTTTTGTTTCTTTGCTTTTTGCTCATTTTTCCTGCCTTTTTTCTGACTTTTTTCCATGTGAGAGTTTGGCTTTGGTCCTGGACCGTCCCAAGGTGTTGGGTTTTCTTTGCACTGGGGTTCTGAATCTTCCTGCTAGCTTTCTCTTGGTCTCAGGGTTTAACTACTTGCTTTCTTAGGAGGTCAGTCTTCCCTTCTGGCTTACACCGGAGATGGGACCTCACTGTTGGCTTCCCTTGGGTGTGAGGTCTAGCTACTGGCCTGCTCCAGGGGTGGGACCTTGCTGCTAGGTTGCTATGGTAATAGAATCTTTCTGATGACTGGCCCTGGAGGAGGGAATTTTGCTGCTGGTTTGCCTCAGGGTTGGAGTTCTGCTGCTGGGTTGCAAGGTTTGCTGGAAGGTCTCAGGGGCAGGGTCTCACTGTTGGTCAGCCCTTGGAAGGGGCTTCACCACTGGTTAGCAATGGGATTAAGGCCTTGCTGGTGACTTGGGCCAGAGGTGAGGTCAGTGGGGTGAGGTCTGGCTGTGCTACACAGACTGGTCACTTGCCTAGGGGGCTATTGGCTTACAGGAAGTTGGGGCCTCAATGGTGGATTGCTCCAGGCCTCCTGCTGTGAGACTGCTTCCTCCTGATACTGCTCTTGGAGCTTGTTCCCCTCCAACCCCAACATTTTGTGCCAGGCTAATAAGTTGCTACCCTGCTCCTAGATCAATTCTGAGGTGGTTTTCTAGTTGTTTTAGAGAAGAAATGGAAGGGTTTCAGAGTGTTCCTGCCTCACTCCACCATCTTGGCACCAGAAATCTCTTAATATACTTTTAAAGCTTCTTAATTCCTGTCATAAGTGATGGATTTTAAGTGAAAATGCTTGGAGTAGCACATTGGATACATAACTTAAAGATGATGATGAAAGTCCCCGGTTTTATTCAATTAATAAGATACATAATTAGGTATTGATTACTTATGCAAAGCTGGAAGTTAAACTGAGTATATATACAACTTAGTGTATATATACCCCTGTCTTACATGATATAAACCTTAAAATATGTGTCTGAAGTACTAGTCAGACATTACCCACCAAGTTCAGCTATATGGGTATTTAATCAAACTTTCTTTAAATTTCCATCTTAATGTAAATTTAATCAAGTTGGAAAAATACATGAGAATGAGCACAATCTAGCCTTTGAGCTGGGAGGTGGCAGATGGGTAAAGAGACCTTATCTCTTCCCTCCACTTCTTCCCACCACAACCTAAAAGAGGTTTCCAGCAGCTTTGGCTGGAATGACAGGGCTGTAAAAGACCTCAGAGACAATCTGGTACAATCTTCTCATTTTAGAACCTGCAACATAGAAATATTACCTGTGGTTACATGGTAAATTTCTGAGGTGGGATTTGAATGTTGATCTAACTCAAAAGCCAATGCTCTTTCTAAAATACAAAGGACTTACCAAGGAACACATGTGTGTATCTCTCATCCCTGAAAGGACCTTTGTTCCAACTTTGGGGAGCATCTTGCTATCCTCAAACCATCCAAGAGAGCACATAAGAGTTGTAGCCCATAGAGAGTCACAGTATTCATGCTCAGAAAGCAGAAATTTGATCTAAGCTGCTTTTGAGATTAAGCAGAGCAGGCAACTACTTAGGCACTATGGTTTGGGTGATGCCTAAAAATTCTTCTGACCCCAAATAGCCATCATTATGCTTTAAATTAAAGAAAGACTCCCTTGAGTCTTAAAAGGTAATTTGGTTATCTGGATCTTCCCCTTCCCCCTTTCCATTCCCTTATCAAAGGTAATGTTGGGAAAGTACAGTAGATTAAGTCATTATAAACTAACCCCTTTAGAGAATCACAGAATTTCAGTTTTGACTGGGAGCTCAAGAGCAGAACAGTCCAGCTCACACACCTGAAGAAGACTATCCTTAACGGTCTATGAACTTTTAAAATTAGTTTGATAACTGCATTTCAGTATAATTGGGTTCCTTTGTAATCCTTTGTATTTTATTTTGTGCATTTTAAAACATTATTCTTGGAAGGGATCCATAGATTTCACCAAAGACACAAAACTGATGAAGAATCCTTCATCTGCAACAGAAAATCACAGATATAAAACTGAGAAGGACCTTTGAGGTCATATACTAAAACTCATCCCTGGACAAATCTAACAAGTGAACACAATTAGCCTTCACTTGATGGCCTCTCCCAACTTCTCAAGGTAGACAATTCCAATTTTGATAACTCGAGTTATTAATTCATTTTTCCTGGTACTAAGCCTAAAGTTGTTTCTTTGCCATTTCCACCCAATGATTCTCGTTCTACCTTCTTTGAACAAATAAAACAAATCTAATTTGCTTCTTGTAAAAGCCCCCCAGATATCCAAAAACAGACATCATGCCCTATTTGAGTGTTCTTATCACTAGGCTAAATACCTATATTCCTTCAAACCCTATTTATATGACATGACCTCAAGGCCCTTTACTGGCCTGAATGCCCTCTTTTACTTTTATTACAACACTTTTAGTGTTGAATACATTTTAAGTTGAATTAGTAAGATCTTCTAGGACTAAAACATAGGATTTGTGCCTACGAGAAAGGAATAGGGTCTAAATACTAAGAGGGAACAGAAGAGTATGAACTAGGGAGGTTAGAGGGCACCAAAGCAAAACAAAAAAGGGATAAACAATTCCTATCTTCTCATTTCTTCATCAGTAAAATGGGAGTGAGGAGAGATATGACAAACTAGATGACCTCTAGATGGTTTCCTTCCAGTTCCAAACCTATGATCCTATGTATCACACGGATACATTTTTCTTCCTAGGTCTATCTGTAAGTTTCAATTTGTTGAATTTTCTTTTTGTTTTTCCAATCAGTGGTTGAGGGCATTTCCCCATCTGAGAGTTTCCCAATCTGCTGGATCCATAGATACAGTCTCTATCCCTTTCTTTCCAATCAATAACATATCTATACCTTCTTTTACACCAGAATTCTTTTTGAATGCACTATGTCCCATTGACTCCTGATAATGAAGAAATATTTTTTTTAATAAAGCCAATTAAAAAAATGACCATATCTGACAGAAGGACAATTTAGGGCTGCTACCCCACCTACCCACATGGTACATGTGCGCAAATGCATGTTGCACGCGCACACACACACACATACACGTGCACGCACACGCACATACACACGCATATCCTTTTGTACCAAAATATGGGAGGTTATAATTTCTCCTTTTTTTCTCCTCTAAGACCAAGATTGGCCCTGGGTCTGCCTCTGGGGTTAACAGCCTTTGAGTGTCATTTTCAATTACATTATAGCAGATGCGTTTGGTTTTCTTCACTCGGTATCAATTCATAGAAGTTTCATGGTTCCCTGAGCTCTTTATATTCATCATTTTTATTACACAATAATATTCCACTCATACACCACAATGCTAATTAAAACATCTTTGACTTATGTTTTACCAATGCCAAGAAAAAATATAAATAAAAAAATAGTAGTGGTGGTCAGCATTAGAAGTTGTGAAAAAAAAAACAGGCAAACTAATGTACTGTTTTTGGAATGAATGAAAAAGTATTGATTATGCACTTGTTAAGTGCCAAGCACTGTACTAAGTTCACAGGGGATATAAATAGAAAAAGTAAGATATCACCTTCTCTTAAGAAACTCATTCTCTAATAAACACAGAGAATGCTTAAAGGTCACTACAGGGTCAATGAAAAGTCCTGGAAGGCCTAAAGGTTTAGCAGAGAGGAAGATGGTAAGGCTCAGGGTTCTATTAGTAGATCAGATGACACCAAGGGTCATCAGAGTCACAGAAGCAAGGCAGATCATAAGGCCTGGAGAACATTAAAAGACAGTGTCAAGGTAAATTATAAGGTCCAGTGGTCTACTATTGCCAGAAGGAAAGGGCGTAGTGACTGTCACATGATCCAAGTCACGTAAGAAGTTAAACAAGCCAACCTAATCTAAGACATTAGAGTTACTTGTTCCAGTTTGGTTAGAATATCTAGTATTTGAAGGGGAACAAATCACCATGGCTAGAGCAAACATGGCAAGTCCATCTCTATCCCCTTTCTTCCCTACATTCAATATCACCCACTCCATAATGACAAAAAGAATGGTCATCTATCATGCCATCCTTGGTAGTCACTGAATTCACCCCCAACCCCATCAAGCTGTAAGGCCTGGAGTTCAGCTACTTATTTGGATCTGCTGAAAGGTCACCCCTAATAAGTACAATGCGTATCATTCTGCAGGCACTTGGAATCTTGCCCAGGCCCAGGGAAAAAGATGTATGGTGCAGAACAGAGAGAGATAAGGAAATGAAGCATGCAGCTGAGAGATAGCTGCACTGAAGATCACCCATTCCAATCTATCGTCTGTCATTTTTATTTGATTCCAATCTTTAGTTAGAGCCAATCTTACCCAGTTTACCCTTATATTTCTATTCTTTGGAGTTGGTTAAGACAAGTCACCACTCCCCAATAAGTCATGTCCTTCACTCAGTTCTTTGGACCTATGATTACAAACTGTAAAATACTCATTTTGAAAGCCACAGCCTCTCATTCTCCTCTGAAATGCAAGCTCATTGGCCTTAATAATGGAATATACATTATGCTTCTCCGACAACTGATCAGAGCAACCAACTGTCTGACCCTAGGACAGATATTATTACCCCCATTCCAAACATCTCGGAAGTCAATTTGATTGCCTAGAATGACCAATGTCATGCCAGCAAATGGGTCATAATTAGCACAGACATTTTACTCTCTATCACAAAATGTATTTCTTTCTTCTTATGGAAAGATGATTGATGGTCTTCATGATACTCAATTTGAATAACATTTACCATTGTGATAATAGATATAATTTTATATATGTTTATATATTATATATGTATATATTGTATAAATAACTGTAGTACACATACACTCATATGTGTGTATACATATACATACGCTATAGATACATTGATATACCTGGTTTCATATATGTGTGTGGTTTTATATGTATGCATGTATATACATAGATACATACAGATACATGCAAACACACATACATATATACATACATATACATATATGTGGAAGGAACTTTAGAGGTCATGTAATCCAGACTCCTCCTCATTATAGAGATCACTAAAAGCCTGTTGAGGTCAGGAACTCCCTTTGCTTTTTGGACCTCCAGTCCTTTGTATAGTCTTTGGGATTTCTCATTGTTCAGTCATATCCAACTCTTTGTGACCTTATGGACTATTTTTTCCATGGGCTTTTCTTGACAAAGATATTGGCGTGGTTTGCCATTTCCTTCTTCAGTAGATCACTTTTTTGGCTTGTTTTGGCTTATTTTGTTTTTTTATCAGAATTCTCCACTATGACCATCTTGGGTAACCCTGCACAGAAAAGGTCATGGTTTTATTGAACTGCACAAGCCTCCTCTGTCAGGACAAGGCAATGATCCAGGATGGGTTTTTTAGGCAAATAAAGATTGAGAGATTTGCTCAGAGTCACGCAGCTAGTGCCTGAGACTGGATCTGAACTCAGGCCTTCCTTTTTCCAGGACTAGTATTGTTTACTTTACCACCTAGCTGCCCCTACTCTTTGGAGCTTAGTAAGGATTTAACAAATACTTGTCATCTGTACAGTTACAGATTCAGATAAGTAGTGACCTGCTCAAGGGCATATTGGTAAGCTAGTAACAGAGGACAAATTAGAACCCAAGAAACTGAACTGCAAATCCAGTCCTCAGTCCAGTACACATCAGACTGAACCATGTCTACACCATCTTATAACTTAGCCCCACCTTGTAACCAAACCCTGACAAGAGTCCCACAAAAATAGAGAGGATCACTGATACAATGGAGACTGATTACTTTCCCCTCTCAGCTTCAGTTTCTTCATCTGTGAAATAAAGGGCTTTAGACCAGAAAATTTTTAAAGTCCTTCCTGCCTCTGATATACAATGCTATAGGAATCCTAGATAGGATCCCAAAGTACTCTCTGTGGTTCACACTCTCTTGCCTTGACCAATTATTCAATGCCATGCTCTGGCCAACTGAAACAATCTAGTTCCTTTGCTTTGACATCTATTGGGACACAAAAGCTGACCTGAGAGGCATGGCCTGATTGTGGTTCTGTCTTATGGGGAGGAAGAAGCTAAATTTAATAATGAAGAGGAGTTTGAGCTTGAAAGTGTACTTTTGTAATCCCAATGAGTCTGGACTGTCTTTGATTCAAAAGTCTTTTAGTCTGAATGGAACTTGAGTTACAGAGTGACGACAGCCACCCAACTAGCCACCCAACTGTCTTGTCCTGATAGTTACTACAACTGTTTATTTTTTCAGGATTCTTGCTTGCTCCAGAGAGTGTTTCCCAATCCATATCCAGTCCCAAAACATAAAATCTCAGAGCACATGGGGCATCTAATTCAATCCACACATGGCCATCTCCAAGTGGTGATTTGCCTTTGCTTAAATCTGAGTGTGGGTGAGGGTGTGCTACTGCCGCCTGAAGCAGCCTACTCCATTCTTGGGTGGCCTTCATTGTTAGGAATTTCTTCTTGACATCAAGCCTAAATCTCTCCTTGAAACTTTCATCCATTACACCTATTTCTACTCAGCCTTTAATATAGTGCCTGGCACATAGTAGGTCGTTCATGAATGTTGTTTGACTCAAGTCAAGCAGAGTAAGTCAAATCCTTCCTTTTCCTGATATCTCTGCAGAAAGTAGCCATTATTCACTTCACCCTCAGAATCTCCTCTTCTCCAGTCTAATCACCCCCAGTTCTTTCAAGTGATATCCTCATAGGGCATGACCCCAAGAGGCTCATAGGCTTGTCCTCTTCTAGACACTCCCACTCCTCAGAATGTATGTCCTTCTCTCAAATGTGGTGACTTGAATTGAACCAAGTGACCTGACAAGGACTAAATGGAAGTCTTACTTCCCCCGTTCTGCTCAATATGCTTTTCTGAGATCACACTAGGTTTTTTGGCCCCATCTGATCTAATCTAAGGGCCCAAGTCTAGAGACGTTAGACATCTTTCAGAGTTTCATGGTGTCACTGAACTGAAGGTAAAAAGCTTATGAGAGATTTGAAACACCTATATTCCAGTTTATTAAACAACTGGTGCAAACCCCTAGTTTGACAGGTAAGGAAACTGAGGACCAAGGAGATGAAGTGACTTGCCCAAGGTCACGCAGGTAGTATCAGAGGAAGAATTTGAACCAAGGACCTCTAACACCAGAGTTTTTGCCTCTATACAATGATGCTCTCATTCCAAGTACCTTGTTTCATACAGGGGCTCCACATTTTAGGGAGTACATTGTCAAACTAGAAAGTAGCTACAGGAAAAAGACAAATGTGATAGGACTCCTGGAGCTCTTTCAATAAGAAGTTTATTTGAAGAAACTGGGAATGTTTAGTTTACCATAGGCAAGAGAAGACTTTAGGGGCACATTATAGCCATCTTCAGATTTTTAAAGGGCTTTTATATGGGAAAAAAATACTTTGTTCTGCTTAGCCCTAGAGGATAGAATTAGCGGCAATAAGAAGTCACGGACTCACAAATTTTGACTTTGTATAAGGAAAAGCATCCTCATTATTACAATTATCCCAAAGGAGGCAAGATAGTTAATTCTCCCTTAGAAGAGGTTTCCAAGAATAAAATATGAGAGAAATGATTATTAATAACAAATGATTTGGGTAAATCCAGAGGTCTCCTTTTTCTCTTAAGTCTTCATTTCAAGGTTCGGTCTCTGAAGGACACTACTTATGAAACTGAATTAACTTTCTCCTCAGTTCCTTATTCAGACCTCATCCAGGTGGGGAAGTTCTACATGGGTATGGGAGGGGATAAATTCTTTGATTAAATTTCCCAGGGCTGGACAATATAGAAGTAAATGGCATAATCAAAGTTACATTTCCCCAAACTCTCATCATAAGAAGTCCACCTCTCATCTAATATTCATTCCCTCTCATTACCACTTGATTGCCACCCTGAGGAACATCTATTCTTCAAATGGCAAATAAACTATGAGCCCAACACCATGGGTCATCTTTGGCATTAGAGAGTGTCACTGATCCATTTTCTTGCTAATGTGCTAGCATTATTAATGAAATGATTAATTACCCAGAAACTATGTCTGTCAGCATAAATGATTTAAAACATCACAAGAGGATGCTCTTATTTAGGATAGAGATGAGAGGAACATATATCCAGAGCTGTAGGGGAACTTGGAGCTCATCAAGTCCAACTCCCTCATTTTTCCAGTGTGGAAACTGAGGCTGAGACTTGTCCAGTTAACTTGACTAATAAGTTCCTAATGCAGATTTGAACCTGGGTCTTTCTGCCTCCATGCTCTTTGTTGTATCTGATATAGCACCTTGCTACCATTACAGAGAGGTCTGCTATTCAGCTACTGGTTAGACTGGATGCTCTCTTGAGCTCTAACTCTGAAATTTTACAACTGGGAATATAAATAGGAGAGAAAAGGGGGAATTGGGAAGTCACATAACCAAAAGACAATATACTCACTTATGGGCTAGAGCACTCATCCTTCTCTTAGGCTGAGAAGGACTATACTACATTCTTCCTAAAGCCAGTGAACTGCCAAACACATTGATTTATTACGTGTAGCTCTATCTCACCTATGGCTGGAAAGAGAGGAAAAAAAAGATAAATAGTGAATTCAGCATTTTATGCTACCCTGAGTTCAGAGGGGGTGTAATATATGGAAGATTCTGAGACTCAGAAACCAGAATGATCCAGTGGGAAAAAGTACAGACCAAGAGCCCAAAGAACAGTGGCAGATTCGGTTTTCTTATCTGTAAATTGGGGGTAATGATACCTGTAGTGCCTACCTCATGAGATTGTTGGGAAATTTGAATAAGATAATAGATGTAAAGTGCACTGCAAAATGTAAAGGACTGCATTATTATTCATCTTTATATCATAGATGATTATGTGGCACAGTGGATAAGATGTTAAACCTGGAATCAAGAAGTTGTTTCAGTTGAGTCAGACTTTTCATGACCCTATTTTGGGTTTCCTTGGCAAAGATTCTAAGCTGGTTTGCCATTTCCTTTCGCAGCTCATTTTACAGGTAAGAAAACTGAGGCAAACAGCATTAAATGACTTGCCCAGGGCAAGGAAGCTGGGAAGTGTCTGAGGCCAGATCTGAACTCAGAAAGATGAATATTCCTAACTTCAGGTTCAGCACTTTATCCATTGTGCCACCTAGCTGCCTAGAGTTGGGAAGACTTGAATTCAGATAATTCCTCAGACACTTACTAGCTATGTGATCCTAAGGAAGGTATGCTATTTTTGTAATTCAGTTTCCTCATCTGTAAAATTGGGATAATAATGGCATCCACTTCACAGGGTTGTTGGATCAGATGAAATAACACATCAAATGCTGTACAAAGCTTCAAATTCCATTCATTGTCGTTATTCATGGTGTTGGTATTATATTCCTGCTCCCCAGCCCCTAACAGTAGGCATCTATTAAATATTTGTTCAGTTGAGTGAATGAGACTGATTAAATGCAGCTGCAGCTTTTGTCAAAAGCTTCTGTGCACTTGAGATTCCTGTGGGCCAGAGATGTATAATTTCCTCATAACACTGTCTCCCACAGTCCCATTTCTGAATGTAGGAAACACATAACTGAGTCCTTCTTTAATCAATATATTCTTTTTTAATGGCATATTTGGAGAAGTTGATTGGAAAGTTATACCTCTGCTTCCTGTGATATCCCTAAAAATAAGCACTGAATGACATGAATTCTTAACAGAAAGAGATGGTTCAGAATTAATGTACCTAAAAATTAAATTTGAAAAAGCCCAGATGTGTTCTCTTCTACTTTTCTCCTTTTTCAAAAAAAATCCTTCATTCTATTTCATCCCAGCTCATTAATAGATATTGTTATAATAACTTTTATAAAAGTTTAATCAATGTAGCTGAATTGCCACAACAAGAAATTGAAAAGAATCCAAAAAGCACCTTAGTTGGCAAAGGTTTGACTCACTTGTCCAACAAAGAGAAGGAGCTGCCACAGGCAATGCCAGTTTAAAATATAAGGTTCTTTGGAAAGCATTAAGTAGGATGATGGACAATTATGCGAAGTATAAGCTCAAAAATAGAGAGATGCAATGGTCCAAAGAAAGCTTGGCAAGACAACCCACTAAGAAAAGTCATCTCAAGGACACATAAAGACAAAAATAGGAGGTAGGTAACCAACAAGAAAAATGGAAACAATTATGATATCAAACTGCTTTTAAACAAGGACAATATGGAAGCATCAATCTTGAACCATAAAAGCATCATAGTCCCTGGATATGATTATAAGGGAGGTAACAATGGCATTAAAGAGAACAAATGTAAGTGAAACAGCCAAATTGGACCAAGAGTATGTAGAGAAAATCTCCACTGCATGTATGACTATGAAGGCATTGAGGAAGCGATATGCAACATACTGGAAGAAATTGAAGGTGCCAGAAGCATGAGGGGGGCAGAATCTGACTTTACTAATACTGGAAAAAAAATTACAGGACTACATGCCAACTCCCCCATCTATACAAAATCTTTATATATCATCTATACTTGAATTGAAGGTATCCTTGATGAAGATATTAGTAAGGAGCTAGCAAGCTTCTGCAAATAATATTCAAAAATGGACTACATCTTTACCATGTCACAATTAACTGAAAGATGTAGAGAATACAAGATGTGTTCAAAGTCTTAGGGAAATTGTTAAGCTATTAACATTTAAACGTTCTGTGTAAGATCCCACCAAAAACCCTATGTTGATGTAATAAAAATCTATTTTGATTCAGTAGAGCAAAATGCCTTTTTATAGATTCTTTTCCAGTGAAGTGCCTTGCAGATACACATCACAGGCATTCAAGAGTTCTTGGAAGATGTCACAAAAATAATCTGGTTCAATGATCTTCTGATCATAAGCATCAGGTGAGGCATAAAACAGGAAATGTAGCCTCACCAAGGTACAAGCAGATGTTAATAAAAGAAGGGATGATGGCTTCCCGAACATTTAAAGGAGGCCAAATATCTTAGAATAAATATTGCAAGTCATTGGAAAATGAATCAACACTTGATAAGCAGAGACCCCTGTGAGTTCCTAAGAGACAGTTTCCTACGTGGAAACACAGCAGAATATTCCCAGATGATCCTGGGGAAAAATAAGAATCATAAAGGCAAACATGTATGACCTGAATAGCAGAAACAATTGTTGGAGTAGAAAAAACTTAAATCCACATCTTACCAGGGAAATATGAGACAGAGAAAATGATTAGGAATGCGGCTATACAAAAGAGAATATCATCTGGAAATAGAGAAGAAAAGAGCACTAACTTTAGACGAAAACTAAATCTCTATACTAGCAAATCATGCTTCTTTCTAAAAGAAGATTCATGTGGTGCAGTGGATAGAGCACCAGTGCAGGAGTCAGGAAGATCTGAGTTCAAATCTCACCTCAGACACTTGACACTCACTAGCTGTGTGACCTTAGACAAGTCACTTAACCCCAATTGCCTCATCCTGGATCATCTCCAGTCATCCTGAAGAATACCTGGTCGCTGGGTTCAGATGGCTCCGGAGGAAAAGTGAGGCTGGCAACCTGCATAGCCCTCCTTCACTCAAAACAAAATCAAGTGCAAGTCATGTCATTATTTCTCTGATGGCATGGTATTCTTTGGCAACGAAGGACGAACACACAAACTAGTGTACACATATTATAGAGACAACCTAAGGATGACTGACCTCTCAGAAAAACATGACAACTCTGAAGAAAAGACAGGCTGGTTATATAGCATGAGTGAGGGAGATTATTTTTTGTTCTTACTCTTCAGCGGTTTAGTCGTATTTGTCACTCCATGGACCATACCATGCCACACCTTTCTACTCTCTACCATCTTTCAAAGTCTATCCAAGTCACATTTGTTGCTTCCATGACACTTTCTGTCAACCAAAATACTTAACTCGTATCTTTGTGAGGGTAAGAGAGAGTGAGATCACCAGCATTTTGGAAAGCCTCCTTATGGAGTATTTATGAGAGAACCTAGACAGGGTTCACCCAGGGTGGGTAGACGCGACTGAGTTGTGATATGTATCATTTAATGGAATTTCCAAATCAATATTCATAGTTCCATTTGCAAATTTGAATATTTAAAACAGATTTTTCCTCCTTCTTCCCCCCCATAGCAAATATGTCACTGTATATATTTATAAAATGACAGACCTTCATATATCCAAATAATATCCATCTGTTGTGTGCTCAACCCTGTCTCAGTGATTCATTGAAACACTATAAGGAAGTGATCATTTTTTCCGGAAGATGGATAAATAAATGGAGAAAAACAAGCAGCCAAAATTGACGCCTATCTTCTTACACACACCTGGAAATTTTTCCCCTCATGCTGTCAGACCTGATGAATGCAATTTGCATCCATACAGGTAGAAATAGCACTAAGGGAATGATAATATTTGACCCCATTTTCTTTTCTGTCTTCTAGTGTGGCAAAAAAAAAATCAAACTTTTGAAAAAAGACAAATACAAGTGTCTCTCTTTTCCATTTCCTCTCCTTCCTCCCCCGAAAAGATAAGAGCCCAATAAAACTATCTCCTGCCCTCAGCTGTCACAGTGACCATTAAGAGATATCAGTAGGAAATAATGTGGTAACTTTGGTGCCATCTGGGATTGCATGATGGCTCTAGGATGTGCTTTGGTTTTTTCAGAGCACTCTGGAGTAATGAAGAGCAACTCAGAATTCATACTGTGACCCCAGAATAGTCTCTGTATTTATGCACAGTCAAAGTTTCCTTCATTCTACAAATATTTATCCAGCTTCCTGCTATTTGCCTCCGGAAGGCAAGATGCCAGGTGTTAAATTGGACACAAAAATAAATTAAAAATGCTTGATCCCTGTCCTCAGGCACTTTATAATCTACCAGGCAAAGGTGGGTGGAATCGGGTCCAAAAGCTCTCCAAGAGACCAGTTGTTAAAATTTCAATATGCATATTTACACCTCAGAAATTGCCAAACTTTACAAATCAGGATTGTATTTATCATTTTCTTGATTATCTACACTTAATAAGTGATGAAGAAAATGATGATAATTCAAGTTAATCTTGAAAGTGTGATGGTCACATTTTTTTTGGAGAGTCGGTTGTTAAATAGTTGCCAGTATATCCCTGCATCAGGGAAGATAAGTCAAGCCATTTCTCTTTGTTCTAAGTTCCCTTGGTGATCTGTATGAGTCCCTTCTAGCTCTAAGTCTATGAACTCATGGTCCTAAGACTTTGATGTTTCAATGGATCCATGTTCTCTGCACTGTGGGTACTTTCTTTAATAGAAAAGCATGTGACCTGGCCATGCTGTCTTAATCCTTGTGTGATTCCTGCCTGCACCCTCATATCTTTTAGGCAGGATCCACCCAATTTGAAGCAAAACATGAAGAAAATGACAAGTGCACAAAAAACCAATCCAAAATAAATTTCCATTGCACTTCTTAGCCATAAACTTCAAGAGTATAAGTTGCATGTAACTCAAAATTCCACGTAATTTATAGACAGTGATGACAAACTCCAATTTGTCAAACAATGGCAAACAGTGTAAGGAAAATGCTATAAGAAACATAAACCAAGTGTCGGAGGAGTTTATAGGAGGAGAGATAAGTTCTTCCATTTTGAAGGGTGACAAGTGGAGGATAAGGTAGAGAACCAGATATTTCAGAATTTACATGGACTTTTGTTAATAGGGATGCTGCCTATTCAATTACAGAATGACTGGGATGTATGTACATGCTTTACACATGATGCAATATGCAACAAATCTTAGTTCTAAATCTTATTAGATGTGTGATTAATAATGATAACAGTATTTACATAGCACTTTGAGGTTTTAAAAATACTTGACATAGCATTTCACTTGATCCTCCTCACAATAACCCTGTGAGGTAGGTACTATTATCATCCTCATTTTACATATGGGGAAACTGTGGTCAGGAGACATTAATTTGTCCAGTCAAACATCTGGTTAGTTTTGGAGGTGAAATTCCAACTCAAGTCTTCCTGACTCAAAATCCAGCGCTTTGTCCACTGCACCACCATGTTACCTTTGGGCAAATCACTGTAACTATCTGACCTCCCATTTTCACATCTGTAAAATGGAGCTAATAATGCCTGCCCTGGGTTACTTTGAGGATAAGAAGAGATAATATAGCTGAAGGTGTTTTGTAAGTGCCAACTTTTAGAAGACCCTTGTTTTCACCAAGCTGAATACTTTCATCTCCCACACAGCTCTTTTATTGTAGAGAAAACAAGATGATGTGGCTAGAAACCATCCTTGGAGCCCAGAGCATCCAAGTTCACATCCTGTTTCTGACACCTCTGCCCTGATCAGGGACAAATATTTTAACTTCTTCATGCCCTAGATGCTTCCTACTAAGTTACATAAAATAGTTAATATTCACTGGGGGAGTGGTAGTTGGGTTACGACCTATGATTTCAAAGAACTCCCCCAAAGAAACTCCCTCTGCTAATAGAGATGAGCAACTCTTTAGCAATTTATAATCTCAAAGAGTTACAGTTTCTGGGTCACAAAAAGCTTAAGTGGTTTGAGTCAAATAGCCAGTATTTGTCAGAAATAAGACTTGTCAGAAGAATCTTCTTGACTCCATGGTGGCATTCTATTCACTATATTAGATATTGACCATTGTTATTTTTAATATCAATAATCCCTTATGACAGGAGGTTTCTTCTCATATAATGACTCTATCATATAATGACTAGGTTTAAATGTGTTTTCTTTTCAAAAAGCCTGTGAAATAAATTGTGCAAATATTAGGATGCCCATTTTATAGACCAAGAAACGGTCTTGGTCTATAATTGACTTTGTTATCAACAGACAGCTAGTAAATGCCAGGACCTGAATTTGTGCCCTGTTATCCATTCCCCAAGACACAGTTCAATGATTCTAATTTCCATTTCTATAAAATCCATAATCTCAATGGTCTTTTGCCAACTAAGCTAGAAAAACAACCTTCTTTGCTTGCCAGCAAACTGAATAGAGGAAAAAAGAAATATTAAATATCAGACATACGCTGTTGATGAGAGATTCAACCCATCCCCAGCCCCTCCATGGGAAATGCTCTCCTCTCATAGAATAACCAGGTCGGCACTGGGCTGCCATCCACTGAGGGACCTGGTGGCACAAGTGTCAAGAACCCTTATCCTGGTATTTGTTCAGCAGCCCATAGTCTTTTTTCTCAGGCTGAAAAGCAATACTGAGAAGGCTGACAAGAAAGAAGGGTGGGAGGAGGGCCAAGGTTGTGTCTACAACAGAAAAGGTACTTGTTCTTTCAGCTAATAACTTAACTAAAACACTACTCCGTATTCGATTGATGAATAGGAAGGATAAATGAGTTCCCAAGGTCTCATATATAGTAGACACCAGAGCTAACATTTGAACTAAGGCCTCATCACCTCAAGAACAATGCTTTCACCTCCTCAGGATGTCAAAAATTTTATTTCCATACCAACTAATAGAAGGGAGTACTTGGTGATTCTCTATCTCCTCCAGTGCATACCATGCTCTGAAAATCAAGTCAAGTCTACAAGTATTAAGTGCCTCCTATGAGTCAGGCATTGTGCTCAGTATTGAGATACAAAAAAAGGGCCAAAAACAAAACAAAACCTCCATTCCTGCTCCTAAAGAGCTCACAGTCTAGTGGAAGAAACAACACAAGAGGTACTTCATAATATTTGGTAAATGAATAAATGAAGCTAGTAATGGAAGGGAGAGACAAAAAAGAGGAGGAGGAAGAGGAGAAGGAAAAGAAGGAAAAGCAGAAGAACAAAGAGAAAGGAAAAGAAATGAGAAAGGAGAGAGACAAAAAGGAGAAAAAGGGAGATGAGAAAAGAAGGGAAGAAAAGAGAGATAGAGGGAAGAGAGAAGAAAAAGAAAGAAGAGGGGGGAAGAAAAAGACAGACTGAGGGAGAGATGAGGGAAAAGGACAGACAGAGACAGAGAGAAAAAAGAGGGAGATCTCAGAAGAAAATCACCACCCCCAGCCAGAGCCTGTAGCCTGATGGTCTAACTCCATTTCTGGGGGAATGAAGGACTCAACCATGCGCAGAAATGAATGTGTGCTGGGGAGAAGGTGCTAAACAAAGATGAGTTGTAATGAAATCTTAACTGCCAGCGGGCCTCTTATTGCATGTTTTATGTGACTTGAGGACAAAATAGATGAGCTAATGAGAGGTCACGGTGAATAAGAACCAGACAATGATGCGAAAAATAAAATCCTAACCCACTGCTAAGTTGCTCGGTTATCAATAAAAGGGAGCTAATGGAAATAGCCTCATAGGAAACAAAAGGCAACTCAGATTCATTTTTTCAAGAAACAAAGAAAAATATTGAAATCTTTCCCAGACTGCTTTAACAGATAATGAGTTTTAAAGATGTCTTTTTAAAATCTAAAATTCCTCCTTTGAGTTCTTTCTTTCTCCCACTAATTCCCAGGCTTCTCTTCTCTCTTTCACATTGGTTAGGTTTGAGTTAAAACAAACAGCTGCTTGTATACTTTTCTTGCCTTAGTTTCCTTATTCCTAGGTATGTATGTGCCTGGGACTGACCAGGGCCCCTGCTTTGGGGAACCTGTAGCATTGGGAGCAGCTGGACACTGACACAAAGAGGTGAGGCAGGCTATAGCTCATATCCAGACTCCCCGCTACCAATCCCTCAGTAATTCTCTCCTTGGCTTCTCTCCTCTCCTTTCTCTTTATGTTCACTTTTGAGCCCCACTCATTTTCCAACTGTGTTGTCTACATCAGATGTAAACGCCAACTCAACTGAATGTCATAGTCTTAAAATTTTTCCTGAATGAGTATAGGGTGTTCTCCTTTGAATAATCGTGATTTCCTTTAAAGAGGATCTATGTTTTTCTGAGATCTGCTGAAATCTGCAACAATATCATCCCCCAAAATAAAGAACATGGAGGACATCAGATTCTATAGATAATCCTTTCCTTTCGACTCTGTACTTTGGACTCTGGATTACCATGACAGCAGTACATAGTTCTGGCTAACTATTTGACCCTTGACCATGCTAATGTCACCACACTGTCTGGATTAATTAGTTCTCTGTAGAATATAAGCTCTAGCAACTCTAGTTCAATACTTTGCCTTGAATAAATATTTGTATAGTTGAACTGCTAATAACTAATTCACTCATTTAACAAATTCAAAGAAACATGGAGGAGTAGACAGAAAGTCAGAAAGACAAGCATCCCACCTTGGACATTTAGGAATCAATCATGTGACTGGGGACAAGTAACCTAATCTTTCTATGGCTCACTTTCTTTATTTGTAAAATGAGAAGTTGTATTCTATGACCTCTAAGGTTCTTTCTGAAACTGTATCTATGATACTATGATCTGTTATCTTAAGTTTTGATTATGTACAGGTTGTATAGGTTTATTACTTTATAATTAAATTTAAAAATTAAAAAAACTACAGTGAGATCCTGTTCTTACCCTTGAGGATCTCTCAATGTAACAAACTGTAAATAAAAGCTTTGGATCCAGGTTTTGAGTTGTGTCCAACTCCTCATGACCCCATTTGGGGTTTTCTCAGCAAAGACAGATTTGCCTTTTCCTTCTCTGGCTCACTTTCTAGATGAGGACACTGAGTCAAATAAGGTTAAGTGATTTGCCAAAGGTCAGAGCTAGTAAGCATCTGAGGCCAGATTTTAACTCAGGAAGATGAGTCTTCCTGATTCCAGGCCCAGCACTCTATCACTACAGACATTTTTTCCCCAACTAGATCTAAAACATAGGCCACAAGTCCGAAAGACCACAGTGTAGTACCTGGGTAATCAGAGGACAGTATGAGAATAGTACTCATCTGGGACTGGGAGAAAGGCAAGACAAAGCAGCAAAATCTGGCAAGAGGAAATCATTGTGGGGAAGACAGGAGAGGACAAAGACAAACTTTACACCTTTCCCATCCATACAAGCTGCTCAAGGCAGCTGTAGCTTGAAAAATGACTTTTTTGCTTCCCCTATCGTCAGAGCATGTTTCCAGATAGGTGTATACATCTGGAGTCACAGGACTCAATTTCAGAGGAGTCTCTGCCCCCTTACCACCTGTGTGATATAGGCCAAGTTGCCACCTCTCTGGGCTTTAGCTTTCTTACCTGTAAGATGAGCTGTTTGGAACAGATGACCTTTCAAGTCTAAACCCACTAAAATCTATGATCCTATGATCTCTTTTATCTCTTATTTTTTTCCTATTTCCTTCTGACATATAACCCTATATGAATTGAGTGGGATCTCCAGCCACCACCAAAGTGGTGAGATTCCTCCAGATCCATGCATACCTCTTATGATACTAATAATGGGTTTTTCTTCATCAATCCACCACAATCTTTCTATTGTGTATGTTTCTATAAAGAACAATTTAGTTTCTTTTTCCTATTTGGAAAAGAATCAACCAAATACATTTTTTTTTCTAATCTCTTTGTCTTTTACAGTTGACTGCAAAAGACTATCCAAATTCAAGAAAATTGATTTTTTTATCATTTAACTCATCTAATTTTTACAATCCTTTTAACACCAAGACAAAAACTGCTTAGGCACAGTAAAATAATTAATATTGAAAATGGCCTCTGTGGGGTGGAGCCAAGATGGTGGAGTAGAAAGACTCATGTATGCTAGCTCCGAATCCACAGCCCATAAATTTCCTGTAAGAAGAACTTCCCACAAATTCTGGATCACTGCAAGGTGCACAGAAACACAGTGGAAGAGATTTACGTTCCAGAGAGCCCTAGAGAGCCATCCCCAGGGGTCCGTCACGCCCTGGAAAGTGGAGCCCAGCGCAGCCATGGCCATGGCCCCAGAGGAGCAGATCTGAGCAGGCTTCAGGGACGGAACTTCTGGTGGCCAGGAAGGTCCCTCCACCCACAGACGCTACAGGTCAGTGAGAGAGATGTCTGGGCTGGCCAAGAGGGGAGCAGGGTGTCTCCGTGGCTCGGGCCCCCTTGGGAGGCAGTGGTGGAGGGAGCGGCAGAGGGAGCAGCAGAGGCAACTGCAGAGGCAGCGGCAGAGGCAGCAGCGGCGGCCTGGGACTCCCCAAGCAGAAGTTCAGGTCTCTGCATAAACCCCCTGAGGGAACTGAGCCTGGGAGGTGGAACTGCCCCCACCCGCCCCTTACTGAAGGTCTCTGCATAAAGCCCCTGAGGGAACTGAGCCTGGGAGGTGGCCTTGCACCTACCTGAGTACCAGAACTTAAGCTCACATTGAATAGCAGCCTCTCCCGCCACAGATAGCCTTGAGACTGGGAAGCAGCATTTGAATCTCAGACCCCAAGCACTAACTGGAAAGATCTAGGCAGGGGTGGAGAGGAATCTCAGAAGTCAGGTAACTGGCTGGGAAAATGCCCAGAAAAAGAAAGCAGAATAAGACCATAGAGAGCTACTTTATTGGGGAAGAGATGTTCCTTCCCCCCTTCATTTCTGATGACAAAGTACAATGCCTGCCATCGGAGAAAGATGTGGAGGTTGGGGCCTCTCTATCCCAGACATCCGAGGTGGATGTCCGGTGGGCTCAGGCCATTGAAGAGCTCAAAAAGGATTTTGAAAATCAAGTTAGACAGGTGGAGGAAAAACTGGGAAGAGAAATGAGAGAGATGCAAGAAAAGCATGAAAAGCAGGTCAATGCCTTGGTAAAGGAGACCCAAAAAAATGCTGAAGAAAATAACACCTTGAAAAATAGGCTCACTGAATTGGCAAAAGAGGTTCAAAAAGCCAATGAGGAGAAGAATGCTTTCAAAAGCAAAATTAGCCAAATGGAAAAAGAGGCTTAAAAGCTCACTGAAGAAAATAGTTCTCTCAAGATTAGAATGGAACAGATGGAGTCTAATGACTTTCTGAGAAACCAAGAAATCATAAAACAAGACCAAAAGAATGAAAAAATGGAAGAGAATGTGAAATATCTCATTGGAAAAACAACTGACCTGGACAATAGATCCAGGAGACACAATCTAAAAATTATGGGACTACCTGAAAGCCATGATCAAAAAAAGAGCCTAGACATCATCTTCCATGAAATTATCAAGGAAAACTGCCCTGAGATTCTAGAACCAGAGGGCAAAATAAGTATTGAAAGAATCCATCGATCACCACCTGAAAGAGATCCAAAAAGAGAAACTCCTAGGAACATTGTGGCCAAATTCCAGAACTCCCAGCTCAAGAAGAAAATCTTGCAAGCAGCTAGAAAGAAACAATTCCAGTACTGTAGAAATACAATCAGGATAACTCAAGATCTAGCAGCTTCTACATTAAGGGATTGAAGGGTGTGGAATAGCATATTCCAGAAGTCAAAGGAACTAGGACTCAAACCAAGAATCACCTACCCAGCAAAACTGAGTATAATACTTCAGGGGAAAATATAGTCTTTCAATGAAACAGAGGACTTTCAAGCATTCTTGGTGAAAAGACCAGAGCTGAAAAGAAAATTTGACTTTCAAACACAAGAATGAGAAGAAGCATGAAAAAGTAAACAGCAAAGAGAAGTCATAAGGGACTTACCAAAAGTGAACTGTTTACATTCCTACATGGAAAGACAATATTTGTAACTCTTAAAACTTTCCAGTATCTGGGTAGTTGGTGGGATCACACACACACATGTACACACATGCACGCACATACAGAGACAGAGAGCACAGAGTGAATTGAATAGGATGGGACCATATCTTAAAAGAAATTAAGGTAAATGGTGAGAGAGAAATGTAGTGGGAGGAAAGAGGGTGAAATGGAATGGGGTAATTATTTGTCATTTAAGAGGCAAGTAGGAGACTTTTTAGTGGAGGGATAAAGAGGAGAGCTGAGGAAAAAAAAAAAAACAAAAACAAGAAGTTTACCCTCATCACATTTGACTAAAGGAAGGAATAAAATGCACACTCATTTTGGTATGAAAACCTATCTTACAGTACAGAAAAATGGGGAAGAAGGAGATAAGCAGGGAGGGAGGGATGATGGAAGGGAGGGCAATGGAAGAAGGGAGCAATTTGAAGTCAACACTCTTGGGGAGGGACAGGATCAAAAGACAGAATGGAAACAATGGGGGGCAGAATAGGATGGAGGGAAATACAGTTAGTCTTACACAACATGACAATTATCGAAGTCATTTGCAAAACACACAGATATGGCCTATGTTGAATTGCCTGCCTTCCCAAAGGGAATGGGGTTGGGAGGGAGGGATGGGGAGAATTTGGAACTCAAAGTTTTAGGAACAACTGTTGAGCATTGTTCTTGCTACTAGGAAATAAGAAATACAGTTAATGGGGAATAGAAGGTCATCTGGCCCTACAGGACAAAAGAGAAGATGGGGACAAGAGACGGGAGGGATTATAGAAGAGAGGGCAGATTGGTGATAGGGAAAATTAGAATGCTTGGTGTATTGGGGTGGGGGAGGGGATAAATGGGGAGAAAATTTGGAACCCAAAATTTTGTGAAAATGAATGTAAAAAGTTAAATAAATAAATTTTTTAAAAAAGAAAAGAAAATGGCCTCTGCAGGGGACCCAGGCTATCTGCTAGATTACGTTAGCTTGCCAGGATAAGACCACACTGAGAAGGTTGTGGTGAGGTTGTGGGAAGGATTGTGACACTGAACATGAATTCCATTTTAATAGGCATTTTCTCCTGCATGTTGTGTAAATTGATTAACTGAACTAATAGTTAATATTCAGTAGCACCACTAATGTTCTGGCTGGTATTGTTTAGGTCCATTCAGCTGGAAAATCAATGCCGTGAGGTCTATGTTTTTGCTATAGTCTCTTTGGCTGTAAAGATTTGCTAATGAAACCCACGTTGATAAAGGAGAATTAAGGAGAGAAGGGAAAGAAGCCATTTCTGAAAAAGTCAAATGCTACCTTTACATTTCTGTATGTAAACATACATATTCGGGCATATAGTGTGATGGGTGGTGGGCCATCATTCTTCTCAAGTGTTTTCTTCCCCTGTTAGGATGTCAGTTCCTTAAGGACATGGACTATCTCACTTTGGGGACTTAAATAATCTAGAACAAAGGACGTGCTTAATAAATGGTTATTCATTCATCCCTTCAGTCATGGAACACTGGTTTCTCCCGTTTTTAATCAATCCCACAGACAGTTCTATCATAAGTGCAGTCATGACTGGGTCACTCCCAGCTCCAGAAGTTTCAACAAGACACTATGGTCTCTGAGATAAAACACAACGCCTCCTCTAGCAGGCATTGGAAGCTCTATTGCCTATTTCCAGACTATCCCTTAGTTCTTTTATCCCAGTATAGAAACTGCCTTGACCAATGCAGATTAGTACATGTTTTAGCAATTTTTATTCCCAGAAAGATGCCTGGAGTACTGAAAGGTTAAATGACTTGCCCAGAGTCCTACAGTCAGTATGTGTCAGAGGCAGAATTTGAACCCAGGTCTGTCTGGCTCAGAGAACAACTTGACACTATCCTACTATCAGTGCTGAGATTAAACATCAAGGCATAAAAGCACTGTGCCAATAACACCATCATCCCATCATAGAACACTGAGATGGCTTGTTTTTCTTGTAAATCATCAAGGAATGGAAACATTATATTTCTATCACTGTGAACTCTGATAAATACTCTACAGAGAATCTGTGGGAATTATTATTGGCTGCAATCTGGAGGAGGATAAGAAGGGGCTGGGCTTAACATCCTTAACCTTTCTGCACCCCAGTATTAGTATTGTTGTGACCAGCAGTAACAGTAGTAGCAGCAGCAATGGTAGCAGTGGAGGTAGTGGTAGTGATGATGGTGATGTGCGTGGCGGCAGTATTTGTATGATGATCATGATAACTGACATTTATATAATACTGTAAGGGTTTGGAAAACACAATGGATCATCCTGTTTGGTCCTCACAATGTTCCTGTGAGGCATATGCTATTATGCCCATTTCACAGATGCAGAACTTGGAGTAAAGAAGTCAGGTGACTTACCCAGGGTCATGAAATTGTATACAAGGGCAGGATTCTAACCCAGGTCTTACTGACTAGATTTTATCCACCATTCTACCCAGCAGCCTCCAAGAGGGAAAAAGAAGCATTCTCCAAAACAACTGAAACAAAATGAAGTTTCTATTTTGGCTCTTCTTTCTACCTAAACATACTAGAAAAACAGCATGGTGGAAGAGATGGTGTTTCAACTTGAGAAGAGAATGTGCTGTGGGGCATGATGAGTGCTTCCAAATATTGGTAGGGCTGTCATGTAGAACAGGGAGAACAAGAAGATTTGTTCTATTTGAATCAATGAGGAGAAGATATGGAGATGCTGGTTCAGGATCTATGTCAGGATAAACCTCCTAAAAATAAAATCTGTCCAGAAGGGGAGTAAGAATCCTCCAGAGGAAGTGGCTATACCTTCTGTAAGGTCTATTAATGAAGGGGAAGGAGGAAGGGAATAAAGCATTCATGTGGCACCTAGTGATGATGACTTGCTTTGAATGAAGCAGCAATTCATCCGTTCTACCAGGTTTGGACCAGATGACCCCAAAACCCCTCTGACTTCTGAGATTCTTCTGTAGATCTCCCACAGTGCCCAGAAAAGGACAGAGCCTATACCAAACATTCAAAATAGATTTAAATGAAGTACAGCGAGCTGACTCCAGTCAAGTGTGTGCATTCTCTCTGCACCATCAGGCTCCTAATGCTTTGATACTCAGCTTGAAAACCCCATGATGTAGCCACAGAGAAAGCTAGTGCAATCTTGGGCTGCACTGAGAGAGATGGAGCATCCAAGAATGAGGAGATCATAGGCTTACCATCCTCTGCCCTGGCCCGAACATACTTGGAGTGGTGTGTGCAGTTGTAGGAACATTGTTTTAAGCTGGCCATTTACAACCTGTAAAGCATCTAGAGATAGGCACTTAGGATGCTTAAAGGCTCAGAATTCTTGTTATGTGATGGGATATTTCAGGAAGCCTAGAGAAGGTGAGAGCAGGACATAAGACTTATACATAAGTATTTGGAGAACTACCTTGGTTAACAGAAATCACGTCTGTGAAACATTAATTTTTGTTGTGATGTCATGTTCTAAAAGCATTCTGCACTTATTTCTTTACCTGTCGAGGTGACCCATCACCCCAGCTAGACTTGAGAGCAGGAAACATTTGTAAATCCTGTCCCCCAGCCTCTCCAACCCGTGGTATGGGTGCTTCACACACACTAGGCACCCAGTAATCACTGTCAACTTCTCACTCCATACTGCCAAGTAAGATGAAAGGCATACAATAGCTGCTTAATAAGTGATTGCTGAACTAATTTCCAGTCAAGGACTTGCTTATGGGCTTTACATACCTTGCTTTACCATATGTAATTGTCTATGTCATCAGCACGCACAGCTATGGAATGAAGGCAGGTACAATGAAGTTCAAACAGAACATAGACACAGGATGTTTGTTTTTGTCCTTGTGTCCTAAAGTAGTTCCTGGTACCTAGTAGGTACTTACTTAATTCTTATTAAATTGAAATGAACTCAGTAGATAAAACAAAAGGGGACATAATCAGAGATAACATTTATATAGCACATAAAGATTTGCAAAGTGCTTTATGAATATGATATCATTTGTTCCTCACAACAGCCTAGGAGGTGGGTACTAGGATTATCCCCATTTAACAGATGTGGGAAATGAGACAGACAGAAATTAAATATGTTGTCCAGTGTCATACAACTAGTAAGTCTCTAGTAAGCCAGATTTAGACTCAGATCTTTGTACTTGCAGCTTCAGTGCTCTTATACACTGTACCCCCAAATGTCTAGTAGAATTGCTGCTACATGCTTACTTTCAGAAAACTTGGACTTTGCCATTGCACTATAACGAAACTCCTGGAGCAATGTGGTCTAGAGGATATGGTGCTGGTCTTTGGATCTGGAAGACCTGAGTTCTGATTCTACCCTTGACATTTACTAGCTCAGGAGCCCTAGACCGATCATTTGACATCTGTTTCAGACACCACCCTAGTACTCAACTACCAGGTGCTAGTAGTTCCTTCATGAGGGACAAACTCATACAATCTTCTAGTATTTCCATAAGGTCACCATGCAGATCTCTCCATCCACCATTAAGAGCCTAGAGTGGGGGGGTTGAAGCCAAGATGGCAGAGTAGAAGGATAGACCTACTCTAGCTCTCCCCCCATAGCCCATAATATACCTGTAAGAAATGACTCTAAAAAAATTCTAGAGCAATATAAGCCACAAAGCAACAGAGTGAAACAGATTTCCAGTCCAACAGAGTCTGGAAGGCTGGAAGGAAAGGTCTATCACATTGGGTTCAGGGTGGAGCGAACCCCAACTTTGGCCTTGCTGCACTGTGCAGACAAGACTGGAACAGACTTCAGGGCATGGAATCATGGGCAGCAGCTGTGATTCTCATATTTCTCTACCCACAAACATCAAAGACAGCTTCAAATGTCAATAAGAAAGTTCTTTCACCTGGGTGAGAGGGGATAGTGGGTTCGATCCAAACCCTAGGTCCAGGGCACAGGCAGCCACTGTGGCTGAGTCCACTTCTGGAGCCTTTGGCATAAAGAGCCTGGGAGAATCACATGGCTGATCTGGATCTCAGCCCTGAGTGGTATTCCTGGGGTGAAATAGAGAGCTGTAGTTGCTCACAGACAAGAGCGCAGATCAAGAGAGGAGTAAACTTCTTTCCCTTGATTGTGCCACCTTGTAGGAACTGAGAACTTACAAGTCCCTAAAATATACCCTCCACTTGACAAAGGACTCAAAACTCAAGTAACTGGCTGGGAAAATTCCCAAAAAAGGAGAAAAAAATAAGACTATAGGAGGTTATTTTCTTGGTGAAAATGTATTTTCTTCCATCCTTTCGAATGAGGAAGAACAAAGCATACCATCACAGGAAGACATAGAAGTCAAGACTCCTACATATAAAACCTCCAAAACAAATATGCAATGGTCTCAGGCTATGGAAGAGCACAAAAAGGATTTTGAAAATCAAGTAATAGAGGTGGAGGAAAAATTGGGAAGAGAAATGAGAGAGATACAAGAAAATCATGAAAAGCAAGTCAACAGCTTGCTAAAGGAGACCTAAAAATGCTGATGAAAATAATACATTTAAAAATAGACCAACCCAAATGGCGAAAGAGTTCTAAAAAGCCAATGAGGAAAAGAATGCTTTGAAAAGCAGGATTGGCCAAATGTAAAAAAAGGTTCAAAAGCTCACTGAAGAAAATAGTTCTTTAAAAATTAGAATGGAATAGATAGAAGCTAATGACTTTATGAGGAACTAATAAATTATAAAACAAAACTAAAAGAATGAAAAAATAGAAGACAATGTGAAATATCTCATAGGAAAAACAACTGACCTGGAAAATAGATGCAGGAGAAATAATTTTAAAATTATTACTCTACCTGAAAACCATGATCAAAAAGAGTCTAGACATCATCTTTCAAGAAATTATCAAAGAGAATTGCCCTGATATTCTCAAGCCAGAGGGCAAAACAGAAATGGAAAGAATTCACTGATCACCTCCAGAAAGAGATCCCAAAAGGAAAACTCCTAGGAATATTGTAGCCAAATTCCAGAGTTCCCAGGTCAAAGAGAAAACATTACAAGCAGCCAGAAAGAAACAATTCAAGTACTATGGAAATACAATCAGGAAAACAAAGGATTTAGCAGCTTCTACACTAAGGGATCAAAGGGCTTGGAATATGACATTCCAGAGGTCAAGAAGTTAGGATTAAAACCAAGAATCACCTATCCAGCAAAACTGAGTGCAATACTTCAGCAGAAAATGGAATTTCAATGAAATAGAGGAATTCCATGCATTCTTGTTGAAGACCAGAGCTGAATAGAAAATTTGACTTTCAAATATAATCAAGAGAAACATGAAAAGGTAAACAGGAAAGAGAAGTCTTAAGGAACTCATTAAAGTTGAACTGTTTATATTCCTACATGGAAAGATGTTATTTGAAACTCATGAGACTTTTTTCAGTATTAGGGTAGTTAGAGGGAATAGATAGATAGATAGATAGATAGATAGATAGATAGATAGATAGATAGATAGATAGATAGATAGATATAGATATATGTAGATGTGTATGGGTATGTATGGATATGTACATGGGTGTATGGGTGTATGTATATATATAAATATATATATACATGCATACATACATAGACAGAGGGCATAGGGTGAACTGAATATGAAGGGAGAGTACCCCCCAAAAAATAAAATTTACCGTGGAATGGTACGTACTAAGAGTAAGAGAAACGGAGAGGTAGAATGTAACTAATTATCTCACGTAAAAGATGGAAGAAAGAGGTTTTACAATGAGGGGGAGAGATGAAAGGAAATAATTGAGCCTTACTCGCATGGGATTTGGTTTAAGGTGGGAATTACATACTCAATCAGATATGGAAATCTATTTTGCCCTGTGGGAAGGCAAGGGGGGAGGGGATAGGAGAGAGAAGATAATAGAAGGGACAGCAAATTGGGGAAAAGGATAGTCAAAAGCAAACACTATTGTGGGAGGACAGGTCAAGGGAGAAAATTGAATAAATGAAGAGCAAGAGAGGATAGAGGAAAATGTGTTTAGTCTTTTTCAACACAACTATACATATATTACCTATATTGAATTGTTTGTTTTCTCAGTGAGAGTGAGTGGAGAGCTTTATGAATGGATGTCAAAAATTGTTTTATCATGCAATTGGAAATTAAGCTATACAGGTAATGGAGTAAAGAAATCTATTTTGCCCTACAGGAAAATAGAGAGGAAGGGGGATGGAATAAGGTGGGTAACAGAAGGGAGGACAGACTGGAGGAAGAGGTGGATGGGGTGCATGCTGTTCTGGGGTGGGGAGTGGGGAGAGATGGAGAGAAAATTTTGAATTCAAATTCTTGTGGAAGTGAATATTAAGAAGTGAAAATAAATAAATTATATTTTTTAAAAAAGAGCCTAGAGTACAAGCTACAGGAAACAATCCATATGCTTTCCATTTGCTTCTCAGCAGCTGCACATGACTCATCTGGAGTGTACTGGCCTTTCAGGCAAGGCCCATACATTCAATCAAGAGCCAGACTGACTGATGTGGAAAATTTGGACAAGTTGGGAAGGAGAGGAGAGAGGCAGATGATTGCATATGTGTACCCAGAGGCTCAATCAATGGGTATATTTCATAATTCTATCAACAAATATCTGAAGGCTACATTTGACCTATTTATTTATTGTCAGGTAGACAGATTCACAATGTACATCCCTGATGATGCATAGCAGATTCCTTTTAATATCCCAGAGGCAACATTATAATAAATGAGTTTGGAAGGGGGCTTATTCCCCCAGATACCCAGAGTTTTGGAAGGTAGAATCCATAAATGAGGAAAGAGTGTTTCCTTTGCAGGGCTTGGGGACAAAAATAAATTGATTGTTCCCTGTACTTTCTAAAATGATCTTAATAAATATGGTTCTATAGATAGTAAAAAAGAGAAGCTTCTGCCAAATACTCCAAGCGGGAACACATTTGAGGAATATGAATAAAGGTTTGCCTTCTTGAATGTGAGTTTGTGCATTTAAAGAATCATAGAAGCAGAGAAGTTTAGGGTTAGAAGATCCTTAATTGTCATCTAGTCTGAGCAGTATCCAAAAATGAACTTCCTGTACAATATAACCACTCAGTTATCACCTAACCTTTGCTTGAAGATCTCCAATGACAGAGAACTCACCACCTGCCCCAAGCAGTTTTTTCTATTTATAGGCAGCTTTTAGGAGTAGGAAGATTTTTTTAATCAAGTCTAAGTATTTCTATACAACTTCCATCTATTCTTCCTCATTCTTCCCTTAAAAACAAGAAGAAGAAATTTAATCTTTTCCCTTGGCTTTCAGTCCTTCAAATACTTGAAGATACTTTGCATAGTCTCTTCTCCAGACTTCTATATGATGAATTTATAGCCCTTCACTATCTCGGCTGACTTCACTGGACACTTCCAACGCATTAACATCCTTTCTAAAATGTGGAACCCATAGTTGAACCCAATATTCTGGATCTGGTCTGAGCAGGGCAGAATATAGTAGCACCATCTCCCTCCTACTTCTGGGTCCTGTGTCCCTCTTAATGCAGTCTAACATTGCATTACCTTTCTGGGCCTCAGTGTCCCCATCTGTAAAATTAGAGGACCTTCGTGGTCCTATTCAGCTCTGGACTTATGATCCTATGAAGGCAGACAGTTGTTTGTTGGAATTTGTGTAGAGGCCTCAGTTGAGTGTGGTTGGTGCATAACAAACCTGCAAACTTTTCTTAGATGATTAGTACAATCCTTAGACCACAAGGAATAATTAAGTATTTGGTGGTATATAACAGCTTCCATCTTTCATTCAGACACTTTTTTTCATCCCCAAATATTTTTTGTGTAATTGCATTACTACCTCCTCTTCATTTTATTGTATTCAAAACACTTTTGTGCCAAGAGCAGAAGCTGCTCCCTGCAGATGTGAAATGTCTAGGGTGTATTATTGTGCAGACTAAACCCAATATAACCGCCTCTTATTAAGTTTTAATTCTGTATGTTTGCAAGCATTTCATCCTCAGCAGCGACTCAGTGTCTGTGTCTGATTGTAAAGTGTATCTCATTAATTATTGAAAACAGGGCATAGTTGGGCAGGAAATCAACACATTTTGTAGGCGAGGATATAACAAATAGCACATAATATAGCTTCCCGCGGCAATTTACTGAATAAAGAAACTGATGTCTTTTTTTTTCCTTTTAATGGAATTGCTTTTTTTTTTTTTTACAATGGAGAACCTCTCTGTTTGAAATAATAATTTCCATTTGCATAGAGCTTTTTTCTTCTCAAAGAACTTCCCCTGTGTTTAATTCTCACAATGGTCCTATGAGTAGGGTAGAAATCAGTCAAATAACTAATCATAGGCTGAGCACTTCTACAAATGGACCCTGTAGGGATCAAGAAAAACCATTCCTAGAGAACAAATGTTCGCCAGGACTCCTGAGCACCAAGACTTTGTATGTTTCATTCAGAGTCGGCTTAAATCCAAGTGTGTCATTTCCAGGTTCAAGATGAAAAGATTTAGGAAAGAAGTTACCGAAAGTTCTTTGAGGGAGGGGCTCTTGTCATTGTATCCCCAGGGCCTTGCACAGTACCTGGCATTCTTGATTAATGCTTGTTGAAGAGAATGAATTGAATTTTGATCCAAGAGAGCAATTTCAGTGGATTGTAAACACAATATGAACCTGGGTGAGAGTAAATAAAAAAAGAAAAAAAAATAACTAGAGATCTCAAGATGCAATAGAATGCACTGTTTTGAAAGACTTAGAACTGTGATTGATGTAACAAACCAGGAATCCAGAGGACCAAAGGTAAAAAATGCCACCCTTTTCCTGATACATAGATGATAGTTTGCAGAATGAAACATGGGTTTTTGGACATGTTTAAAGTGGGAAGTCATTTCGCTTCACTATGAATATTTTTTTTTTCTTTTTTAAGTTCAGAGTGAAGTGGGAGGGACAAAAAAATGGGTTTTATTTAAGTAGTCAAAGAGGTTACTTAAGGCTTGAAATCGGGAAAAACTTCTTAATAATCAGTTGTCCAAAAGTAAAGTGGGCAGCCTCATGAAATAGTGGTTCTGCCTCCTTGGTGGTCTTCAGGTATGGCATGGTAGGGATTCCTAATGGGAAAAATGATTATTTCTCTCTTATGTTAATAATTAATTAATATCAGGGTTGAGGGAAACCAGTTTTTTTCCTATTTCATCATTCTAAGTCCAGCCTCTCAAGGGCATTTCTGACCCTACCCAAAGAATTCACCCTACCTAAACCATCTTATCTAAGAAGAATTCCTACACTATCGTTGTTCATTTACTGGGAATAGGATAGATCCTTTGTATAGATTGCCTGATGTCTTATTTGAGATGAGTCTCTCTTTGTCCATAAGTGACATGATCAGAGTCCTGTATCCAGCCCCTCATTAGAATAGACCCACCTCTCATTATAATATTAATTCTATCATTAATTGTTAACTAATCAAAGATTATTTCTGCGCATTGGGGACACCCCCTCTTCCAAGGCCATATATGCATTAAGCAGCCTCCATGATCCATCTTTGGTCCCACTGATCTCTTTTATTAATTATTCCCTAGCCATAATTAATAAAATGATTGTTCATGGATCTAGTGGTTAACATTTTGGTTGGTTTAAAAAGGGATCCTTAATTTTAATGACTGCTTTTGTAAATTGGACAGCCAATCCATAGTAGCAGTTAGTGGGATGGCAGCCCTGCTCCCTAAAATTCATTTTTTCCCATAAAATATAAGTGGAACAGTTTTTAGTCCAAGGAAGGACTTATTACCAGTTAAAGTTGTCTGAAATGGAATGGGCCACTTCATGAGTTTATGAGTTTCGTATTCTCCATCCCTACAGAACAATTTACCATGTCTCAAGGATATCAAAGCAGGGGTTTATCCATTTGGAAAGAAATTATGTTCCATGACTTCCAAGGTCTTTTTTTCAGTTCTAGGATTCTGTGATTCTAACCCAAATGAGATATACTCACTGGCTGGTCCAAAACTGGTTTCCAGTCATGTTCTCCATATGTAATTTTTACAGTTTAAAAGTAATATTATATATAAAAGATCAAGTAAAAATGTTCTTTACGTGAAAAAAGACTTAATTATCTAGAAATCATGTCTCTCTGACTTTTTATAAGTCACACTTTGTTGATGGGATGAACTACGTGGCCACTGAGGTCCCTTTCAACTCCCAAATTCCTTGGTTCTAAGGTTCGGCAAAGACAGTAGGCACATATGCGGGATCACAGGCCTTTGGGGCATCATTGGCTGTTATAGACTGTCCAGTGCACATCTTCATTCCATACATGAGAAAACTGAAGTCATAAATTTTTCATGATACATACAAAGTTATACGCGGAGCCAAAGGCAGAACCCAAATCACAGAATTTCTGAGCTGGAAAGGTCTTCAGACACCATCTGGTTTAATGATAAACTCTACAGAAACAACCCTATGATCTACCTCAGACATCCTTCACTCCCCTCTAGTGGTGGAGAGACTGCTAGCTCCAGAGGAAACTAGACCATTCTGCTTTTGGTTCTATGAGTTCTAAGTTCTAAGAGTTAGAAGCTTGTCCTGATTTCAATCTGAAATTTGCAATCATTGCTCCTAGCTTTCTCTTCTGTGGATCAGAAAGGTAAGATTCATCCATCTCCCATGTTGCAACACTTCTAATACTTGAAGACAGCTCTTCTGGCTGCCTTTGAGTCTTCTCTTTTCCAATTGAAACATCCCTTGTTTCTTCAACTGATCCTTATATGGCAAAGTCTCTAGTTTCATCATCATATAGTAACCCTCTCCTGGACAGGCTAAGATTGGATAATGAACTTTCTAGAGGGTGGAATTTATCACTGAACACAATACTGCAAATGTGGTTTGATCGAATCCTCTGCTCCTGTGAGCATCATTGAAGTCATTTCAATGCATGTCTAATCTGAAAGTTCATGCCAAGATATATCTTTATCATAAAACATGAAGGACCATGTGGAAAGGCAGAATGGTGACCAGCAAAGGATTCCTTGACTTCGTAACCAATCCAAGCAAATTCTCATTCCACTTCCAATAGTTTCACCTGGAATTGGTGCAGATCTCATCCTCTTCCATTTCCTCCAAACCTCCCTTGCCTCCGAAGGTGATTTCTTTGTCATGTTCCCTCCTAAATCTTCACAGGATGTCCAGAGGAGGGGAGAATCATTACAGAAACTTCTCTGACCCCTGTATCTTTGACCACTGGCCACAAACCTTTGTCAGAATGGGCCAGTTATAGATGGTGTACAAGCTCTGATGTATCACAGAAATGCACAATGAGATTCTCTGGACTCTGTAAAAAAAAGTTATCATTGTAGGAAGCCCTGTCCTCCCACATTGCAGGGAAGGATGGCAATAATTATGGGCTTGTTCTCTGAATGAGTTTGTGTTAGTGTGTATCTAGTATCTGTATGTGTGTGTATGAAGAACTGACTTTGAATTCTGCTTCTGACCTGTATCACTGAGCCTCACTTTTCTCATCAGTAAAGTGGGGCTAATAAGACCTATACTTTCTATTCCATGTGAGTTGTGGTAAAGTTCCCATGAGATAATATAAAACTTTGCAAACTGTAAAGTGCTATCTAAATATCCATTTTCTTCCTCATTGCCTACAAATGCTCTTATGACAAACTGGTTTACTTGAATTTCATGCGGATTCCTCTATTTTCTCTTCCACTGCTCATCATCATTTGTGAGATGGTATTGCCTTGGAAAAGCCTCCTGCAAAGCATCTGCCATGTCCCTCAGCTTAGCAAAGAGATCAAGTATCTGCTAACTGAGATAATTTGTAGGCTCCTCTTTGATGTGATTGAATTACATGGACTAAATTTCTGCAGGAAATTTGACAGTAGTAATTAACTTTTCCATTATCTATTTCTTATTGCTTGCAGTCAATAGCTAGTATGAGTTGACCAGGCTGGAACAGTTATGATGGGCTGCAATGTATTCTTATTTCTGTTCCAAATGAGTGCTGAATTTGATGTTTGTTCTAATTAGCCAATGATCTCATTTGAAAAGGAATCCTATACCTGTCACCAATAATGTCTTGAATGTTAAGATATTGTCAATTTAATTTATTGTGATTATATTTGATATGTCATGTCCATTGCTTTTCTTGAAAAAAAATGTGTTCCTAATAGACAAGTTTGAGTCTTCTAAGAAAGCTATGTGACATTGGCTGCTTTTAATTCTTAACCATATTTTCCAGAATACATGGAAACATATTTGTGTATGTTTAAAATGTGTTTTATGTGCATATATGCATATACATATATGTATATTCATAGGGTTAGAGAGAGACAGAGAGGGAGGAAGGGGGGTGAAGGAAAGAGGGAGGGAGAGGGAAAGACAGAGAAGGGGGGAGGAGGTAAGAAAGAAAAAGGAGAAAGAGGAGGAAGAAAGAAGAGAAAAAGGGAGAGATAAGGGAGAAGGAAGAGGAGACAGAGAGACTGAGAGAAATTGCTTTCATCCCCTATTAATGTCACCCTTCAAACTGAAATCTCCAAGTATCATAGTACATGCTACCATAATATAGAACAGAGCTTCTTAAACAAATCCACAAATTTATTTGGGGTTTTATTTTTAAATCTATTTTAATAACTAGTTCAAAATAATTGGTTTCCTTTTTAATTATATATACTCTATTTTATGCACTTAACGGCACGATTCTGAGGACTCCCTCCACTTCTCTAGGCTGCTACTGCTGCCCGTGAGCTCTGGAGCACAGGCAAGGGCAAAATTCCCTGCCCTAGAGCATCTGCAAAGACCTTCAGAGAGTTTGGCTCCCTCTTTATCCTTTGCACCAGATGTTGGTACATAAGCTGCAGCCTTCTTTATGGGGGTCTGCTTGCTTGGTTTATCATGAGCTCTGCCAGTGAGATAACGAAATATCTTTTGATGTTACATTTCTTGTTGCCTTCAGACTCATGATAAAATCTACTTGGCAAACTCTTCTACTTCTCTTTCCAAGGAGAACCTGTGTGCTTACTTCATTCCACTGAAGTAAGGATTCCATAAGGCTTCTGTTTTCACTTATAGCAAGAATACCATAGGATCATATATATTGAGCTAAGGGAAACTGGAAATCATCTAGTCCAATGCCACCATTTCACAGATGAAGAAACCAAGGCTAAAAAATTAAGTGACTCCCCAAGGATTTTGCAGAGTCCAGATTTAAACCTACGTCCTCCGACTTCAAACCCAACATGATATCCACCACCCATGCTGGCCCTGTCCTCATAACATTTACACCTGGCAACTTTTATTTGACTTTAAGGAGAAGGATGCCACTCTGTAAAGAGCCATGATAACTCCGGAAACCCCTGAAGATCAACATAGCACCAAGAGAGAAAAGAAAATCAAAGAAATTGCCTGCCAGGGAAGACTATTTGGCCCATCTCCAGACTCCAGTAAACACGAAGTGCTATCAGCCTACAGAAACATTAGGAGTTTATGATGCAGAAAGAAGCGGCTTCTGTGTGACGCATTTCATCTTCCATGGAACCATCTATTAGAATGGGATGCTCTTAATTCGATGTGGCCAGATTAGACCCCATCGCTGCCAGACAAACTCCATGAATTTGAAGAGTGATTTCCATGGGAAATTGGCAATTGTGAGCAAATGGGGAAGCAGTATCTCTTCTCGCATTAGAACCCTCCCAGGGGGAAGGTGACAGAACAATCCTAGGAAGCAGAACTTTAGAAAAAAGCAGACATGTGGCTGAGCCATCTCTGAGCGTGCTATCATCTATCCCTCTAGCATTTTCCCAATATTATTGGGGACCCATTTCTAGCCCTAGTTCTGAATTTGCCAATTCTGGTTAGTCGGCTCAAATAAGAAATCCTAAAATAAGTACCTAACTAATTAACTTTTTTCATAATTAAAACTGGGAGGGGGGAGAAGGTAGGTGGTGTAGTGGATAGACCCTGGAATCAGGAGGACCTGAGTTCAAATCCAGTCTCAGAAATTTGACACCAGCTGTGTGACCCTGGGCAAGTCACTTAACCCCAATTGTCTTGAAGAGCAAAATAAAAAAAAAAACCTCACATATTTCATGATTGGAAAGGGAATGTATTCAAAGCCCCTAAAATAAGCATGGTGAGGGTACCTTAGAATCCAATGTTCTACTTTGTCACTCTTGTTTCCTTAACTCAACCAAGATTTTCAGTCTCTTCTCTTTACTTCTTCTCATTACTATCAATTTAACCAACCATGTCCTAGGCCTTCACACCATCCTGATTATGATGGCAATGTAATTGTGGTCATTGCTATTTCATTTGTCAGCTGCACCTGGTCTTTAAGACTGTATTCTAAGCAATAGAGGGTTCATTGGATCATCATTTTAGAGCTTCAAGGGTCTCAGAGGTCATCTTATGGAGGTCCCTCAATTTACACTAGTAGAAACTGAGGCAGACTATGGTCTATGACTACTGAGAGAGTGCCCACACTGACAAGCCCAGCTCCCTGGAGTGTGGAGGTATGGTAGCTGGACAGACCTGAAGTTCCCATCAGCCCCTAAATCTGCACCCTTAATGATCAGGTGTCCTTCTTTCTCCCTGACTCCAGTAGGGAGTCAGGTTGAGCTCAGTTCCAGTCAGGGTTCTCTTTGTAACTTTCCATTGCCTCCCTATTTCCAATCTCTCTCAGCTTCTTATGTCTTCTACCACCAAAAATCATCTTGATTTATTTTTATTTTACATATGTCATCTATAGGAGAGGCTGAGTACCATTGGGGATAGAGAGCTCATCTCAGAGTCAAGAAATTTTGTGTCCAAATCCCATCTCTGGCATTTTCTGACTCTATGGCCCTAAGTAAGTTACTTATGCTTGCATTGCCCTAGGCAGTTTTCTATTACTATAAGTCACATGCCTACCTGCCTTGAGAGAGGGAATTCTCTCACCTCAAACACAATGTATATTACATAGGCAGCTGGGGAGTTGCACTAGATAAAGAGGTGAACTTGGAGTCAGAAAGACCCAAGTTTAAACCCTGTCTTTGACATATGCTAGTTGTGTGATCCTAGAAAAATCATTTAACCTCTCTGGGCCTCAGTTTTCTGTTCTGAATTGCCCCCATCCTCTACTGCCATTCCACTCACCATTAAGCTAGGGGGTAGCTATGCTAGAATCCCAGCTGGTTCCCCTAAATAGAACAGGTAACCCTGTAGCATTAGAACCATGAATTAGCCTTCCCCACCTGTGCCCTGGCCATGCATTTTCCCTATGTATGTGTTCCTCCATGTGTATACCCAGGCCACATGAGTTCCTTCCTCATGTTCCTCAGACAAAATTATCCTTCCCACCAATACTGTATTATGGGCAAAGGGGTGTGGGCATTTTTACACCATTTAAATGCCTTTAAGCCAAATGTTTCCTCTGAATGTGTGTGTGTTTATCCTTCCTTGCCGAAGAAGACCATGCCATCAGAGAAATAATGCCATGACTTGCACTTGACTTTGTTTTGAGTGAGGGGGGGCTATTCAGGTCCACCAGCCTCACTTCTCCTCCAGAGCCATCTGAATCCAGTGACCAGATATTCTTCAGGATGATTGGAGATGACCCAGGATGAGGCAATTGGGGTTAAGTGACTTGTCTAAGGTCACACAGCTAGTGAGTGTCAAGTGTCTGAGGTGAGATTTGAACTCAGGTCCTCCTACACTGGTGCTCTAACCATTCCAGCAACTAGCTGCCCCTCCCCCGCAAATGACCAGTAAATTGAACATACAATTGGGGGGAACTTGAGCTATCTTTTTTAATGGATTGAAATCCACAGAGCATTTTGAAACTGGGGTATTTTCATGCAAGATGGGGTTGATGTAGGCCAAGGGTTGGCAAAATGGCCCCTAGGCCAAATATAGCCCACAGGCTAAGAATGTTTTTTGGTTATTTTTTTTTACATATTTGTTGAAAGATCATAAATTGAGATATTCAAAGGATTTTAGAGGTCATTGAGTCCAATCTTTTCAGTTTACAGATGAGGAAACCATGGCACCAAGATGTTAAATGACTTGCCCAAGGTCACATAGCTAATACGTGTCTGAGACAATATTTGAGCCCAAATCTTCCTGATTCCACTGCATTCACCATCATGACATGCTGCCTCTTCTCACAAGACAAGACTATTTTCACTGGTAATTAAAAGTGATAAGAAATTTCAGTCAGGTTGGCCCCGCTAAAACTCTTACACTGGAATCATACCCAATGGGTTTGTCGAAGAAAATGCTTCCAGATAGATGCATAAACATCATTGTTAGGCGATCCATCCCCAGAGAAAGAACTGGTGGTGTCTAAATACATATTGAAGCATACGCTTTTTGCTATATTTTTCTTGAGGTTTTTTTTCCTATGTTTTCTTTCACAACATGACTAATATAGAAATGTTTTGTATAACTACACATGTATAACCTATATCAAACTGCTTGCCTTCTCCTTTGGAAGGGGTAGGAAGGAAAGAAGGGAGAAAATTTGGAACTCAACATTTTAAAAACAAATGTTAAAATTTGTTTTTATGTGTAACTAGAAAAAATAAAATACTAGATATTTTTAAATGGTTTCCAAAAAAATCATTATTTTGCTCCACTAAAGTGAACAGACCTGAAATCTCATCCCCTGTGGCACCACAGAGCCTTCAGAAATGAACAAGAATATGATAAGCCATTCACTTTCTTCTTTCCTCTCATCCGCAGAAGGCTGAAGCCTGCCTAATTACCACCCAGGTTTATCCAAGCTGTTTGGTTGGATTTTTCCCTGACAAAGCACTGAGTTATCAATCTCCTCAATGAAACCTGCCAGACCTAAACTCTCCCTATAGAATAATTGTGTATTAGCTCAAAGTAAAAGATTTGTTCCCTCAGGCAGTCATCTCTGCAAAGGGCATCACTGGAGGTCAGGGCTGTAAAGTTGTCACCAAGAAACTCTTTAGCCATTTTCATTTGAGAACAAGGACTCACATGTTTGAAATCATAGATATGGTCAGTCCCAGAACAATTCCCTTGGCTGTTCTTATGCTGGGGATCAATGTGGTGTGTGTCACCATCCCTTCTTACTATTAACTAAATGTGTTCTCTAAATGGCTAGTAACAGTTAACACAAAGGTGCAGGAGGGAAGTCATTAAAAATATTAAGAGGATGGGGATCCACAGAGTACCATGGGGGAATCACATCTTAATCTTTTAGAAATCTCTTTGGGGTAAAAATTCACCAGTTTCTTGGGATACTTTTGACCATTCCTATTAGCTACTCTGTAACACAAAGAAACCTTGAATTAGCAGGTCGATTTAGAAATAGAATTTAGAAAATCCTCAGAATAACAGAATCTCTGAAGCTACCTTAGTGGTATTTGGTCCAATCCATTCCTGAGTGAGCACCCTCTACAAAAGGCTCAACAAATGCTGAAAAATCCTTTAGAGAATATATCCAGGGAGTGGAAAACCATCACATGTCAATGCAGCCCACTTCTCCTTTGAGTAGTCAGCCCTAAATTTACCACTTTATAACATCTATTCATTGCTCTTAGCTATTCACTCTGAGGCCAAGCAGAACCAGATTAATCCTTCTTTCACATGACAGCCCCTCAAATACTTGAAGGAAACTACCCCGACCCTATTCTCAACATGGCAGTCTTGCTCCTTTTCACTGAATCCAGCCGGTAAATCCCAGACAGTGTCTGTATAGGCTGGCACGCTGAAGTTCATCTCCTGAGAGATGTAGCTTCACTTGATGGAGGAGTATTCATCTGTTGATTTGTGCATGCAGAATGGGGATGTGATTGCTGTTTCAGTGGCTGAAATGAGAGCAGTTTGGCAAGATAGCATCTGAAGTCCAAATTGGATCTAGCAGTTTTATCTACCAAGTACTTCTAACATTGCTGCCCTGAAGCCTATAGAGGCGAATCACAAAAGAAAATTTCAATTACCTTTGCTTGTTTACTTGGACATTGACAATGCAGTCCAGCTAAGTTGGATAGAAAGCAGAATATCACTTAATGAAGCTTATCCTATTGATTTCCACAGTAAAAATCAATTTTAAATAGAATAGGAAACTATGGGATTTTGTGTTGGATTGATCTGGTTGTCTCCTAGGCAGCTAGGTGGTATACTGGATAGAGCACTGGACTTGGAGTAAGGAAGACTGTGCTCAAATCTTTTCTCAGATCTTAAATCATTTAAACTCTCTCAGCCTCAGTTTTCTCATATGAGAAATGGGGATAATAATAACACATGCCTCGTAGGACTGTTGTAAAGATAAAATGAGTTACACCATTCAAGCATTTTGCAAACCTTAAAGTGCTGTATAAATGCTAAGTATTGTTTCCAGTGGATGGAAAGAGCGCTGAATTTGGTCAGAATGCTTGGTTTGAAATCCTGGCATCTCCACCCACTACCTGTGTGACTCCACCTATTACCTGTGTGACCTTGAGCAAGTCATATTATTTTCTGTGCCATTCTGTAAAATGAGGGAATTAAGACAATATGGCTTCTGTGGCCCTTTCTCCCAATCAGTGATGCTGTGTTTCTAGATGTCATTCAGGCTCACAGATTTAGAGCTGCAATGCAGCTTAAAGGTCATCATATGCAACCCATTCATCTTGTAGATGAGAAAACAAAATTAAGCAAATTGCTAAAAATAGCACAATGACCTTGGAAATTAATGCAACCCCAACTCATGGGTACTGGCTGGACTCCATTGTCCCAGGTCTGTTTTTGGAGTGTTCTTCTGTAACATCTATGAATTCCAGTTTCTTCATCTATAAAATGGCCATGATAATAGTACAGATTTCACAGGACTCTGATGAGATTTAAGAGAGCTCATGTAAAGTACTTTACAAAATGAAAGCACCATATAAGGTCCAGCTGTTATTGTTATTGCCAATGACAAGGTCTCCTTCCACCAGCTGTTCTCATGAAGACTACCCAGCTCTTTTCCTTTATTTTTTATTTTTGGAATAAAACAAGCATTTCCATAGCATGGTATAATAAAAAAGATGATTGCACATGAAAATGCAAATCCATTATGTACAAGTTACTCTTCCCTTTAAATATACAACAAAGTCATCATGTAAATTTCCTTTTTTTTCTTTTTCTTCCCTCCCCTTCCCACCCTAGAGGTGGATACCAAGCACTCAGTCTCCAGGCTCCCATATGTAAAATGTGCATCATGTTACATCTCCTTGAAAGCAAAAATTGGTTTTTTTCTTGCTTTATGTTTTCAGAACTTAGCACAGTGTCTGGCAGAAAGCAGACACTAAGTAAATGTTTATTGACTGACTTAGTCGATGTTGATGCCAAAACCTTCACATCTACAACTATGAGACCACCAAGGATCAAAGATGAAGAGTATCAAGCCAAACAGAGCTCACCTCTCCCTCAACCAGAGCAATGGTCTGTGCTGAGTAAAAGTTCCTGTGGTTTTCCAGGTTTCCTAGTCTGACCTTGGGCCTGGAACCAGGTGTGTTCCTAACCTCCCATCCCCAAGGCAAGAGGAAAGGGGGAATGCCAGAAGGAAAAGATGCGTTTACTTGAGCTCCAAGTGTGTTGGCAATGCTTGACTCACAGCACTTGCTATATTTAATAAATTCCTCTTGTTCACTGAATCTTGGATCTAGGACTAGAAGGGACCTCAGAGATCAACCTCCTCCTTTTACAGATGAGGAAAGTGGGGCCCAGAGAGATAAAGAGACTTCTTCCTAAAGTTCTTAGATTAATAGCTTCTGAGTTAAAAGAAGCATCTACCAATGAGCTGTCTAATAGATCTTCCTAAATTTCAGGTCTGAACATATTACCTCTCTATTCAATAACCTCTGGTGGCTCCCTGGTATCTTCAAGATCATATATAAAATATATGATTTGATTTTTATAACCCAACTCCTTCCTACTTTTCCAGTCTACTTATACTTTACTCCCCTTCCTATACCCTGTGATTCAGTGACACTGACTTCTGTTTTTGTTGTTGTTTCCATTGTATCTGACTCTCTATAGCCCCGCTTGAGCTTTTCTTGGTCAAGATAATGGAGTGGTTTGCCATTTCTTTCTCCAGATCATTTCACAGATGAGAAAACTAAGGCAGATAAGGTTAAGTGACTTGCCCAGGATCACACAGTTAATAAGTGTCTGAGGCCAGATTTGAACTCAAGGAGATGACTTCTAGCTGTTCCTCTAATGCATTACTCCATCTCCAGATCTGGCGTCTATCTGCCACAATTGGGATTCTCTTCTGCTCCTCACTATCTCCCGACCTTTTGGCTTCCCTCATGCCCCAGGAAGAATCCCACCTTCTGAAAGATCATCTTTCCAAACGCCACTCAATGACAGTACTTTTCCCCTGGGATTATCTCCAACTTACCTGCAAAGAGCTTATTTCTAGCTATTTGCGTGGCAGCTTCCTCTGTTAGACTCTGACCTCCTTGAGAGCTGGGGCTGTGTTGTTGTGGTTGTGGATGTTGATGACGTTCTTGATGTCATTTTTATTGTTGTCATTGTTGATGATGATGCTGTTGATGTCATTGTTGTTGATGATGTTGCTGTCGTTGTTGCTGTCGTCATTACTGTTCTCATTTTTGTTGCGGTCGTTGTTCATGTTGTTCTTGTTGTTGTCGATATTTTTGCTTTTCTTTCAATCCCCAGGGCTTAGCACAGCGCCTGATGTGAAGTAAATCCTTAATAAATGCTCATTGACTGACTTCAGAATAAATCAGTTGGAAAAAAAGGAAATTGAGACCCATTGAGGTTAAATTACTTACAAGGGTGATTGAGGTGGTGAGTGGCAAGACTTGGGGTTGAACCAAGTTACTCTGTCCCCAAATCCAGCATCTTTTCTACTCCATATTTTCCCATGATTCCCTGCTGTGTTTAAGTGATTAGTTAACCAAGGCTGATTTTTTACAAGTAAGAAGTTTCCAGGATATTGAGGCAAAATGAACCAAAGGAAGACACTGTGTGACCCCTGGGCAAGTCACTTAACATTTCTGTGACTCAATTTTCCCAGCTTTAAAATGAGAGCTTTGGACTTAACAATATCTAGGTTACATTTCAGTACTAAATCTATATTCCTCAGATAAGAATCAAGCACCTAGTGAGAGGGAAAGCAGGTCTGTGAATGCATACACACACACACACACACACACATACACACACACACACATCCTGCTTACATATGATTTCAGGTTTTTACGCAACCCAAGTGGAAATTGTTCTGATTGCATGTCCACAATATCAACTCAAAACCCTACTGGAACTTTTGTTGCCTAACAAAGGCTACCTGTATATTTTTTTTTCTGTGGCTTGGAATAAAGAACCACATTTCCACAAAATCAAATTAAGAAGTAGCATAGCCACTAATGGAGATAGAAGGAAAGTATAACATCTCATCCCTGTGACTAAGGACCTGGACCTGGCTATTAGCAGTGAACCTGTCAGGACTACTGGTACTGAAAGACCAACCCAGCCCGCCATCTTTAAGAGAGGAATGACCAACTGAATAGTTGGGTGGGAGGCAGGGAAGATAAACATTAGGTCATCTTTGTGAACAGGACAGCAGCATCTCTGCCTCTTCTTATATGCCCACCACTTAGTAAAGTGCCTGACACATAGTAGTACTTAATAAATGTTTATTGATTATTCAGTCTCCAAAGCACAGACACATAAAATGGCATACTACATAAGATAAATAGTAACCTGGAGATGCTATTTCTGTAACTTTAGATCTACCTTACTTCTCCCAAAGGAAGCAAGATATAGATAGATAGATAGATAGATAGATAGATAGATAGATAGATAGATAGATAGATAGATAGATAGATAGATAGACAGAGGGAAAGGTAGATGGATGGATGGATAGATTGATAGAAAGATAAATAGATGGATGGATGGATGGATGGATGGATGGATGGATAGATAGATAGATAGATAGATAGATAGATAGATAGATAGATAGATAGATAGATAGATAGATAGATAGAAAGATTCTTTTAAAAAAAAAACTTCAGTTCTACATGGTCCTCCTCTGTGGTCAATAAGTATCCAAACCCAATTTAATTCAATAAGAATTTACTAAAGAACTAATGTGTACTAGTCCATGTACTACACACTGGGAATGCAGAAACAAAAAGAGAACTCTGGCATCCGGTATCAAAGAACTTACATTGAAAGAGAGAGAGAGAGAGAGAGAGAGAGAGAGAGAGAGAGAGAGAGAGAGAGAGAGAGAGAGAGAGAGAGAGAGACAGAGAGACAGAGAGACAGAGAGAGAGAGAGAGAGAGAGAGAGACAGAGACAGAGACAGAGACAGAGACAGAGAGACAGAGAGAGAGAGACAGAGACAGAGAGAGAGAGAGAGAGAAACTTTAGTAAGCTCATTACATTCTAGGCATCATGCTAAGCTCTTGATATACAGATAAAAATAAATATGGCAGTTCCTACCCTCAGAGATTGTTTCCCCCCATTCTAATGAGGAGAGACAATACAAAAGGGAGGTAGAAGAGGAAGTAACAAATCAGGCAGGGAGAAGGCGAAATCCAGACAAAGTCTGAGCCTGGGTGATGTGAAGATTCTATGGAGTCTTTCCTAAAATGGTGATCCCAATGATCAGAAGACAAATGGTCATTATCACTAATAATTATAGGATCATAGATTTAGAGTTGAAACAAACCTTGGAAGTCATTGACCTATACACCCTCATTTTACCTAATAAAAAGTTCAGAGTGAGAGAGGTTAAGTGATTATGTAAGGATCATACAGCTCATAAGTCTCTAAAGCAGGATGGGAACTCAAGTATTTCCATTTCCAGGTGGAGTACTCTATCAGTTGTCTGTGCCAGCAAGCTTGAACAGTACAAGATGCTTTATGCATAGGGTACTAGACCTACAGTAAATAACAATTTCTCTGAGTCTCAAGTTTCTTATGTACAAAGGGGTGTGGAATAGATGGTGCTTGTAGCCCCTTTCAGCTCTAAATTTAGGATACTCTAATTATATGCAAATAGTTTCTCTGGGGGTAGGTGAATGGGAACCAAAGGGATTAAGATCAGCCACTTGAAGGAAGATGAAAGCTGGGTTGAACCCTGAAGGGAAATGATATGACTTCTTGGCAATTGTGGAGGGTGCTTTTCTTCTGATGCCCTGTCCTAGTGGGGAGATGGCCCTGGGCTCTGCTAATGCAGCACAAGCTCTAGCATCCTCCCAAGCTGGAAGACTTAGAGCCAGTGTAGAGAAGGCATGGAACTGGGCATATGGGAAATGGCAGAGAAGAAAAGTCTCTGTGCTTGCAGATAATATCACTCACAAAAGTTAGATAGAAGAACAAAGAGAAACTTAGATTTTCATTAGAGATATTTCTGAATAATCTCCACTATGTAAATATCAACAGTAATAGCTCATTTTTATGAAGCTATTTATGAGAAGTAATGTGGCATAGAGAAGGTTGTCCTTTGAGAAGACTCAGGTTCTCACAGACTTGCTTTGCTACCACTGGCACATCACTTAACTTTCTTGAGACTGTAAGCTATAGATGAATTGCTGATATGTAATTCAATGAAGGGAACTTGCACACTAGAAGTCCCAGGCACAGACGAAAGCACAGTTTAGGTCCCAGAAAATGGAGCACTTTACATTACCAAAACAGTTTCCATGGCTTATCTTGCTTAAGCCTTCCCAAAAACCCTTTGAGGCAGGTTAAACTAATATCGTTATCCCCAATTTACCCAAGAGGAAAACGATACTGAGAGGTTAAGTGGCATAGATTCTCTTCTGTAACTGTGGAGAGCTTGAGGTCTGGAATCTCCAGGGAGCAATGTCACAGTGAATTGTGTCCAGTTTTGCTTCCATTTCTACGGCAATACTGTAGGGCTGCCTATGAATTGGAAGGACTCAAAGTCAAAATCATTCACTGTCAAGCTATATGAAATGAAAGCTACCTCTTATTTTCTAAAGGACCTCATAGACAGCTGTTTGATTAAACTTCTTTCCCCCTCACCCCACTAATATTCACCTCTGTAGCATCCTTGTGATACAGTGAAAGCCCATCTGGGTTTCTGAAGGCCATGTCAATGAAATGTAAACTATGGTCTATACTTCTTAAAGTAAGAAGGTTTGGAATGAAATGCCAGTGATTGCCTGGATGCTCTTATCCAAGGACCTACCCAGCTGAATTTAGGAAGGCTGGAGACTAAGGAAAGATGAATATTCATTTGCAGCAACTCTTGCAGAACACCTTCTGAAGGATAGAAGGGCTACAGTCTGCATCAAATGGAGAAAGAGACAAAGTGATGAAATCATGTATTTTTAAAATAAATATGAAAAGTGGTTCATTCAGGGACTTGAAGCCAAAATTATCTAATTTGAATCACCCTCCCTGACTCAAATTTTATTTATTTTATTTATTTATTTTAAGTTTTCAACATTCATTTCCACAAAATTTTGAGTTCCAAATTTTCTTCCCATCTCTCCCCTCCCCCCCACCTCAAAATGCCTTGCATTCTGACTTCCCCTTCCACCAATGTGCCTTCACTACTAACAACTCTCCCTTCCCTTACCTCTATCTTCTCTCTTGTCCTGTAGGGATAAGACCCCATTACCTCTATTTCTTATTTCCCAATTGTATGAAAAAACAATTCTCAACATTTGTTCCTAAAACTTTGAGTTCCAATTTCTCTTCCCTCCCCACCCATCCCCACTGAGAAGGAAAACAATTCAATATAGGCTATATGTGTGTAGTTTTGCAAATGACTTCCATAATATTCATATCGTGCAATACTAGCTATATTTCCCTCCATCCTATCCTGCCTCCCATTTCTTCTATTCTCTCTTTTGACCTACTCCCTTCTGAAGAGTGTTTACTTCTAACTGCTCCCTCCTCCCATTTGCCCTCCCTTCTATCATCCTGCCCCATCCTGTTTATCCCCTTCTCCCCTACTTTCCTGTAGTGTAAGATAGATTTTCACACCAAATTGAGTGTGCATGTTATTCCTTCCTTGAGCCAAATGTGATGAAAGTAAGCTTCACTTTTCTGCTCTCACCTCCCCCCTTTTCCTCTCTATTGGAAAAGCTTTTTCTTGCCTCTTCTGCGAGAGATAATTTGCTCCATTTCATTTCTCCCTTTTTCCTCCCAATGTTTTCTTTTCTCAACCCTTAATTTTATTGTTTTAGATATGACCCCTTCCTATTCAACTCATCCTGTGCTCTCTGTCTCTCTCTCTCTCTTTCTATGTGTGTGTGTGTCTGTGTCTGTGTGTATATAATCCTTCCAACTACCCCATACTGAGAAAAGTTTCAAGAGTTACAAATATTATCTTTCCATGTAGGAATGTAAACAGTTCAACTTTAGTAAGACCCTTGTGATTCTCTTTCCTGTTTACCTTTTCATGCTTCTCTTGATTCTTGTGTTTGAAAGTCAAATTTTCTTTTCAGCTCTGGTCTTTTCAACAAGAGTGTTTGAAAGTCTTCTATGTCACTGAATGACCATTGTTTTCTCCTGAAGTATCATACTCAGTTTTGCTGGATAGGTATTTCTTGGTTTTAATCCTAGCTCCTTTGAATTCTGGAATATTGTATTCCAAACCCTTCAATTCCTTAATGTAGAAGCTGCTAGATCTTTTGTTATCCTGATTATATTTCCACAATACTTGATTTGTTTCTTTCTAGGTGTTTGCAACATTTTCTCCTTGACCTAAGAACTCTGGAATTTGGCTACAATATTCCTAGGAGTTTCTCTTTCTGGATCTCTTTCAGGAGGTGATCGGTGGATTCTTTCAACATTTATTTTGCCCTCTGGGTCTAGAATATCAGGGCAGTTTTCCTTCATATTTTCATGAAAGACGATGTCTAGACTCTTTTTCCATCATGGCTTTCTGGCAGGCCAATAATTCTTAAATTTTCTCTCTCCTGGTATTCCAGGTCAGTTGTTTTTCCAATGAGATATTTCACATCATCTTCCATTTTTTCATTCTTTTGGTTTTGTTTTGTAATTACTTGGTTCCTCATAAAGTCATTAACTTCCATATGTTCCATTCTAATTTTTAAAGAACTACTTTTCTTCAGTGAGTTTTTGAACCTCCTTTTCATTTGACTAATTCTGCTTTTTAAAGCATTCTTCTCCTCATTGTCTTTTTGGACATCTTTTGCCAATTGTTAGCCTATTTTTAAAGGTGTTATTTTCTTCAGCATTTTTGGGTCTCATTTAGCAAGCTATTTACTCACATTTCATGATTTTCTTGTATCTCTCTCATTTCTCTTCCCAATTATTCCTCTACCTCTCTTACTTGATTTTCTAAGTCCTTTTTTAGTTCTTCCTTGGTCTCGAGCCATCACATATTTATTTTGGAAGTTTTGGATGCAGAAGCCTTGACTTTTATGTCTTCCCCTGGTGATAAACATTGTTCTTCTTCATCTGAAGGAATGGGAGAGAATACCTGTTCACCAAGAAAGTAACCTTCTATAGTCCTATTTTTTTCCCTTTTTTGGGCATTTTCCCAACCACTTACTTGACTTTTGGGTCCTTTTTCAAGAGTAGGGTATACTCTGGGACCTGTAAGTTCTCAGTTCCTCCAAGATGGCACAATCAAGGGAGTGGAGTTTACTCCCTGACCTAGCTTGGGGCTGAGGTTAAGATCAGCTGCTCAATTCCCCCAGGGCTTTAAGCTGAGCCCTCCAACAATGGAACAATGGATGCTGGCTGCTGCTGCCGCACTGCCACTGCTGCCACACTGATGCAGCCTGGTGCCAGGGCTAGGGGAGGACCCTGCTTCCTTGTCACAGAGGTGAAAAAACCCTCTCACTGACTTTTGAAGCTGCTTTTGGCACCTGTGGGTTGAGGGATCTGGGAACCTCTGCTGCTGCTGGGGATTCTGTCCCCAAGGCGTGCTCTGGTCCTGCTCCTCCTGGCGCTGCATGGCCAAGGGTGGGCTGTGCTCTGCTCTTGCATCCCATGGGACAGACCTTTCCCATCAGCCTTCCAGACCCTAGGCTGGAAATCTCCTTCACTTCATTCTGAAGCTTCTGCTGTTCTAAAATTTGTTGAGAGTCTTTCTTTACAGGTTAGAGTATGTATATCTTTCTACTCCACCATCTTGGCTCCACCCCTCCCACCCTCCCTTATTTTATGCACAAAATTTCAGTTAAGTCTTGTTGTTCAGTCATTTTCAGGTTCAGTCATTTTCAGTTATGTCTGACTCTGAACCCTAAAATGACCCCATTTGAAGTTTTCTTGACAAAGATACTGGAGTGATTTGCCATTTCCTTCTCAACTCATTTTACAGATGAGGAAACTGAGGCAAACAGGATTAAATGACTTGCCCAGGGTTACACAGCTAGTGTCTGAATCCAGATTTAAATTCAGAAAGAAGAGTCTTCCTGACTCCAGGCTTGGTGCTCTATCCACTGTACCACCTAGCTGCCCCCATTGGACTTTGAAAGTTAGAGGGGATTTCAGTAGCCAACCAGTCATACCAAAAAGATAATCCCTGAAATGATGTACCCCCAAATTGGTCATTTAAGCCCTGGCTAAAATCCTTCAGTGAGTGGGAATCAGTATTCTAAAGACAGTACATTCTATCTTTGGATAGAAATCGTTGCAAGGAAGATTTTGCAGACATCAAGACTCAATTGTTCTCTTTGCCATCATTCCTATCCTTCCTTCTGGAATCAAGTAGAACAAATTGAATCCATCTTCCACACAACAAACAGCCTCTTTTCATTGGCACAGATGCAACAAATTGAAAAGTGTTTCAAAGCACTTTCACAGATGCCATCATATGTGAACCTCAAACAATCTTGTATGTGAAGCAGGGAGATCATTATTATCTCCTTTCACTTATATGGAAATGGAGGAACAAAGAAATTAAATGGTCAAGGTCACAGAGCTAGTAAGTAACAGAATTTGGACTAGGATTCAGGTATTCTGCCGACAAATTCTTTCCACTACACCAAAACGTTTCTTGTTAACATTTTACTACATGCAGAGTAATTTCCTAAAAGAGCAATTATTGGAGAACTTATTGTTTCATATTCTTCTACGAAAGAACAAATTACACCTAGATTATGGAACATAAGCCCATAGAAGAACTTGTTTGGCAAAATAAGTCACAATTTCAGCTGGTTTTTCCATGTCACCATAGTATTAGCCCCCAAATCTGGTCCATACAGTTTAGTTACATTTTGTTAGCTATAAATCAATGGGTTCTTTAAAAACAGTAACCTTAAAAACCCCAAAATTCACCTAAATATCCAAGGACATCCCCAATCCTGATTTACTTTCATTTGGTAAATTTCTATTTTTTTAGCCAGGGGAGTAAGTGGGTCAGTCTTGGACTCCAGGTTATCGATTGAAATTGCCCAGACATTAAATGTCTAATTATAGTCTCATAGCTCATAAGATCAGAGAAACAATCTTCTAACTGGCCCACTTTATGGGTAGACAATGAGAAAGCAAACTGTATAGTGCAGTTGGCAGGATACCACGAAGGTTTGGCTAACTGGACCAAAAATATCTGCTGCTGAAGATGTTGCTGATATCTGTGATTAAAATAATAGAAATACATTCATTCGTGGTAAACATTGCTCTCTTCTTGAAGTCCACAGGTGAAACCACTAACACCTTAGAGTGAAATACTAAGCCTTGAATTCTGGTAAAGATCCTTCATAGCTAGCCAGACACAATTCCGTTATGCTTTTTGCTCTATGGCCATCTTCATACTATCTAATCCAACTCTTCCACCTCCATTTACTTTCCTACTTTACCTTTGGAAATAGGAATGAAATCAACACTAACATTCTTGGAAAGAATATGGTAATCCATTGTCCCATGACTCCATTGGGACTTCCTGAACCAATGTCCCCTTCCCTGATCACTATTTTCTTCTAAGTGATGTTTGCTTTTAATAGAGTGTGAACTCCTTGAGAAAAGGACTATTTTCCTTTTTAAAATTTTTATATTGTTTCAATTTATGGAATAAAATAAGCCTTTCCATAACCTAGTACAGTAAAAAAGATGATTGCACATGAAACTGCAAATCTACTATACACAACTTGCTATACTTTTCAAATATATAACAAAATTATCATGTAAATTTCCTTTTTTTCCCTTTTATTCTTCCCTTCCTCCTTTCCAAAGATGGCTACCATTAGACACAAATTCTATATATCTATACCATATATATGTAAAATTATCTATACATACTTCTATTTTTCAGTTCTGACTCTGGATGCGGATAGTGCCTTTCTTGAAGTATCTTTTATAGTTAATCTGGGCGGTCATAATAGTCAAAAGTAGTCACTCAAAGTTGTTTTAAAACAATATTACTGTTACTATATCCATGGCCTCTTGATTATGTTCACTTTACTCCTTATGACTTCATGTAAGTCTTTCCATGCCTTTCTAAGATAATTGAGCTCATCATTTCTTATAGCACAGTAGTATTCCATCACAACCATACACCACAATTTGTGAAACTTTTCCCTAGTTGATGGATGTCCCTGCAATTTTCTGTTCTCTGCCACCACAAAGAGAGCTGCTGTAAACATTTTTAGAACATACAAGTCTTTTTCTCCTTTTTCCTAGTCATCTTTGGAAATAGACCAAGTAGTGGTATTGTTGATTTTAGCAACTCTTTGGGCATAATTCCAGATTGTTCTCCAAAATGGTCATATTGGTTCACAATTCCAGCAATAATGAATGTGTCCCAATTTTCCCATATCCCCTCCAACATTTGTCACTTTCCCCACCCATCATTTTAGCTAATCTGGTAGATGTAAAATGATATCTTAAGGTTGGTTTAATTTGCATTTTTCTAATCAATAATGATTTATAGCATTTTTAATATCACTATAAATTATTTTTCTTTGCTCATTGGAAAACTGCCAGCTCATATCTTTTGACCATTTATTAACTGGGGAATGATTCAAATTCTTATGGATTTGAAAAAGATCTTTATATATATTTAGGTATGAGACTTTTATCTGATAAACTGTCTATAAATATTTTCCCCCAATTTTCTACTTTCCTTCTGATCTTGACAGCATTTGTTTTATTTGTACAAATACTTTTTTTAAAACTTATTGTAATTGGAATTATCCATTTTACACCTAACTTCATTCTCTACCTCTTATTAGTTCATAAATCATTCACATATCCATAAGTCTAGAAGGTAATATGTTCCATGTTCTTCTAATTTTCTTTTCTGTATTCATCTCACCAGCACTTAGCCCCAATTCTGGCTTACAGTGTTTAATTTTTTTTCATTCATTCATACTATTGTTGTTTTTTAATCAGATATCTATTCTCTTGCCAGAAAGAACCTAGGACAGGGCATTTGGAGAGAGTCACTTAAGGAGAGGAGTATAGAAAAGGGAATATCACTTCTGCATCAAGCTGAAGTTCAAGAGTTCTTTTATTACTGGCTACCCATAACCAATTAAGGCAGCTAGGTGGTACAGTGGATAGAATACCAGGTTTGAAGTCAGGAAAACTCATCTACCTGAGTTCAAATCTGGCCTCAGTCACTTACTTGCTGTGTAAACCTAAACAAGCCACTTAACCCTATTTGTCTCAGTTTCCTCATCTGTAAAGTGAGCTGCAGAAGGAAATGGCAAAACACTCCAGTATCTCTGCTAAGAAAACCTTAAATGGGATCATGAAGAGTCAGACATGACTGAAAATGATTGAAAAACACCAATCCAAGGTGCATGGTTTATCATTGATATTATCATTGCTCTTTCTCATGGAGGGGGTAAGAAAATTACCTTCACTCAAGAACCCATTACTGACCGTCTAACTGGCTCTATTAGTGAATCCTCATGCTTACCTAGTAATATTCATTTTCTGGTTTACTCCCTGACTTCATCTCTGAATACCCCCTCTTGATTCTAACTCATCCATATGCAGATATAGCATGATAATAACATTAATATAACACCTTGAAATTTGTGAAATGCCTTATATACATTATCTCATTTGAGCCTATGCACTACCCTGTGAAGCATGTACTACAGGTATTATCTTTATTTTACAGATGAGGAAATTGGGGATCAGGGAGCTTAACTAACTTGGCCATAGTCACACAGTTAGTAACCACCACAGGTGGGATTTGAAATCAGGTATTCCTGATTTCAATTCTAGTATTATATGTCCTATGCCAAGCTGCTTCTCAGATAGTACCTGAGCCCAGGAAGCAGCTTGCAAAGGGAGTCCTTTAGGACTTTATAGGACTCCATAGGGAGTGTTCAATAAATTTTACTGCATTGCGTTGCACTGAGTACTCTGTTCAGTCCGTACTCTGTACCCAAGCGCTATAATGAAAATGGCTGCTTAATGTGGAGACAAAGACCTGTATTCAAATCCCGGGCATGCTGATTACTATGCCCCCTCCCCAAGTCAACATTTGATTTATTTTAAAATAAATTTTATCACTATATTTTGCAATACATCAACAAACTTTCTTCCTGTATTCCTAGCTCCATCACCCAAAGAGCTATCATATACAGTTTTGTTTTAAACAAAAAGAAGAAAAAAGACATTGAGTAAAACCTAAAAGACACTGAAAAAAGACTAAAAATATATGCAATGTTCCACACTATAGACTTTCTATTTCTACAAAAAAGTTGGAGAGGATAGCTTCTTTCTTCTCTTCTCTCTCTTCTCTTGTTCTTTGTAATTCTGATGGTTTTGTGATCCCTGTCCTTTCCATTTACATCATAACAATCATTATGTATAGTGTTTTATTAGCTTTGCTTATTTCACTTTGCTTCAGTTTCTGTAACTTTCCATTCTCTGTTTTCCTCATCGACATCATTTTTTACCACAAAATAATGGTCCTTAACATGCATATACCACAATTTATATAGCTATTTCCCAGTCACTGAAGATCTGCTTTCTTCTCAGATCTTTGCTCCAAAGGGGAAAAAAAGTTGCTTATGAATATTATATTTCTTTTTTTAAGCAATTACTTCCTTAGGATATGGGACTATTAATATAGTATCTGAACAAAAAGATAGGGACATTTTATTCTCTTGGTTTATATAACTTCAAATTGCTTTTTTAAATAACAATGCTAAATCATACTTAAACCAACCATGTGCTAGTGGGCCAATCTTCACTACAGTCATTTCAATACTGACTATTTCCATCTTTGGCAATCTTTGTCAATTTGCTCCTCGGGAGGTGAAATCTTGGGGGTGTTTTGATTTATGATTCTTTAGTGCTAGTGACTTGGAGTATTATTCCATAAAGTTGTTAATATTTGCAATTGTTCTTTTGAGAACTGTCTGTGTATTCCCATTGATCATTTACCTATTAGGAAGTGACTTTTGGTCATTTATTATATACATATTGTATTTCTAGAGTTAGAGAAGTTTTACACTATTAAATCTTTCTTACTAGGATGGTTGGGATGAACTTATGTAATATGGTTTTATATACATACATATATACATAAAAAGAATAATATAACTATTAATAAACCATATCTGTGTAATATATATGCATATATACACATAGATTTTAGTTGTCCGTACACACGTATATGTGTGGTTGTGTGTGTGTATGTATATCTTGGATATGAAATCTTTACCTGAGAAATATTTTTTAAAAATTAACCTTTCAACTTCTTCTCTGCCTATCCTAGATGCATTAATGCTGTTTCTGCAGAAGCAGAAGCATGTACCCAAAATTATTTATTTTATCTTTTATAATTATCTCTACTCTTTGTTTGGATTAGAGCAAGTCTTCTATCCATATCTGTGAAAGCTATGTGATTTACTTCTCTTCTAATTTTTATGGGATGGTAATATTTTATATTATATTATAGTCACAAGACTATTTTGTATTTATTATGGCATATTATGTAAGTTGTTTACCTAAGCCTAATTTTTTGCCGTATTGCTTTCCAGTTTCCAGAAGTTCTAATCAAATGAGGAATTCTTTCCTAAATAATTTATGTCTTGTAGTTAATTAAAATATTGAATCAAACGAGATATTTGTAAAGTGTTTAGCATGGTGCCTGGTAGTGGGTAATAAACAATTTTCCTTCTCCTCCCCTTATTGAGTTGTTTCATCCAATTTTCCCTTTCTAGTCTACTTTTCTATTTTATTCATCAATAACATATAGTTTTGAAGATTGCTGTCAATATAATTTGACATGTGGAATGGTTATTCTTCTTTAACTAATACTTTGTAAAAAAAAATGTCCCATAATATTCTCAATCTTTTGCTTCTCCATGTGAGTTTTCTTATATTTTATTGATTCTATGGGTATTTTGTGGGTATTTTGATTGATAAAGCATTAAACTGTAAATTAATTTTGGTAGTACTTGCCTTTTTTGTTATATTGGTAAAACCAAGTCATGAGCAGTTAATAGTCCTCCAGTTATTTAATTTCTTCTTTATTTCTTTAATAAGGACTTTGTAATTGACTTTATACAAGTATTTTGTGTGCTTTAGTAAATTTAGCCCCAAATATTTTATATATTTTGTAGTCATTTTAAACATATTTCCCTATTTGTCTCTGATTTTTTTATCACATAAAAATGCTGTTGATTTCTGTTTCTGTTTTATAGCCTGAAACTTTGTTAAACTTAGATTTCTGTTTTTTAAACTTTATTTCCAATTCACAGAACAAAACAGCCATTTCCATAACGCAATAAAATAAAAAAGTTGATTGCACATGAAACTGCAAATCTACATTGTACAAATTGCTATTCCCTCCAAATAAACAAAGTTATTGTGTAAATTTCTTCTTTTTCCCTGTTTTTCTTCCCTCCTTCTAGAGGAAGGCTACCATCAGACACCAATAGGTATATATTATTCTATATATACTTCTATTTATCAGTTCTTTCTCTGGATTCAGACAGCCTCTTTCTTCACATGGTCTTTATTTTTCACTTGTGTATTTTATAATAGTCAAAATAACTTAGTGGCTCAAAGTCATTCTTTAAAAAATGTTGCTATTACTATATACAGTTCTCTCTTGGTTCTACTCACTTTACTCTTCATCATTTCTGCAAGTTTTTCCAGGTCTTTCTAAGATCATTGAGTTCATCATTTTATCACAACCATACATCATGGCTTGTTTAATCATTCCCTAATTGATGAGGATCCCTGTAATTTCTAATTCTTTGCTACTACAAAGAGAACTGTTACAAGCATCCCATTCAAACTAAAAGTTATAATTACTATTTGTAAATTTCCCTCCTTAATTTTACTTATTATTTTGTTTCTCAGCCTCAATTTTTACCCTATCTCTGTCACCTTATCCTTTCACACCCTTCCACCCCGCACTTCATCCACCTCTCCAAGAGTCTCCCTATCCCTTCTCCCCACCTCCAATCTCAATCCACACACTCCTCCAAAAGTCTGTCCCAGTTTTCTTGTTTTTCTATGTTCAGAAGATTACTTGCACTCTTCCAGATGTACATACTGCTTCCTCTTCAATCCAGATGAGAGTAAGTTTCCAACATTACCAGCCTTCCACCCCCACCTGCTTCCCCTGTATTAGTTCTTCCTTTGATACTCCATTTTTATAATTGTTTCCTTTTACTTTTGCCTACCTAATTTAGTTTTTTAGAATCACCCCATCACATACGATTCAGCCCAAACCTTTCTTGCAAACTATCTTAATAACAATTACAGTTTTAAGAACACTGGTAATATTCACACACACACATATGCATATATATACTTGTATATATATATATATATGTATATATATATGCATTTATATATGTATATAGATATATATAATGTTTTCCTTATATTTTTTCTGCATCTTTTATATCAAATTTCCCATTGAGTTCTGAAATTTTGCTATAAATACCTTTTGTTGTAAATACCTGAAAGTCTTTCAGTTTATCAAATGTCCATTTTCAGGATTATACTAAACTTTGCTGGATTCTTTGATGCAACCCCAGTCCTTTTGCTTTTCAAACTATAATATTCCAAGACTTTTGTTCTTTTACAGTATAAGGGATTAGGTCTTGTGAAATCCTGGCTGTATTTCCTCAGAATTTTTTTTCTTGCTGCCTGCCATATTTAATTCTTAATCTGGGATTTCTAAGATTTGGCTATGGTATTACTGTGAGTTTTCATCCTGGGATTTTTTTTAAGTCCTTGCATTGTAATGAAGTTCCAAGTTTACCAAAAAACCTCTCACACACTGTGGTCATTGCTGTGCACAAAGTTCTCCTGGTTCTGCTCCTTTCACTCAGCATTAGATCATATAAGTCTTGTCAGGCCTCTCTGAAGTCTTCCTGTTCATCATTTCCTAGAGGACAATAGTATTCCATTACATTCATATACCATAATTTATTCAGCCATTCCCCAATTGATGGGCATCCACTTGATTTCAAGTTTTTGGCTAACACAAAGACTGCTACTATAAATATTTTTGTACATGTGGGAACTTTTCCCATTTTTATGATCTCTTGGGGATACAATCCTAGAGGCAGTATTGCTGGGTCAAAGGGTATGCATATTTTTGTAGCCCTTTGGGTATAGTTCCAAACCGCTCTCCAGAATAGCTGGATCAGTTCACAGCTCTACCAGCAGTGTATTAGCGTTCCAACTCTTCCACATTCTCTCCAACATTTATCATCTTCCTGTTCTGTCATGTTTGCAAATCTGACAGGTATGATGTGATACCTCAGAGTTGTTTTGATTTGCATCTCTCTAATCAAAAGTGATTCAGTGCATTTTTCATATGACTATAGATATCTTTAATTTCTTCCTCTGAAAATTGCCTTTTCATATCCTTTGACCATTAATCAATTGGGGAATGAGTTGTATTTTTGTATATTTGACTCAGGTATCTATATATTCTAGAAATGAGGCCTTCATCCCCTAAATTAGCTATAAAAATTATTTCCCAGTTTTCTACATCCCTCCAAATTTTGGTTGCATTGGGTCTGGCTTTGCAAAAACTTTTCAGTTTAATGTAATCAAAATTATCCATCTTGCACTTCTTAATGCTTTCTATCTCTAGTCAAAAATTCTTCCCTTCTCCATAAATCTGATAAATACACTATTCCTTGCTCTACTCATTTGTCCATAGTAGCCATCTTTATACCTAGATAATGTACCCACTTGGATTTTATTCTTGTGTACAGTGTCAGGCATTGGTCTATGCCCAGTTTCCGCCATACTTTTATCCAGTTTTCCAGCAATTTTTGTCGAACAGTAAGTCCTTATCCCAGAAGCTGGGGTCCTTGGGTTTATCAAACAGTAGATTGCTATATTCATTAACTACTATGTCTTGAGTACCTGGCATATTCCACTTGTCTACCCTTCTGTTTCTTAGCCAGTACCAAGTGGGTTTGTTAATTGCTGCTTTATAATCCAATTTGAGATCTGGTAGTACTAGCCACCTTCCCTAGCATTTCTTTTCATTAGTCCCCTTGATATTCTGGACCTTTTGTTCATCCAGATGAATTTTGATACTATTTTTTTTCAGCTCTAGAAAATAATTATCTGATAGTTTAATTGGTATGGCACTAAATAAGTAAATTAATTTAGATAGAATTGTCATTTTTATTATATTAGCTCTGCCTACCCATGAACAACTGATGTTTTTCTACTTACTTAGATCTCACTTTATTTGTGCAAAAAGCGTCTTGTAGTTGTGCTCATATAGTCCCTGGGTTTGTTTTGGCAGGTAAACTCCCAAATATTTTATAGTGTCTACCCTAGCTTTAAATGGGATTTCTTTTCCTATCTCTTGCACATGGGTTTTGTTACTAATATATAGAAACGCAGAAGATTTGTGTGGGTTTATTTTGTAACCTGCAACTTTGCCAAAGTTGTTTATTGTTTCAAGTAGATTTTTACTTGAATTTCTGGGATTTTCTAAGTATATCATCATATCATCTGCAAAGAGTGATAACTTAGTTTCTTCTTTGCCTATTCTAATTCCTTCAGTTTCTTTATCTTGTGTAATTGCTATAGCTAACATTTCTAGTACTATATTGAATAATAGTGGTGATAATGGACATCCTTGTTTCACCCCTGAAATTGGATATGCATCTAGCTTATCACCATTGCATATTATGCTTGCAGAAGGTTTTAGGTAGATACTGCTTATTATTTTGTGGAAAGTTCCCTTTATTCCTATGCTTTCCAATGTTTTTAATAGGAATGGGTGTTGTATTTTGTCAAAAGCTTTTTCTGTGTCTATTGAGATAATCATGTGATTTCTGTTAGTTTTGTTGTTGATATAGCCAATAATGCTAATAGTTTTCCTAATATTGAACCAGCCCTGAATTCCTGGTATGAATCCTAGCTGATCATAATGTATTATTCTCATGATAAGTTGCTGTATTCCTTTTGCTAAAATCTTATTTAAAATTTTTGCATCTATATTTGTTAGAGAAATGGGTGTATAATTTTCTTTCTGTTTTGTCTCTTCCTGGTTTAGTATCAAAACTATATTTGAATCATAAAAAGAATTTTGGAGGACTTCTTCCCCAATTTTCAAAAATAGTCTATATAGTATTGGAGTTAACTGTTCTTTAAATGTTTGATAGAATAAATGTTTGATAGAATTGACTTGTAAATCCATCTGGACCTGGAGATTTTTTCCTAGGGAATTCATTAATGGCTTGTTCAATTTCTTTTTCTGAGATGGGGTTGTTTAAATATTCAACTTCCTCTTCTGTTAATCTGGGCAATTTGCATTTTTTAAAATACTCATTCATCTCATTTAGATTGTGGAATTTATGGGCATAAAGTTGGGCAACGCAATTTCTCATTATTGTTTTAATTTCCTCCTCATTTAGAGGTGAGTTCACCCCTTTCATTTTTGATATTGGTAATTTGATTTTCTTTCTTTTTTCAATCAAATTGACCAAATGTTTATCAATTTTATTGGTTTTTTTCATAAAACTAACTCAGTTTTATTTATTAGTTCAGTAGGTTTCTTAATTTTAATTTGGTAATCTCTGCTTTGGGTTTTAGTATTTCTAATTTGGTATTTACTTGGGGATTTTCAATTTGTTCTCTTTCGAGCTTTTTTAGCTGCCTGCTCAATATATTGATCTCCTCTTTCACTATTTTATTTATTTAGGCATTCAAGGATATAAAGCTTCCCCTAAGAGCTGCTTTTGCAGTGTCCCATAAGACTTAGTAGGTTGTCTCTTTATTGTCATTCTCTTGAATGAAGTTGTTAATTGTTCTGTGATTTGTTGTTTAACCTACTCCTTCTTTAGGATTAGATTGTTTAGTTTCCAATTAATTTTTCGTCTATCTTTGCATGGCCCTTTATCACATATAATTTTTACTGCATTACAATCTGAGAAGGATGCATTGACTATCTCGCCTTTCTGCACTGAATTGTGATGTTTTTATGCCCTAGTACATGGTCAATTTTTGTACATGTGCCATGTACCACTGAGAAAAAGGTATATTCCTTTCTATCCTCATTCAATTTTCTCCAGAGATCTATCATATCTACTTTATCCAGAGTTTTATTCACCTCCTCAACTTTCTTCTTTATTTTAGGCTAGATTTATCAAGTTCAGAGAGGGGGAGGTTGAGGACCCCACTAATATAGTTTTGTTATCTATTTCTTCCTGTAACTCCCTTAACTTCTCCTCTAAGAATCTGAAAGCCATACCACTTGGAGCATATATGTTTAGTAATGATATTGTTTCATTGCCTATGGTGCCTTTTAGCAGGATATAGTTTTCTTCCTTATCTCTATTGATTAGATCTATTTCTGTTTTTGCTTTGTCTGAAATTACAATTGCTACCCCTGCTTATCTTACATTAGCTGAAGCACAATATATTCTGCTCCAACCTTTTACCTTCACCCTGTGTGTATCCCCCCATTTCAAATATGTTTCTTGTAAACAACATACTGTTGGATTATAGTTTTTAATCCATTCTACTATCCATCTCTGTTTTATGGGAGAGTTCATCTCATTCACATTCACAGTTATGATTACTATCTGTGTCTTTCCCTCCATCCTCTTTCCCATCATTTGTGCTTTTCGTTCTCCCTTCTCCCTTCCCTTCCAAAATAGTTTTAATTTTTGACCACCACCTCCCACAGTCTTCCCTTCCTTCTTTCAGCCCCTCTCCCTTTTACTCCCCTTTACCCTTATTACTTCTTCCCTCCCTTTTAGCCTCCCCTCCCCTTTCTTTTCCCCTTTCCCTCCTACTGCCTGTAGAACTAGTTAGATTTAGATAATTAAGTTTATTTTTCCCTCCTTGAAGCAAATCAGATAAGAATACCTCTGAAATAATGCTCATTTCCCTCCCTCTTTCCTTCTACTGTAATATATTTTTGTACTTCTTCCTGTTACATAATTTACCATCTTCTGTTTCCTCCTTTTCACTTATCCTTTTACAATCCCTTCACATGCTTAAATCACATTTTTATCATCACATCATTTACTTTATACCCATTTCCTCTATCTATGTATATCCCTTATATATTTCATTAGAGATATACAATTCTCAAGATTAACAAGTATCATCTTCCCTTGTAGGTAGATAGTTTGCCCAAATTGAGTAACAAGTTTTTCTTTTCCCATGTTTACCTTTTTATGCCTCTCTTGAGACCTGTGTTTGAAGACTGAATTTTCTATTGCGTTCTGGCCCCTTAATCAGGAAGGTTTGGAAACCCTTATTTCATTGAGTGTCCATCTCCTTGCCTGAAATGTTATGCTGAACTTTGCTGGGTAATTGATCCTTGGTTGTAGTCCCAGTTCCTTTGCCTTATGGAATATCATATTCCAATTCCTGTGATCTTTTAATGTGGAAGCTTCAAGGTCCTCTGTGATCCTGACTCTAACTCCTTGATAGTTGAATGGTTTCTTTCTAGCTTCCTGTAGTATTTTCTCCTCCACTGGCTAGTTCTGGAATTTGGCAACAATATTTCTTGGTGTTTTTAGTTTGGGATACCTTTTGGGAGGTAAACAGTGGATTCTTTTGATGACTATTTTGCCTTCTGGATCTAGCACTTCTGTGCAGTTTTCCTGGATGATTTCTTGGAAGATATTGTTCAGGCTCTTTTTTTCATCATGACTTTCATCATGATAATAATTCTTAAATTTTTTCTCCTAGATCTATTTTCCAGGTCAGTTGTTTTCCAATTAGATATTTCACATTTTATTCTCTTTTCATTTTTTAGATTTTGTTTAACTGATTCTTGATGTCTCATGGAGTCATTAGATTCTACTTGCCCAATTCTAATTTTTATCAAATTATTTTCTTCAGTTAACTTTTGCATCTCCTTTTCCATCTGTCCAATTATTCCTTTTAATGAATTATTTTCTCCTGTTAGCTTTTGTACTTCCTTTTCCATTTGTTCAATTTTCCTTTTTAAAGAGCTGTTCTCTCCAGGGAATTCTTTTTTCATACTTTTTAAAATCATTGGCCAGTTTTTCTTCTATTTCCTTCTTCAGCTCTTGCAAGAGTGCTCTTTGTGCATGTGAGTAGTTCATGGTCCCTTCTGAAGTTTCAGATGGGAGTACAGTCTCAATACTGACATCTTTGGTATTTGCGTTTTAGTCTTTGTCTCCATAGAGTCAGTCTATGTTTTTTTTTCCTTCTTGCTTTGCTTCTTCTTACTCATAATAATGACACTTTGTGTGTTGTGGCCTCTGGTTCCTTCAGCTAGACACTAAGGAACCTGATGCTGAGCTGGCTAGTGTGAGAAAGCCCAGGCCAGGTGAATTCTTTCTGCTTGTGTTTCCCTGACTTAGCCCTGGAGCTAGCTTGTTAAGTGTGGGGGAGGGTTGGTCTGGACACAGGAGATCTCCTCAGCTGAGCTACAGCAAGCTTAGTTGTTGATGATCTCAGCTGCCCTATTATGTTTCCATTTCCCCTGCAGCACTAAGGCATGCCTGGGCTCCTGGTGTTGGTGGTTGCGGGCTCATGGGCTCAACTTCCCTGGGATCTCTTCCTGGTTTGCTGAGGTAGGGCTGTCTGGGACACCTTCGGTCCTCCACTACAGTAAGAGGAATACTCCTTAGCAATTTTCCTAGCCTTACATGCTATGAGATTGTTTGCCCCTTCTGCTGAACCCACTGATTCAGAATTTTTCTAGGGAAATATTTTATGGTTCTTTTAAGGTCAACAAAGGGAGGGGGAGAGAGCATTTACGAATCACTCTGCCATTTTGGCTCCCAGAAATTCAAGTAGGTGACTTACAGACATTTTATGTGTGAGCTGATAGTCTCAGGAGCAGCTGCGGCTGATACCTGGGGCTCCTTGCAGCTCTCAGTCACTTGGCACTACTGGACTCCCGCCATGGGCTGCCATTCTGCCCTGCTGTCACTGCCTCAGACCAGCCAGGGGCTTTCCTGTTCAACCCTGCTGCGATGGGGATGCACTGTGCTGTGTGCTGGATGCTGGATGCTCCTCCATCCCCATGGAACAGATCCTTCCCCTCCACCTTCCAGTCTGTCCTTGTCTGTGAATCTGCCACAGTCTGTCTCCTATTGGATTCTGCACTTCCAAAATTTGGTCAGATTCTCTTTTTAGAGGTATCTGAAGGAATTTGTCTAAGAGCTTAGGTGACTAGTTGCTCTCATTCCACCATCTTGGCTCAGCCCCGTTGGTAAGGTTTTTAGAAGGAATGAATATTCTTCTTTGTCAAGACATTTTCTTCAGTAATTTAGATAATTGTGTGGTTTGAGATGTTTTTGATTGTTTCCATAATATCAAATCATCCTTGCATTTCTGATATGAATTCAACTTGGATAAAAAGAATTATTTCTTTAATAAACTGCTGTAGTCTATTTGACATTTTTAAAAACAATCAGTATTCATTCATTAAACTTGTCTATAGTTTGCCATTAATTTTTCCCTCACTGTTTTAAGCATTAGGTTACAATGTTTTCACAAAAGTAATCTGGTAGAGTCCATTCTTTCTCAGTTTTTGAGGATAATTTGCATAGTATTTCATTATTTATTCTTTTTAAAAGTTTGGTAGAATTCTCTCATAAATCTATAAGAATGAGAAAGGTCATTTTCCTTTGGTTTTATAGTTATAAGTAGTTCTATTTCATTTTCTGAGATTGGATTATTTAATATTTCTACTTGATCATCTTTTAGTTTGGGGTTTTACATTTTTTGAAGAAAGTCATATATTTCTTTTATGTTTTCAATTTTGTTAGAACACAACTGTGCATAGTAGGTTCTGATAATTCTTTATGTTTGTTAGTTTTATTATGATTTCACTATTCCTTTAACATTTTGTTGATTTTTTTGCCCTCTTTTTTTTAATGTCTAACTAGAAATTTATGTATTTGTAGGTCTTTTCCAAAAAATGCCTTTCAGTTTTGTTTATAATTTCTATATTTTTGGCTTTCAATTTACCTGTTCCTCCTCTGATTTTCAGTATCTCCTTTATGTGTTTATTTGTTATTTTTTGTTTGTTTTGTTTATTTTGAGGAGGTCCTAACTTTAAATTCCCATTTAGTCGATTAATTTTTTTCCTTTTCTATTGTGTTAATGTATGTTTGGAGGGATTTTTTTTTCCCTTTAGAACTGATTTAGCCACATTCTATAAATTTTGATACATTGTATCAGCACTGCCATTGTCTTTCACATAATTATTTGGGTTTTTTTAATGAATTTTTGACATACGCAACTGATATTTCATTATTAAGTCTCTAAGTCTGTGCCTTTTGTTTGTCCTAAGGAAAAAATCATTATTTTATTGCAGTATCTTCTATGAAGAATATATTTACTATTTTGCCTTTTTGATCAATTTGGGGTATGTCTGTACCCTAATAAATAGTCAATTTTTGTAAAAGTTCCATGTGATGCTGAAAAACATGTACATTCTTTGGAGGTCCCATTTGGAAGATGTCACAAGTCACTTTCTTCTCCTTCAGTTATTTCCCCAATTTTATATTTTCCTTTATGTTTGTCTTTATGTTAGATTTGCTCAAAATTGAGCGAGGGACACTAGCATCTCTGACTATGATTTTGTTACTATCTATGTTTTCTTATTTCTTATTTACTCAGTTTTTTTCTTTTATGAATTAAGATGTTATATTATTTGGTGTATATTGACTAAATATAAATATTGGTTTGTCTGTGGTTCCTTTTTATCATAATATGATTTCTTTGTTTTTCTATATTCATGTTGTGAATTCTTGTTTTCTGTTTGCCTGATAGCATAACTGCAATTACTGCTTTTTTTTTGATTCAACAAATGCACAGTAATTTTGGTTCTAGCCTCACAGTTTCATTCTTCGCTTATCTTTGCTTTTTAGATGTGTTTCTTATGAAGTATTATGAGCTTTTGTTTTCTTATCCATTATGTCACTCACCTTCATATTATTTGATTATTTAATCCATTTAAACTTATGAGAATTAGGTTTATATTTTTGTCCCAATATTGCTTTTTTAATCAAGATTTTGATGTTGTTTTTGTTTCTATTTCTTTTTGTAAGACACTTCTTTGTCTCTCCAGTAATTTTTCCTCTCCCCACTAAAACCTTCGCCTCCCATTTGTCATCTTTCTCAACTTGAGGATTTTCACTTATTAATTCCTTTCCTTTATTTCTCATCTATTTTTCTTCTCATTTTCCCTCTCAGTTAAGTAGTTCTTTAAAATCTTCCTTCTTTTTCTCTCAATTTCTTGTTAGCTTTTTTCTCAAAAGTTTCTTTTTACTTATTCTCTTCATTAATTCTCTTCCTTTTCTCTCTATTCTAAACTTTTATTCTTTAATTTATGATCTTTATACTTATTTATTCTTTCTTTAGTCTCTCAGTGTTCCTCATGGAATCAAGGCTTTTAAAATACCAATTTTAAGTTCCTTCTCCTTTCTGTGTTATTGCCTTCTAGATTCTCCCTCTTCCCTCTTTAATGTTATACCTCAGTTTTATAAGTATCAATTCCTGCACAAGTCAGAGAGAACAGAAGTGTTACCCCCTAGTAGAAACATCTCTGGATCCCTTATTGCTCCATTTAAACTGCCTTCTCTATTTTTCTAGTTGCCATGGAATGTTCTCTCTGGATCCATGTCTTCCCTCCTTTCTAGAATTTGAATTTCTTTTTGATTACTCTTTTTATACTTAAATGCCTTTTGACTCTTCAAATTCTTTTGAAATTTATTTTTTTCAGTTAATAAGTATTTGTTTTCTATCCCCTCTGGAGGCAAAAAAAAACAAAATCTTGGTAATTGAAATGCATAGTTAAAGAAAACAAATTTCCACATTGCTCATGAACAAATATGTATTTTCCAAAGCATACAGCTTTCATCATCTGGTCATCTCTAAATCGACTCTCCTGCATGCCCTATAACTCTAACTCTCCTTGGCATTCTTTTATAGCCTAGGGGAAAATGAATTGTTTTAAGCATCTGTGAAATCCTTCTGCAGACCACACAAAACTATCTGCTAAAAATCCAGGTGTTCATAGAATCTAACAGCCTGATGCAGCAATTTTTATAAATAATGATTTCAACTCTGCCATTTACTACCTGTGTGACTTTGAGCAAATTATCTAACCTCTCTTGTCCTCAGTTTCCATCTCAGTAAAAAAAAAATGAGAGAATTGGAGTTAATGTCCTCTGCACTCTCTGCTCTAGATTTGTAATCCTATGATCTCAAGTCACTTAACCTTCCTGAACCTCAGTTTCCTCATTTGTAAAATAAGGGAATTGAACTTGATGACCTCTGTGTACCCTTCCAACTCTAAATGTATGATCCATTATCCTATGACTTTGGGCATCCAAGGTTTCATTGCTATGGGCATCATTTCAGTTGGCAACCCCTATAAACCCACACATAGCAAATCATTTTCATGAGTTTCTGGAGCTGAAAAAATTTTTAATCTTGATGGTCAGTCTTCTGTTGAAGACCTTTCTGCACATAGTGTAGTCTCTGATCACCAGACATAGGACCCATTGTGAATCTTACGTGCAGAACTCTTCCAGCGTGGTTTTCTCATGATCCTTGAAAGCAAAGGGTCACTTCCATGCCAAAATAATGAGTATGAAGGGTAATTCAGTGGAGCTTGTACAATGAGGTGTCCATGATACAGCAAAAAGATTGACTTGCAGCCATCCCCTTCACCAAGGCTGGTTGCCACAGGTTGCCTTCTTATCCTGGTCAATTTGGATAATATATATCATATAAAGCAAATAATGTAACTTCTACTTCCAAGCCAAAGAAGGACAGAGAGCTGGAGGTTATAGGAACAATTTAAGTAACTGCAGCAAAATCTGCTTATGACCATCCCTAGGGGGTTAATGTCTGACTTAGGCAGGAAAATAAGTGAGAAAATATTGCAGGTCTATGCTGGGTTGTCAAAAAATAAACATAAACACATCCTAGGCAAGAACATTAGAAGCCTATTCCCCTGTAACAATGTTGCATAAAAAATAGATGATTATTGACGTATTGTAAAAGACTTGCTTCTAATTTCTGAGCCTGTGGTGGGTTGGTACAATTTTGTAAAATGTGCTCCTGTGACCCAGAGAATCAATTGGCTTAGTCTATTTAATTTGTAGTCATAATGCATAAAACAACTGGGTGGCTAAGGATTAGAGTCCTGAATTCACAGTTTAAAAGACCTACATTCAAATCTTGCTTCAGACACTGGGCACAGCATTTAAGTCTTCTGGGCCTCAATTTCTTCATCCATAAAATGGGGATAATAATAGAACCTACCTACAAATGAGGTAATATATTGCATTGTCCTATTTATTTAACAATCAATGCATTAATTAATGCTCTAAAGGTCCAACTTGGGTCTATTTTAAATGGCACATATTGATTGTGGTTAAGAAAGTCAATAATTATTGGTTTTCAAAACTGTTTTGGGAGAAGTTCCAAGTCCTATCAGGAATGTAAGATAAGTGAAATGACTCAGGGTTCTGAATTTAGAGGGCATAAGATTCAATGGATGCTAATAGCACTTGTAGTGCTTTAACACCAGAAGAAAAAAATAATTTACCAAAAAATATAATAAAGATTTACCAGCTAGTTAAGAATAACTACTTCAAATAGAAGACAGCTGTATAGTATCTAGATTAAGGTCCTTTCCCCAAACCCCTTCCTTCTGCCCTGTGAATTCCTCAGCAGTGGCCTTGAGATGGTTTTTCATGGTTGTCATCACACCATCCCCAAGTCTACACCTGGAGTCTTAGTTTCAGATCTAGACACCACATTTTAGGATAGACATTGGCAAGCTAGAGTATTTCCAGAGGACAGTAATCAGGATGAGGGAGGGCCTTGAAGAAGATCCATCATCTAAAGGACTGAAATACTGAGCCTAGAGTTAAGACTTAGCTGGGATATGATAAGGATATTTATAGGGGGCAAGTTAACTGGTTATGTATTACAAAGAAGGAAACTTAGCTTTGTTGAGCCTGTTCCCTTAGGGCATAGTTGACAGGAAGAGGTAGACTTGATATAAAAATCCAGTCAGTGTTTCCTCAAAACATAAACTTCCTAACATTTAGAGCTGAATTGAAATAGAATGGGCTGCCTTGGGAAACAATGAATTCCCTTCTACTGGAGATTCCCAATAGAAATCTCACTGATGACCTGCTGGAGATGTTGTTAAGAGGATTTCTGTCCCAGTACAGGGACAGTGCTAGTTGTCTGATTCCATGTGCTGATTCCATGACTAACTGAACTCAAAGATTCCACAGAATATGAGAATTTCTAGAAACAAGGCAAGATCATCCTAAATGTTGTTTTTTAATCTATGTGTTCTCTATCCCTTCCTCACCCCACATCAATAGTTCAGGGTTAGGATTCCATCTTGTGGAAAATAAAACAAAACAGCTCTACAATTACAAAAGCCTCAAAATTTACAAATCTAGAAACTGAGAAAATAACTGGAGTCAGAGACCCAACATCTTGTTGCTTGAGGATAGGAAAGGTACAGACTGAGAATGGGAACCCAGATGAGGAACTTACAACAAAGTGGAAGAGATAAGACAGTCATCAAATGTAAATAATAATAAAAGATAATATGTAAATAACAGAGTCAATAACACGGAGGGAAAGCTGTAGAACAGTGACGAGAGTAAGGAATTTGGAGTCTGGGGACCTGAGATCAAATGTCATCTCTGATCCTTATTGCACATGTCTCTTGACTTCTCTGGACTTCCATTTCTTCAACTTCAGCTGTAAAACAAAGGGCTTAGATGAACTTCTAAGGTCTCTTCTAGCTCTAGATAAATGATTCTAATGTAAGCTGTAATGATACTAGAAGACTTAATGGGGGTGGTGAGAATTGCATTGACCCCTGAAAGATCTCATATTTGCAGAACTGGACGGGAGGGCAAAGGATATTTGGAGGGTAAGGCACAGCTGGAGCACAGATGTGGAGATAAAAATGAACACTGAGCTTTCAAGGTACAAAGATTGTTCCAGAGGGTACATGTTGGACACTGGACAAGTAAGTTAGAACCAGACTGTGGAGAAGCTTGAATGACAGGCTAAAACAGGAGTGGGAAACCTGCAGCCTTGAGGCCACATGTGACCCTTTAGGTCTTCAAGTGTGGCCCTTTGACTGAATCCAAGCTTCACAGAAGAAGTTCCCTTAATAAAAGGATTTGTTCTGTAAAACTTGGACTCAGTCAAAAGGGCTAGAAGGCCGCATGCAGCCTTGAGGGTGCAGGTTCCCCACCCCTGGTAAAGAGTCTGTACTTACTCCTGCAAGTCAGCTATTCCTCACTTTTTCAAATGTTCCCCTTTTTAAAGTAAAAACAAATAATAATAACATCCTCCTATAGTAACTGTCCTAATGCTGTTTATTGTTTTGGAGAAGCAGTCTGTGAAAAGGGAAAAGTAATAGATTAGAGGTGGTGTAGTCAGGTTCAGGACTCCTGGCTCTGCTACCGTCTATTCATGTGACCTTGGGAGAGTCATTGCTCCCCTATAAGCCTCAAGTTCTTCATCTGTAAAATGGAGGCATTGGACTTGATTACTTTGAAGTCCTTTCAATCTATGAGTTCACAGTCTTATGATGAAAAATTACTAAGAAGTGAGTAACTTTGAAGATGAATCTGGACTTTTTCTTTTTATCTCAACAGCATCTAAATAATTTAAAACTGTAATACAGATATGTATGAGGTGTCTAATTTTATACGGCTACAGAAGTTGGGTTTTTTTAATGTACGGATTCAGGTATTCCTTGTAATAAATCTCCCCTCCACCTTGGGCAATACGACACCTTAAGTGACTGGAAAATCATTGAGGGTTTTCGCAGGGTGGGAATTGGTGAGGAAAAGGGGGATGAGAGGAAGGGAGATTGTGAGATTTCTCTCCTTCACAAAGTTAAAGGTCAATCAAGTTTTTTTAATTACTTATTCTCCCCCACAAACAAACAAGAACACACACACACATATACACACAAACACACCCCACCACCTGTTCCAATTACTTAATAAACTTAAAAACGTCATCTATATCAAAGCTCTCCCATGTTCCTTATGGACTCGTTCATCAAGCTACAAGTCACTGGATATTTTTAAAAGATTTCATTTCTTTAAATGAAAGGTTTGTGTTTGAAAACAAAACAAAACATTTACAGCCAATGCAATAAATACAGAAATGGCAGCCCTGGTGCCAGGACCCAAGAGTGAGTGTGGGAGGATAAACAGGAGTGTGATAAACAATATTTCTTCTACAATGCCCTCACCAAGAGTTAATTAGGCAATTTTGAATTGCTGGCCATGCTGAGTATCCATTATGACCCAAAGGAAAAAAAAAATCTCTCCAGGTGAAAATTTTTGCTTTGATGTAACTTTAAATAGAAACCATTGTGCTTGAAATTCTTAAGTTCTTAACTTACAAAGCTTCTACTCAGCTGCTTTTGTAGAAGCGGGGACAGCATAGGGTAGCAGAAAGAACACAGGATCTGACATTGGCACACCTGGGTTTGAATGCTAGCTCTGGGTTTTGCTAACTATGGGATTTTTCATGAGTCATTTCCTTTCTCTGGGGCCTCAGTTTTGTCACTACAATCTAATGTTTGAAGTTCAAATCCTATCCCTGACAACCTTGGGTAGATCACCCCCTGGACCTCACTTACCTCACCTTGGGAAAGTCATTCCCCACTCTGGGTCCTGGTTTCCTCATCCATAACATGAGGGAATTGGATTATATAACCTCTGGATTTCCTTCAAACTCCATATCTGTGTACCTAAACCTCAGTTTCCTCACTAGTAAAATTGAGTGAGTCATACAAAAAGGTCTTTCAGGTACCTTCCAGCAGTGACTTTATTATCTAGATTAGGCCTGCACAATCTGCAGCAGGCCAAAGGACTTCAGGAGGGCCACAAAAAATATAGAGAATAACATTTTTTTGAGGGCTGCCCAAAATCCTCTGGTGAGCCGCAGGTTGTACAGGCCAGATCTAGATGATGAAAACCTCTCTCTCCTCAGAGGCTGCACTGCTCAGACTGTCCTCCTCAGGTAGACTGGAGGGAGATGACTTCCTTCGCCTCAGCTGCTCTGGCTGACTAATTCACAGAGGGATTGTACTGCTTGGTGGCAGGAGTCTGTCCTCACCTTGTCACAGTTCACTGCATGAGCTGGTGTCTACAAAGAGGTGGATGAACAAAGCAAAGACCAAAGGCCACAAAGCCCAGGAAATGCTCCCAGGGCAAAGAAGTGCATCTGCTGAATGTGATGGCAAGGACCAACCTCAAGTGATCAGCTTTGTCAATGAATGACCAAGGCTTGGGGATATTTTTCCCGAAGGGACATGAAGTGTGTCATGAGGATGAAAGACAAGGCCATTCCAGTACATTTGTCAATCCCATTCCTAAATAGGCAAAATAGCACGTTTAGTGGCTGCTTGAAAAATAGAAAATGGCACTGCAGCGCTTTATCTGGAGGCAGGTAACAAGCATCATAGGGGAAAGGGAGAGGGAACAAGACTTTATTAAGTACATATTATGTGAAAATTATCTCATTTGATCCTCGTAACAACCGCAGGAGGCAGATATTATTATCCCTATTTTATAGCTGAGGAAATTGAGGCAGACAAAAATTAAGAGACTTGCCCACAGCCACACAGCTACTAACTATCTAAAAATGGATTTGAACTCAGATCTTCCTGATCCTAATTCCAGTGTTCTCTCCACTTTGCCTCAGCATCTAATTGCACAAAAATAGCAAAACATGAGGCCTCTTTTTCTTGCCATAGTTCATAAAGAAGAATTAACTTATTGTAAACCCTACTAGCCCAGGCACACTAAATGATATTTCCCAGCATTTACCAGGCCTTCAGATTCTGCATAAGCTAATTAGTTTGGTCAGTATTGGTTCTTATTTGGAAAATGTGCTGTTGGAACAGCGGATGCAGTCACGCAGAATCAAGAGGCCCAAGTTCTACTTCCAGCACTGCCACAGACTTTAAACAACTCATTTTGTAAATCTGTGCCCAAAATGGGGCATAAATCTTATGCCCAAAATGGGGCATAAATTCATCTGAATTAATGACTTTGAAATTCTAAAAATTTTGTCATTTTTGAGCAAGAAGAAATCATGGAACCATAGATATCTAGTTGAATAAGTTGTTAGAAACCAGTGAGTCTAACCTCATTTTCCACATGAGGAAACTGACACCCAGAGAAGTGAAATGACTGACTCAATGTTACTCATTGTGGAAGAGTCAGGATTTGAACTCAATTCCTATGACTCCAACTTCCTTGTTCTTTCCATTGTACCATATATCTAAGAGTTCCTCTAGGCCAACCCTCTTTTATAAATGAAGAAGTCAGAGCTTAGAGAGCTGAAATGACCTGTTGATCAGCGGACAGATCAATGCCTAGGGCTCATAATTTCCAGTCAAGAGTTCTTTCCCCCCTCCACCAATGCTTCTCTGTAATCTTCTAGGCTAGTCCTTGGATGAAATAAGATGGAAAAAACCAGTCACATAGACCTGTAATTTCAATGATATGAATATTGTCTCTAATAAACATGTCTCTAAATAAAATTGATACATCCGGTGCTACTCTTGACTATTCCCTACTGTCCATAACAAATGTGGATTTTGCCTATGCCTGTGAACATATCAGTGGTTTTTGTCAGTTTGGTCAGTTGTCCCTGATTCTTACATACAACCAGCCCATCTTTTTTTAATCAATTATTTGTTTGATGGCATCTTTTATTTTGTACTCATATGACCTTATTATTAAATGTTGGGACAAAGGAAATCAGACATGTAAAAATCTAGTCATATATTGAGAGGCAATTTGGTCTAATGAAGAGGGCATTGGACTCATTATTAGGAAAACTGGGAACAAAACCCCACTAATAATACTTGCAAGGTCCTAGATTCTTATTATGTGGAAAAAGAGGCCTCATGTTTTGCTACTTTTATGCAATTAGATGCTGAGGCGAAGTGGAGAGAACACTGGAATTAGGATCAGGAAGATGTGAGTTCAAACCCATTTTTAGATAATTAGTAGCTGTGTGGCTGTGGGCAAGTCTCTTAACTTTTGTCTGCCTCAATTTCCTCAGCTATAAAATAGGGATAATAATATCTGCCTCCTGCAGTTGTTACGAGGATCAAATGAGATAATTTTCACATAATATGTACTTAATAAAGTCTTGTTCCCTCTCCCTTTCCCCTATGATGCTTGTTACTGGCCTCCAGATTTGCTATTATTTGCTACAAGGGGCTGAATTTATACAGTTTGTGTGGAACACAAAGAAAAGTAGCCTGAGAAGAAACAGACTTCATCAAGAGAATTTGAGGTAAAGGAAGTTCCTCAGATAAAAGGTCTAAAATAACTTGGAAAAAAAATAGCTCCTCAGATGGAAAGATACTGACTGATGGTAGAAACAGATGCAGTACATTGTTTCATAACAGTAAATTTGAATATAACTGATTTCAGGATTTTAAAGATTGTTGCTGGGAAACAGAATCAAAGAACTTTTTAGTGACTATGGGAAAATGATATGCTAACTATATGGGTCACATTTGACAGAAATGTGGATTTAGAGTCTCTCAGTCTGTTAGAAATGTGTCACTTTGCATAAGGAGGCCATACTTAGAGTCATCAGAAACCAGAGATCAGAAGCCCAATCAGGGGTCAGTGATTGAAGATGTAAAGTATGTAAGAGATAAGACAAGCTGATAGGAGAAGCTGTTTAGAACACTGGCTATGGACCTGAGGAGCTTCAAGAGCAAGAAAACTAATAGATGCTGATACAAGCTGCAAAGAAGCTCCACTTTTGGTGTGGAACACTGATCTATTTGGAAGAAAGCTCTGTTATTTAAAAGAACTGATCCATAGAAAAGAGAGTCCTCTGCTAAAGCTGAAAAGCTGGGGGAGGGAAATGTACCCTCTATTACTCAAATTAGGAAAACCTTTCAAAACCTATAAAGAGCAGGACCTGAATAATCCATATACCAAGATAAAAGGGAAGGTCTTTTTTTTGAAATAATGTCATGCTGCCTCTGTATCAAGCCAAGGGAGCTGGCCTGGGAAGCTCAAGAGATCCCAGGCTAAGGACTAGTGTTATCCAAAAGAGATCAGCATGACTTCAGAGGTTGGAATATAACAAGACAAGTGGTTTCATCCAGCAAAAGAGCAAAGAATACAGAAGTACTTTTCACCCAATAGGTGAGATATTGTGTAGATGATTCTTTAAAAAGGCAAAAGGACATTGAAGACTAGAGTCCAGTGTCATGGATTGGCCTGGGCACATGGGTTTCCCTTTTCCCTAGTGATATGAGCTAGTACTGGGTCTCTGTAAATTGATATTAATTCTTCCCTCAAAGACATTGTGTGCATGAGTGAGAGAATGTGACCCAGGTGTATGGGTGGAATATTCTGCTCTGATTATTCCTGGTTTTGCCTTCTGTTTAGTTTTATATTATAATAATCTCCTGCTATTCCCGCTTGCCATTTAGTAAATGTTCCATTTTTTAAAGTTAATGGTATCATTGTGACTAATCTGTGTAAATGGCAAGCACGCAGGTGGGGGCTCAGGAGCTACAGTTGTAAGTAGTAGGATCGTATTTGCTAACACTAGGGTTATCCCGAAGGTTATACAAGTAGATTTTGGTAGCATGGTTGATCATGGCCAACAACCCCACCTCTGAAGAACACCCCACCCCAGATTTAACTGAGTGGGTATAGATTAGGGTGAATGAGACAACCCAGAGAGACAGAGAGAGCAAGGGGATAAAGATGGCACCCTAGGTACGACACCTTCTGCATCTGCTACACATTTGTTAACTGTGTAACCTTGGGCAAGTCATGTGCCCGTCATGTGCTTCTTTACCATTATAGTAGGAAAAACATGGATTCAAATTCTGCATCAGACATTTACTAGCTGTTTAACCCAAAACAATTTACTCTCCCTGGGCCTCAATTTCCTTATATGTAAAATTAATGGATTAGACTCGAAGACCCCTGTAGCCCTTTCCAACTCTAGTGCAGGAATTCTAGATGATGGCTATTTGAAACAATGACATGATGAAGTCATAGATTATCCTCAGATCAAAAGATCCTGGGGCCAGATAGAACTGGAAGGAACATTGAAGGACACCTACCCTATTGAAAGCATAACTATTGGAGGGGAGTTTCCACCTCAATAGGCCTCAATGCTGGTGGAATCACAGAAATTGAAGATCTTATGTGTTTTGCATATCCAGAAAGGATTCTCATTACTTTACAATAGCTTTGTGTCTCTTCTCTCCCAAACTTTGACTCTAAAAAACTTGGCTGTCCCCAAAGATGTGAAGCATTCCCATTTATTTCTCTGATGATTGCTTTTGCCTCCAGAGAACTGGTTCACTATTTTCCTCAAGAGATGGCATGGAGAAAGTACTGAAGTGCAATTAGTAGAGCTATGTTCAAATTCAAACACTGCCACTGTTACAGAGAAGCAAAAATTCCAAGACTTATCCAGACAACTATTTAGCAAGGCATGCTAAATGGTAAAACAGGCAAAAAAAATTAGGTCCAAGGCTCTCAGTTAGTACAAGGACCTTAGTTTCTACACAGTTAATATGCAACTAAAGGGAGTGGACAAAACAGGATAAAGGGATTGAGGCACCTAGTTTCTCATAGGTGGGGAAGACTGGGAGATACTGAGGGTCAGGATAGTCATGGGATTTTCCAACCTTGTGCCTTTCCTGTGATCAGATGACTTCTAAGAAGTTGAAACTAACTTCATAAAATGGTGAATAAGAGTAAAATAGTTTCTAATGCTATTTCAGTATAATACCCCAAGTATTATCTGTGTGACCTTGGGTAAATCACTTTATTTTTACACATTTTAGTTACTTTATCCATAGGAAATTTAACCAGATGATATCTAAGGCTTCTTCCACCTCTAAAATTTTATAATTAAGTACAAACTCCATATGAAGTATAGAAAGCCAGTAGTGGCAATCCAAATACCTTGGCCTTCATATCCTCCATATTATTAGGAAAGGATGTAGGCCTCCCCAAACCCTCTCACAATCATAAAATCATAGACTTAGGGCTGAAAGGAATGTTGAGGCCTCCTTTTTTAGGAAAATGGCACATAAAGAGGTTACATGAATTGCCCAAGGTGTCAGGGGTGAGATTTGAGTATCCTATCCACTTAGAAAAGCATCCTATCAGCTACATAGAATATCTACACTGGTACAAGATCTGGGTCAGAAGATCTGCTGCTTTACAGAATGGCTCCATCTTCAATGATAACATCCTCTCAGAAAAAATGCCTACAAACGTTTCTAATCTTTAAGAAAATAATAATATCGGTGGAGCCAAGATGGCGGAGTAGAAAGACTCACGTATGCTAGCTCCAAACCCACAGCCCATATATTTCCTGCAAGAAGAACTCCCCACAAATTCTGGATCACTGCAAGGCACACAGAAACACAGTGGAAAAGATTTCCGTTCCAAAGAGCCCTGGAGAGCCATCCCCAGGGTCCGTCGTGCCCCGGAAAGCAGAGTCCACCCCTGAGCTGCCCTGGCCGTGGCCCCAGAGGAGCAGATCCGAGCAGGATTCAGGGATGGAACCTCCGCCCACAGACACTACAGGTCAGTGAGAGACGTCTGGCCTGGCTGAGAGGGGAGCAGGATGTCTCCGTGGCTCGGGCCCCTCAGGAGGAAGAGGCGGAGGCAGAGGCAGGGGCAGTGGCAGAGGCCCGGGACTCCCCGAGCAGCAGGCAGAAACTCAGGTCTCTGCATAAACCCCCTGAGGGAACTGAGCCTGGGAGGCGGCCCTGCCCCCACCCGAGCACCAGAACTTAAGCTCACATTGAATAGCAGCTGCGCCTGCCATGGAAAGCCTATTTGAATCTCAGACCCCAAGTACTAGCTGGGCGGAACTAGGTAGGGGTAGGAATCTCAGAAGTCAGGTAACTGGCTGGGAAAATGCCTAGAAAAGGGAAGAAAAATAAGACTATAGAGAGCTACTTTGAGGGGGTGCAAATGTTCCCGCCATTCAATTCTGATGATGAGGAAATATTCTTACCATCAGGGAAAGACATGGAGGGCAGGGCCTCTGTATCCAGACATCCCAGGTGGATGTCTGGTGGGCTCAGGCCTTGGAAGAGCTCAAAAAGGATTTTGAAAATCAAGTTAGACAGGTGGAGGAAAAACTGGGAAGAGAAATGAGAGAGATGCAAGAAAAGTATGAAAAACGGGTCAATACCTTGGTAAAGGAGACCCAAAAAAATGCTGAAGAAAATGACACCTTGAAAAATAGGCTAACTCAATTGGCAAAAGAGGTTCAAAAAGCCAATGAGGAGAAGAATGCTTTCAAAAGCAGAATTAGCCAAATGGAAAAAGAGGTTCAAAAGCTCACTGAAAAAATAGTTCTCTCAAAATTAGAATGGAACAGATGGAGTCTAATGACTTTTTGAGAAACCAAGAAATCACAAAACAAAATCAAAAGAATGAAACAATGGAAGAGAATGTGAAATATCTCATTGGAAAAACAACTGACCTGGAAAATAGATCCAGGAGAGACAATTTAAAAATTAGGGGACTACCTGAAAGTCATGATCAAAAAAAGAGCTTAGACATCATCTTCCATGAAATTATCGAGGAAAACTGCCCTGAGATTCTACAACCAGAGGGCAAAATAAGTATTGAAAGAATTCATCGATCACCGCCTGAAAGAGATCCAAAAAGAGAAACTCCTAGGAACATTGTGGCCAAATTCCAGAATTCCCAGGTCAAGGAGAAAATATTGCAAGCAGCTAGAAAGAAACAATTCCAGTATTGTGGAAATACAATCAAGATAACACAGGATCTAGCAGCTTCTACATTAAGGGATCGAAGGGCATGGAATAGGATATTCCAAAAGTCAAAGGAACTAGGACTCAAACCAAGAATCACCTATCCAGCAAAACTGAGTATAATACTTCAGGGGAAAATATGGTCTTTCAATGAAACAGAGGACCTCTAAGCATTCTTGATGAAAAGACCAGAGCTGAAAAGAAAATTTGACTTTCAAACACAAGAATGAGAAGAAACATGAAAAAGTAAACAGCAAAGAGAAGTCATAAGGGACTTACCAAAGTTGAACTGTTTACATTCCTACATGGAAAGACAATATTTGTAACTCTTAAAACTTTTCAGTATCTGGGTAGTTGGTGGGATCACACACACACACATACACACACACATGTACACACATGCACGCACACACACATACACACATGCATGCACATACAGAGACAAAGAGCACAGAGTGAATTGAATAGGATGGGACCATATCTTAAAAGAAATTAAGGTAAATGGTGAGAGAGAAATGCAGGGGGAGGAAAAAGGGTGAAATGGAATGGGGTAAATTATATCTCATTCAAGAGGCAAGCAGGAGACTTTTTAGTGGAGGGAAAAAGAGGAGAGCTGAGAAAAAACAAGAAGTTTACCCTCATCACATTAGACTAAAGGAAAGAATAAAATGCACACTCATTTTGGTATGAAAACCTATCTTACAATACAGGAAAGTGGGGGAGAAGGAGATAAGCAAAGGGGGGATGATGGGAGGGAGGGCAATGGGAGGAGGGAGCAATTTGAAGTCAACACTCTTGGGGAGGGACAGGATCAAAAAATAGAAGAGAAACAATGAGGGGCAGAGTAGGATGGAGGGAAACACAGTTAGTCTTACACAACATGACTATTATGGAAGTCATTTGCAAAACTACACAGATATGGCCTATATTGAATTGCCTGCCTTCCCAAAGGGAATGGGTGGGGAGGGAGGGATGGGGAGAATTTGGAAGTCAAAGTTTTAGGAACAACTGTTGAGTATTGTTGTTGCTACTAGGAAATAAGACATACAGTTAATGGGGAATAGAAAGTCATCTGGCCCTACAGGACAAAAGAGAAGATGGGGACAAGAGAAGGGAGGGATGATAGAAGAGAGGGCAGATTGGTGATAGGGAAAATTAGAATGCTTGGTGTATTGGGGTGGGGGGAAGAGATAAAAGGGGCGAAAATTTAGAACCCAAAATTTTGTGAAAATGAATGTAAAAAGTTAAATAAATAAAAAAATAAAATAATAATATCAATAAAAATAATATCAGCTAGTATTTGTATAATGCTTTAAGGGTTTGCACATTGTTTTATGTTAGCTTGTTTTTTCATTTGATCACACAAGTTTGAGCATTATTTTTATTCCTATTTTACAGATAAAGAAACTGAGTCTAAAAGCTACTAACGATTTGCCAATATCACACTTAGTAAGTCATTTCCAATTAGTTTTGAGGCAGTATAAAAATCATTCCTTTTAGTTCTGAATCCAATACTTTAAACACTGTTCCACCTTGCTACCTTGTCTGGAAAGTCCTGAATTTTTTCAAGACAGAGAAGTCCTTTCCCTTAGAATTACCAACTCTTCTTCCATTTGCACTCCTCCTCCCTAAACTCATATATTCTATTAATCAGTGTTGAAGGGAAGTGAGGATGTTTGACCTAGAGAAAAGAAGGCTTAAGGAAGTAATGTGAAAGCTGGCTTTGAGCATCTGAAAGGACTTTGAGTGGAAGAGGAACTATACTTCTGGTGACAGTGGCTGGGAGGTAAATTTAAGTTTAATGAAAGGACGAAGATTCCTCATCTTTGCTGTTGGTGACTCATTTCAGTCATGTCTGACTCTTCATGACCCCATGTGTTGTTTTCTCATCAAAGATACTGGAGTGATTTGCCACTTCCTTCTGCAGTTCATTTTATAGATGAGGAAACAGAGGCCAACAAGGTTAAATGACTTGCCCAGGGTTACGTAGATAATAAGTGTCTGAGCCCAGATTCGAACTTAAATCTTTCTGACTCCAAGCCCAGCATTCTATCCATTGTGCCACCTAGCTGCTCTAACTCTTAGAGGCATCCAAAAGGGAAATGACTGACTTGGGAATTAGGAGGCATCTTTCAATCTAAAGATGTTCAAGTAGGGACTTAACTCTGTGGAACGGGGTGCCTCAGGATTTAGTAGGTTCCCTCTCTCTTGAGATCTTCAAATGGAGGCTGGATGACCTGCATCCATGTGTGTTGTAGGGGAAATGATTTTCCATGGGTGGACTGATTGTGTGACCTCTGGGTTCCCTTATAATTAGGTCATTCTGTGAATGTGTTATTGAGAACCTCTCCCTAACAGCTTTTCTCCTGGCATCTTTTTTCATTGAAAATTCCTGCTACATTATTAACCAAAAAAAAAAAGGATTTAAGCAGCTGATGAAATCTGATTTTCTATTACCAAGGGAAGCAAAATATGAATTATCTTAATGCATTAATACTTACCCCACTACCACCAAATCACTTTTAAAATGCCAGTCCCTAGATATTGCCATTTATTAAAAACTGTGCATGGTACTAGATGTTAAGAAGATTGTCTAGTCAGGTTCAGCTATAGACAGACAAGTCCTCAGTTTGGGTTAACATCACTGGAGCATTTTGATAAAGTTGAAGATTTGAAACATTCTTTCAACAAAATAAAATAAGGGTTGTCAAACTATAGCCCAAGAACCAAACTTGACCCTGGCCCACTGATTATTTTTGTACAGCCAGAGAACTAAGAAGGGTTTTTACAATGAAAACCAAACAGAGGGCCATATTTGTCCCTAAGGCAATAGTTTGCCAACACTTAACTAGAAAATGGAAGAAGCATTTAAACGTTTACACTTCTTGTCTTTAGAGTTTCAAAAACGTCCACTAAAACAATGCAAGTTGTGGCATCACTTTCTTAACATCAAGGACAAACAATGACTGTTACTGTATACTGTGTTCTCTTGGTTCTGCTCATTTTGCTCTGTTATTTCATTCCAGTCTATCCGTGTTTTTCTAAGATCATTGAGCTCATCCTTTCCTCACAGTAGTATTCTATCACAATCATATGCCACAGCTTAAAAGATTGGGCTTTAGAATTAAGAACTGTTCTGTGGGTCCTATGACTCTGAGGATGAAGTTTGCAAGATTTTCATGGGTGACTCAGGAGGCGGGTTTTCCAAAGATGTGCTGAGTGCCCTTAGGAATAGTCACTCTGCAATCTGATACTAGGAACTAATGATAATGAAGGACACTCAGAGATTATCCCCTATCCCTACCAATGGTGGAATGGCAGCTCTCTGAGGCCAGGAGGTGTTTCATTTGTGTATTTATATCCTCAGGACCAAGCATAATGTCAGACTTGTACTTTAAGGTCTGGGCCTAATATCTCATCTATAAAGAAGTCACAGTAAAGATTTTCTCCAGAAATGTAATAATTTGACTGTATTTTAACAGCCTTGGAGAGTTGCCTCAGATACTAAGATGTGAAGTGACCAATACAGGGTCACATAGCAAGTATATGTCAGGGGCAAGAATTAAACTGAGATCTTCCCAACCCCAAGGCCAATATTCCAGCCACCACACTAAGATATGTGGAACATACTAAGCACTGGATATAACTGTTCCACTGGGTTCTCCTTCCTCTTTTCATATAGTAAAGAATTATCCATATACTGATATTTCCATCATTCATGAACGTCAGGTTGAGAAGGAAATAGAGAAAAGAACTCGTGACAAAAGAAACTAAGAGTCTGGGTTCAATTCAAAGACATATATTTAGAGCTGAAAGGTGATATAAGAGGCTGTTTAGTCCAACCCCTACATTTTACAGATGAGAAAACTAAGGATCAGGGAATTTAAATAAATTGCCTCAAATCACACAGTATCTCAATCCAGATTTGAACTCAGGTCCTCTGACCTAGGAGCCAAGTTTCTTTTTGCTATATCACACTGACTTGCTAATTCAGCTAGAGAAATATAAAGTACCTATTATAGTCAATCAATCCATCAGCAAACATGTATCACTATGTACTAAGTACTATGCTGTGCTGTGGAGGGGGGGAGTGGGTTGGGGCAATATGAAACACTGTGCTAAGTGATAGTACTGTAGTCAAAGATGACCTCAAGAGGCTTATGTTCATCTTCCTAGCTTCCATATTTGTCCATGGTTTCTATGAGCAAGTAATCAGATCATCATATTATTGACCTGGACATTGATTCCCCTCATCCAGGCACCAGGTTTTTAGATCATCCCAGTTGCATTTTACAAAGGCTCTTTGCTTGTAAAGGGAGTATCTTTACCCAGTAGTGGGCAATAGACTTATAGGAAGGTTCATTAGAAATGGTCTTGGTTTTTTTTGTACCATTATTCTCTATATGTACTATTATTCTCTATATCTGGGCTTTGATGACTCATCAGATTACAACAGAAACATCAAAGTGGGCAGCTGGAAAGACAAATATTTGGAAAAATAAAGAGAGAGAGGATCTGATTTTATCATGTCATTAGACAAACGAACAATGCAGTCTTCTGTTGTTCCATTTGTTTCCGGGGCAACAAAAGTATTGTGAGAAGCAACTTCCCAGGAAAGAGTCACTAGTCAGAACCAAGTCCTTCCAAACTTCAACGGACACAGAGACGCTCCCTTAGAACCAGAATGCAGACCAATGAAGCTGAATTAGGAGGCAGAGATTGTAGGTTGAGATCTAGCTCTGCCACTTGCTACCTACCTAAATGGTTGAATGTCCCCCACTTAACCTCTCTGGAACTCAATGTCAACCTGAAAGGAAGAATTGGATCATCTCTGAGATCACTTATTGTTTTCTTCTCCTAAATACCATTTACATAGCACTAAGGTTTTCAAGGTGATTTTTTTCTCATTTAATCTTTAGATCAACCTTGAGTTGTAGATACTATTATAAATTCCAATTTTACAGATAAGGAAACTATGGCTAGATAATTTGTTGAGAATCATACAGCTAGTTAATGACTGAGGGAGAATATGAATTCAGTTCTTTCTGACTTCAATACCAATGCTCTATCCCTGCGTCCCTAGTCACTTACATGAAGGGAACAATTGGAGACAATGATACAATGAGCTCATGTTATCTTCATAGTATAGAATCAGAGAGCTAGAGTTGGAGGGTACCTTGGGTAGCAATCTGGTCCTATACTCTCAGCAATCTGGTCCTATACTCTCATTTTGTTTATGAGGAAATGGAAGTCCAGAGAAGGACAGCAATTTGCCTAAGGTCAGCCAGTAAGTGAAAGAGCCAGGATTCAAATCCAGATCTCCTTCCTCTATGTTCAACAATCCTTCCCTTTGCACTGTGAGGCTTAGAATGAGCAGACATTCTAGGACAGTCAGAAGACCCCTTCAAGCATGCAACAGCCCCAGGGTTTACATTCTCTTTCAGGGAAATCAGGGCAGGTCCTATGAAATCACATCACAAAAGACAATATCCCCAAGTGGAGGTGGATCTTTCTACGTTACTTAAGACAAAACTGGACTGGTCTGACCAGCATTCATTTCATGAGTCAGACAGCCTAAAAATGGGAACTGGAGAACACAGAAGGAGCAGAATTTGGAAAAGGACCCTATGGAATGTCAACAGACTTTTCCCTTCACTTTCAAACTGAAAGAAATCCAGAGAAATCATTCAAGGTCATTCTCATCATCCAAGATAGATAAGGATATATCCTCTCGTTCTCTCCCAGGAGTCTACTCTAAATTCTTACTGAGAGGGAATTCTTCCTTATAACAAACCCAAAGCCTCAAAGCTCCAGGGACAATCCCTTTTTACTCTTTTGGCTTGTTTTCCTTCCAGTGGGTTTTAAAAATAGCTTCTCACCCCTCTTTAGCTTTAAGATCCTTATATTTTTAGAGATTTCAGGCTGACTTGTCCTTTTAGCCTCACTTCATGGTTCTTATTTGCCAGTGCCTTCAATAGTTTTGTAGCCATTTAATTCACTGTGGTTGGCTCTGTAATGGGGAAATCTGGGTTCAAAGTCCACTCTGATGTTTATAGCCTATGTAACCTTGAATAAGTCAGGTCCCTATTTGTGACCTCAGTTTCCTCACTTGTAATCTTTATCAGGCACTACCATTATGAATAACAAATTTAATGGAATTTTTACCCAGTGTATTGTATGTGTTGAAAATATCAATAGCTTTTTAATCACTTGGATAAATTCATGGATGATACATCTATAATGCATTTGATAATTCTTATCTATAAGTCTGTATGGGTTGAAAATATGAATGATTTTTTAATAACTCAGATAAATTCATAGATGACAAATCCATCTTGGCTTTGATTCAATTAGATTCAACAAGCATTTATTATTTAGTTTAATCAAGGAGTTCTAGTCAAGGGAAAGAGCAAATAATGAGGTAAATCCTTTTTTAGGGCCTTTGCAAGCAGCAGCATAGGAAGGATAGGGAAATGCCCTTTAGTACCTGCTGTCAGACAGATCCCATTGATTACAAATGAGTTGGTTGATTCAAACTGCTAAGAGTCAGCTATGAAATAAGTCACATCTTGTACTGACCCATGCCAGACACAATTCCCTTCTTTTCACCAATCTCCCCTTTTTGTAGGACATTGGGAATGCAGAAGAGCTAAGCCCTGGGACTTGGGGATGTTGTGTGTGTTTGTCCTTTGTGCTCAAAGAGGATCATGACATCAAGATGATGACATGACTTGCAGTTGACTTTGATTTGAGTGAGGGAGGGCTGTGCAAGGTCACCAGCTTCATTTTCTTCTCCTGAGCCATCTGGGTCCAGTGGCCTGATATTCATCAGGATGCGGGACCTGAGGAAAAATGAAAGGAAGAGGTATTCCTCCCCACCACGTGAAATTAATGTTAGCCTTAGAACAGGGCCCACATGCCTATGTGAGTAGCTAGAAAGAATCTGGAGCCTGCTGGATGAAGAATGGTGAGAGAAATGTCTAGATAATACCCAGTTCTTGGAATTCTTGTGTTGTTATTGAAATTCTACCTATTAGATATAGGAGTGGGCATTTCTTGAACAATGATGCACTGGAATTCAGTATTCTAAACAGAAAATAGGGATATCCTAAGCCAGTGTCAGACTCAGAAGATGCCTCTTAAGCAACCCCAAGTTCAAATGTTGCAAAATCTAGCCTGCTATTAGAGAAGCTGAGAATTCCTGTGGGTTCCTGAGCAGTATCAGAGCAAAGACTTGGGCTTTGTATTCTCTAATTATTATTCAGATGGTTTGAGATGATAGGAAAGGGACTGACTACTAGAAACCCCAAAATCATTTTTATTCTGAGAAGTCCAGGCCCTCAGGGTAGTATTATAAACCTGGATATCTGTATGGAAGGGAACTTGAACATCAGAGGATCAACCTGTCTAGCCATCCCAAGTTCATTTCCCCATTGAGGAGAGTCCAAGCCACAGGGTGGTGCTATGGATCTGGGGAACTGAGTGATGTTCATTAGAACTTCACAAGTTGTCCTACTAGGCACCAGTTGTTGTGTTTCCCCTTATGAGAGGAGTCCAAAACACAATTCTAATTATGACTTTGGAGAACTGAAATACCCAAGGAAAAAGAGGAACTTGCCAGAGAGGAAGGAGAATTCTGTCATTTGTATTTTCATGAATCTTTTATGTATTTTCTATGTGGCATAGTAAAGGTTATCTCATACATAATATTTACATAGTTTACTATGAAATCTTGTATAAGATTGGGAGGTGCATACTTAAATTAATCAAATTCTAGAAATGCACCATGTTTGGAGATTTCCCTAGGGTAAAATCTGACTGTGACCATCACATGCCACAGTGACTTGGAAAGGCTGTCCACTCTCCCTCCAAAAAAATGAACCCAATCTGTGTAATCTCAGAGTCAGGGACTCTAGGCCATAGAAGCAAACTAAGTGGCTGCCGTTTATAAAGGTCCGTGACTGTTCTCACCTTGGGAAACCCCAATTTACATAAAGCAAGGTCTTAAGTTTATATTCCAGCAGAGGAATCCACAATAAACGAATAACAATAAAACATAATTATATAGATATATAAGATAGATGCAAGCAAAGAGCTTTCTTAGATCAGAGGAGGCAAAATCATTACAGTTTGGGGAAATCAAGGGAGTCTTCCTGGAGGAGGTGCCATTTGAGTTGACCTTTTAAAAGACAGAAATTCTGCCAGCAGATTGGGCAGGAAGGGCACTGTAGTCATAGAGTATGTTCGATGAGATGGAGTTGGGAAAACAAAGAGCATTGGCTGAAGTCCTATTTGTGAAGTGGAATCATATGAACCAAGTCTATAAATGAAAGATGGCACCACATCATGGAAGCCCTTTAAGGGACTTCTTAAAGGATAACAGAGAAGATACGACTAGTGGTCTAATCCTATAAAGATGGCATCCCATGTTATATCTTTTGGCACACTACTTATCTAACCAGAACAATGGGCTGAATCAAGTAAGGTGAATTTTAATTGGTTTTAAGATCTCAGAAAACCTTCAAAAGTCTAAAATAGGAGAGAGAATTTAACCTAGTAAATATTTATTAAGCACCTCAGTTTGAGGTACTTGTGGATACGAATATAAAGAATGAAATGACCACCAGGGTCAAGCAGGGAAATGTGGCTGGACAATAATTTGAAAAATATCCAGAGGTCTTAATACAATTCAAGCTCAGTAGCTAGAAATTTGTTTTAATAGCTGAAAGTAGATAATGTGAGTATAGGCAGCATTTAGAGAGCTATACTGACTAGAATAAGAAAGGTCCCCTTTTCTGAACAGACCACACTTGAAATATTATGATCAGTACTGGGCACACTCCAATTCAACTTCCACTCAGCTGACAAACTGACCTGCCCTAAAAGCACAGCTCTGATCATATCCACCCCTAGTCAATAAAATCCAGTGGCTGCCATCACCTTAGAAACAGAAAATCCCTTCTATGAACCTTTATAACCTGCCCACTCCAACTTATTACACCTATCCTCAGAGCCCATGCCCCCTCCATATGTTCTACAAACAATGACGTTAGCCTCCTCGCTGTTCCTAGCACAAGATACTCCATCTTCTAACTTCAGGCATTTTCACTGCCTTTCTCCCATATCTGGTATTCTTTCCTTCCTCTTCTTTGCCTCCTGGTTTCCCTAACTTCTTTCAAGTCTCAGCTAATATTTAACCTTCTCTAAAAGGCTTTTTCTGATCTCCCTTAAGGCTTCCCTCAGTTATTTGTCTCTCTTTGTCTGTCTGTCTCTGTCTTTCCATCTCTGTCTCTCTCTGTCTCGGTCTCTATCTCTATTTCTGTCTCTGTCTCTATATGTATTATGTATTTTGAATATACATACATATATACACATGTGTTTGTATATATAAATATGTATATATAAACACATATGTAACATGTGTGTCATATATGCCTATATGCATATGTGGTTTGCATTGAATTACTTACATGTCACCTCCTCGATTACACTCTGAACTTCTTGAGAGCAGGAACTGTCCTTTCTTTCACTATATCTCCAGAGATTAGTTCAGTGCCTGGCACACAGTAGGCATTTAGTGAATGCTTCTTAACTGATTGAATAACTGTAAACAGAGGCTGGATGACCCTTGGTTAGAGATGATGTGGAGGGGATTCTCTCCAGTCATGAACTGGATTAAATGGTCTCTAAGGCTGATCGACTGATGTTCTGATAGAGATACTGATAAACTGAAAGAAGAGCAGGATGAGATGACCAAGACAGGTTGGGGATTATAGAGTGGGCCATACTGTAATCAGTTGCACTAGGATGATATTAGAGTCCAGTGTGGTATCTGTTTTCAGGTATTTGAAGAATTTCCATGTATAACACAGATTCAGCTTGTCCTGACTGGTCCCAAAGGGCTGGACTCTCCCTCTTTAGATATTCCTACATTCCATTATTTGCTCTTATGCATCACCTTTTTTTCTCTTTACCCCATATTATGTTGCTCTTTTCTTTTTTGGCATATGTCACCAGAAGAATGTAAGCCCCTTAAAAAGAGTGGGTCAGTTTTTCTCTTTCCACTTTTGGGACCTGCCTCAACCTAGGTGCTTAATAAAAGTTTATTGGATTGAGTTAACTTGAAGTGAATTTGAGTGAACAAAATCAAATGAAATGGAAGCGATTTTAACTAGGGTCCAAGAGGGAGATTTTAGCCTGAGGTATGAGGACAAGCCTCTTAGTGTTTAGAACTATACAGAAGTGGACTAGGACATGGGTCCCCATCAGCAGCTAACAAGCATTTAAGCTCATGTTTTGTGCCAGGCACTGGGGATTCAAAAACATAGAAGGAAGAATCCCTCACTAGAAGTCAGGTAAAGGCTTCCTGTCCACTTTCTGGGGGTGCTAAAGAGAGATGGGATGTTATGGTGGATAAACTGTGCTAGACTCAAAGTTAGGAAGACCATGGCAAATCAGTTACCCCTCTCTGAGCCTCAGTTTGCTCATCTGTCAAATGGAGACAATAATATCTGCAATACCTTCTTCACAGGATCATGGTCATCACATGAAATATGTTGGTCTTGCAAACTTTAGGGTGTTACATCAATGTCAATCTTTAGCATAGGAGGATTCTTGTTCAGTTATAGTCTGAACTCTGCCTCTGAGGTCCCTTCTCATTCTGCATCTGCTGTCAGGGACCACTTGGGTCCTGTAAATGAGCTACATGCCTTAAGTGGATATTTTAATCGACATACAGCTAGGCTGCTTGGTCCAGAGATCTGACCTAGGATGGCCATTTGTTTGTGCTTTGGGATGAGTCTGTCCAATAAGTCTGCTGATTCTGATGGGAGAATTCCTTCAGAATTATACTCCAGATAATTCTCCTTTTAAACACTGCAGCACTTGGCTAGGTCTCCTCACGATGCTGCTACACTGCTGACTCACTTCCAACCTCTCTGCCTTTCTCTGCCGTACTCCTTTCCCCATCCTCGGTAAGGTTGCCATTTGTTGTTTGCTTTCCCCAAGTGTACTACCCAGCTCCTTTGTAAACATCCCTGAGTCTATTTTTGTTTATTTTTGAGCAATTTTCCAAGGTCATTTTGCACTCTAGTCCTCTCTCGTAAGGACTGAACTCACACCCACTACCCCATCCAGCCACATGCAAATGCAATAGGTATGCTCTTGCATTTCTGACTAAGCTGTTCCACAGCAATGATCCAAGGGCCACTTCCTACAAAGCATATTTGTTATCTATTCCAGGATGACATTTATCTTTGAGATCTGCACTCTGAGGATAACTTTCCAGTCAGCTGTGCACCCAGCTATGCGATCCAAACCATATTTTCCCAGTTTATTGATAAATATGTCACAAGAGACAAACTCAAGAGCATTCTCAGAATCAGGCAAGAGTCTCTTTAAACTCACATCTTTCTGTGATATGACCTTTTTTGAGTTTACTCTGATAAGATCAGCTTTGGTTTGGGATTTTTTTAGTTTTTTTACCAAATAATACTGCTCTCTTTCCATGATCATGGGGAAAATAAATAGATAGTCTTTCTTTTTTTCAAGTATTTTCTTGTGTGAATTTAAAAGACAGAGAGAAATGCAGCAGGGTCCAGAGGTGGAAGAGAGTGACTCTGGGACATGGTCACTAAAAGCAACTGCTCTTACCCCAACCAAATGATTCAGCATTTGAGCCTAGGACTGTCACACTCATGATATTTAAGGGAAATAGAATCTGAGAACAGTACTGGTATATTCATGGGAGAAACAGCTGTGATCATCTGATATTATACAGGGATGTGATTGAGGATAGACTAAGAGAGCAGCCAGTTGGCATTTGTTGGCATGCCACAGTATGCCTGGGCATTTTTCTTGTAGAGTTAATATACTCTCCTGATGGTGATCCTTTTGGTTACAGCATCAAAGGAGTTCTGGTGTCTGTGTCCTTGAGGTGCTGGGCATGAATGGTTCTGTTCTGTGTTGGCTGTGACCTGGTATGTCTACACACGGGAAGGAAATATGACTTTAAAAAGATGCGCCCAGTAGAGGGATGAGACTACTAGAGCAGAATAACATATATTATGAGCCCAAGTCAATGTATCAGGAAATGTTACTTAACTGTTTTGCTTGGTTTTAAGGGAAGGTTCAATTCCCGATGGAGGAAGAGGTAAAAGAAATGAAATCTATTTCAAGAAATAAAGCTTTTACTGATTCCTGCAACAATTAGTGTTATCCCCTTGTGTTTATTTATGTTTGTTTTACATTTTTTATTGCATAAATACCTTGTACTTATGTGGCCCATTTTTTGTATATACCTATACGCGTCTATGCTATTTCCTCCACTAGAATGAGGACAGGGGCTTTCACTTTTATCTTTGTAACCTCATAACCTAGCACAGTGCTTGGCCCATAGTAATAACTCAATAAATGCTTGTTAATACCTGCTAGGTCCCTGAAAATACTATCTCTGAGTCAAGACCCTCCCTTAGAGAATATCTGTGCAAGAAGAAGACAGGAAGGGTAAGGACCCTGGCCAACCAAACCATAAGGCTGGCTGGCTCTATTTTTGAAAAGTCTGTAGCCTATCTATGGCTCAAAGTCTGACAATGGACTCATAGAATAGGAAGGAACCTAAAGTGTTAAACCTAAAATCCCATAAGTGAACTAGAATCCTCTCTAATTCATCTTATGAAGACTAGAGGACCTTGATATAATGAACTCCCATAAACTAACTAATGACCTGGGTCCCATCAAGGCTTACACATGAAGATATCTGACCAGTTTCAAAGCTATTTGGTTACTCTTTTCTCCATATTGGTTTCTGATCCTCCTATCTGCATATTGTCAGTACTATTCCAGAAGACAGGTCCCTTTCTTAAGAGGAGATGTTTTAAGTGCCAAAATGTTATGATCGGTGAAAAGACAAGAAAACATATCAAAGAATCTGAGACAAAAGCATGATTGCACTCTTCATTAAGACAAAAGAACAGAAGTGACTAGCAAAACCTTAGTTATAACTGCAGAGTGACCTGAAATTAATATAGTGAAATAGATTTTAAAAATACACACCTCTCAAATATAGTGAAGAAATTGTCTTGGGAAAGTGATAAAGACCTCATGCACAAAATAAGTCAGCATCTCTGGATGACTTTTCATTGCCATCGCTGAAGGAGTATATATAGAGTGGTTAATGATGAGCTTGAGGAAAATTAGGAAAGGTGATGGCAATATTTGTGAAATCTATGGATGAAAGGTGAGTTTGAGGTTCCCTTTGTCATTTTCTTCATAGAGAATGAAGAATGTTTGATCAGCAATCCATCAGGGCAATGGAAGCAGCAAAACCAAACATTAATTGTCCCTCAGCAGAATTAGAGATATAGTGGAAGGTGAAACTCCTTCACAATGATCACACACATCCAGAGGATTTTGGCCCGACAGCAAGGAAAGCCAGCCTCTCAATTAACTACACAGCAATATCTATGTCAGGCTGACAACACCAACTGGCATGACGTCACAGCTTCTTATAACTGCCAGCACCAGGACTGAGCAGAACTGAAGGGGCATCGTGGGAGTAGTATAGGCAAACAAAAGTGTCTTTTGTTATTTGCTTTAATTGTGCCATATTAATACCCTTCATTTATTACAAAATTATTGTAAGATCTTGTCTATGACATTAGGAAAGAAATCAATTTGCTGGCCTTTACTAAAGCACTCGCTGCAGTTTTTGGAAGTGGTGGTGGGACTTTACAGGAATCAGTAAAAGCTTTATGGTGGGACAATCTCGGGAACTGAATTCAGGAGTTTGAGGGTCAAATCTTGTCTCTGCCACTTACTACTTAGGTGACTTTGAGCAAGTCACTTAGCCTTTGGGGGGCTCCAATTTCCTCATCTATAAAGTGGAAGGATTGGACTACAATATTTCTCAGATCCCTACCAGTTCTAAACCCAATGACTTGAAAGAATGTAAGATCCTGGAGGATGGGGATAGCTTCGTCTTCACCTCTGTAGATCCAGTGCCCAGCAGAGTGGATGGAGTACAGTAGGAACTTAATAAGTCTTTGCTAAATTATTTCTGATTGCATCTGTCTAAGTGTGATTTTCCTAATGAATGTATACAGGGGAGGGGAAAAAAAGGCATCAAAGTCCCAGAGACTGACCTAGACAAGCCACATGAATTACCAGAGTAAAGGACACCAGGAAGCCTATGTGAACCCTTTCAAATTAAGCTTTGCCCAATGAACCATTGAAATAGCCCCCTCTACCCAGTGCCTCTTGGGAACTCCTGAGGCTGAACTATGAGCTTCTTCTCCAGCCTGGCCTGTGCTTGTCTTTCTCTTCTTCTCATCTTTTATTCCAAATAATGTGGTACATGGAATGAGTGCTGGATCTGAAGTCAAAGGACCAGATCAAGGTTTTCCTATTTAACTCCCATAAGACTTTGGGCAAATTACTTACCCTCTCTAATCCCTAGTTTCTTCATCTGAAAAAATGAGGATTAGAATAAATGACCTAGGAGCAGAGGAGAGAGGAGAGGAGGAGAAGGGAGGAAAGAAAAGAGGAAAGAAGGGGAGAGGAGGAAGAAAGGAAGGAGGAGGGAGGAGAGGAAAAGAGAGGAAAGCAGGGGAAAGGAGAAAGGAAGGGGAGGGGGAAGGAAGGGAGGAGAGAGGAGGGAACCCCTGTTCTCTAGGAGCTTAAATTCTACTGTAGATATAGCTGGAGTCAGGTTTCAGGGAAATGTGAATTTAATAACAAATCAATAAGGATTTATTAATCACTTAGTATGTGTCAAGCCTTGTACTAAGTGTTGGGGATGCAGATAAAGGCAAAAATATGGTGTTTGCCCTGAAGGAGCTCACATTTCTAACAAAGGAGGCAACATGCACAAAATGATAATACAAGATATATACAGTGGAAACACAAGATCATCTCAGAAAGAAGGCATTAGCAATGGCAATGAGGGAATAGGAAAGCCGTCATTTGGAAGGTGAAATGTGAGCCGAGTCTTCAAGGAAGCTAGGAGTCAGGGGTGAGGAGGGAGAGCATTCCAAGTCTGGGGAACAGCCAGTGAAAAGGCACAGAGTTAGGAGACTGAGTGGGAGGAAGGGGAAGGAGTCCAGTAGCACTGAATTACAGAGCAAATGGAGTAGAATAAAGTATAAGAATCCTGGAAGAGTAGGAGGATTGTGTGGGCTTTAAAAGCCAAACAGAGTCTCTTACATTTGATGTTGGAAGTAATATGGAGCCACTAAGGTTTACTGGAGAGTGGGAGAGCGGGATCAGATCTCCACTTTGGGAAGTTTGCTTTGGCATAAACTATTAAGACATTTCTTATCACCTCTACCTATCCCTAGTTAGGGAATATCTGACTGAACTCTAGGGACTTATAGTTTAGTGGGTATGTAGAGGCAGTGTGCTACCATGATAGGAAAGTATGGTCCAGAGGAAAGAATGAAGACTTGGAGGGAGTTGCATTGGGTTAAGACCCTGGCCCTAATTTATGTGAACAATACGACAGTGGACTCATCACTTGGTTTCTTCAAGCCTCAGTTTCTTCATCTCTCAAATGAGGGTGATTGTTGGGAGGAAAATCTCTTTTCTAAGTCTTAAGCACCATATAAGTGCAAGCTGGGATTACTTGCTGACACAGGCCAATATGTGATAATAAAAATGCCCGAAGAATGATAATACAATTAGGTGGATTCATAAGTATTTGAATAGTCAGAGATTAATCATTATTGGTTGACTGTCATTTTGGAAGGAAGTCTCCTGAGCTGTACCACAAGAATCTGTTATTGGTTCTATACTGTTTGGTATTTGTGTCAATGATTTGGATGCAAGCATGGAGGGCACGTCTATCAGTTTTGCAAGATGACATTAAAGCTGAAAGGGATGACTAGTATGATGGGTAACAGCCAAGATTCAAAATATCCTGACAAGCTATAAGGTATTGGACTACAGCTAACAAGATGAAACTCAATAGATATAAATGTAAAGTCTCACATTTGGGTTCAAAAAATCAGCTTTACCAGCATAATCCAGGGATGTGCAGACAACAATCTGGTACATAATAGTTATGCTTAAATTGTTGTTGGCTGGATGTTTTGAGCGAAGGTTGAATGACCATTTGTCAAGAATGCTATGGAAGATTCTTTCTGAGGAGCCTCAGAAGCTTCAAATTAATTAGACAAGATCCCTTCCAGCTAAAAAAGTTCTGTGATTCTGCACCCTAACTGATTAGATGTTTGTAATAGATATTACAAAGAATTGTAAACTGGATTATAACAGGATTAATCAGTGGAATCCAAAAGCCAGGGTACTGTCTTGAAAAGAGCAAATAAATGAAGACCTTGAAGTAGGTGATCTCAAAGATTCTTTCCATTCTAAATACTGTGATCTGAGAGCCTTGTACAGGGAACTGGAGTACCTACTAGTCTCAGCAATGCCACTCATTAGCTGCATGAAGTCATTTCATCTCCTTTGACCTCAGTTGTTCCATTCATAAAATGGGTCTCCAAATTTTCAACTGGATCATGTAGTCCAACCCTCTAACTCAACATTCTGAAAATAAGGAAACTGAGGTCCATAAAGACAGAGTGACTTGCCTAAGACAGTATAAATAGTGTGCAGCAAAGCTGAGATTCAAACCCAGATTCTCTGCTTTAGCAATGCAGCACTTTCAGCTGAGACTTCCTCATCTCAGTCTACTGTCTTACTTACTGATTTACAATGTTTTCTCCAGGTTTACCAGGCTAAAAGCAAGAAGCTAGACCAGATGACCTTAGAAAGACTCTTCTAATTCTCAGGCCCATTATTATATTTCCAAAGCATAGAACATCTTCCCCATTTCTACTCAGAAAAAATTGAAAGGCAAAAGATATTTTGAGAAATGGTTAGCCAAAGCTAGAGGCAGGTACAGTGCTAGACCTGAAGCCAGGAAGACTCATCTTCCTGAGTTCAAATCTAGCCTCAGATCTAGCTGTGTGACCCTGGACAGCTCACCTAAACCTGTTTACCTCAGCTTCCTCATCAGTAAAATGAGCTGGAGGAGGAAATGGCAGACCACTTCCAGCATCTTTACCAAGAAAACTCTAAATGAGGTCACAAAGAATCAGACATGATTGAAAAGTGACTTAACTCCCCTAACCAAATCTGGAAACATCTCTGTAAATAAAACCAGAGGCTATGTCCTACAGAGTCCTACAGCAAAGGATTATGGAGTGCTGGCAGGTAGCAAAAATGAAAGGTAACAAGAAAGATGGAGGGAGAGCCAAGGTCATCAACCAGGAGAAAAAACTGAATTGAATCTAGATAGAAACTGTTTTCTAGTAGACAATCTCAAGAAGAGTATTTCCAACACAAAAGGAGGAAACCCTGGTTTGTAACCAGACAAGGAGCAGTTGTCAAAAGTGTCTACAGCTCTGCCTGGCTTCAGCCAAGAAGGGCATCCCAGCAAGAGGCCGGTGGTAATTAGAATGAAACACCATCTGCAAGGTGAAGGCTTCTTCTGGGTCACTTGGCAAGGATCAAGATATTTCTTTCCCCTTTGCCACAGCTGAACAGTATATAATATCTAGAGTTAGGAACAGGACAAATAATTTAGCATGATGTGAAAAGGAGGAGCAACTCAGGTAGAAAATGAGGAAAATGCATGAACAGTCCCACTTGGGACCTGTGTCCCTGACTCATATCCAAAAGTTCTCACAATAGCCATCATTGTATGTAGACCTTTCAGCATGAGGACACTCCTCACCGTTCTCAGGGAAAGTGTGCAACGTGCCCTGCCCAAACCCCAAAGCCTTCCCTACCTCAGCTCCCCACGGCTCAGAGGGAAAATAGATGACTAAGCATCCAAGTAGGTCAGGGACTGACCCCAAAGAGGAAAGTTCATGTTCCATAAAGGATACCTACTGGGCATCAATAGACACTAAACTTAGATGTCTCCAGAGAATTAGTTAGAAATCAAGTCAGCATCTATTTCATGCATGGAGGAGTATTACACACAAGAATTTATAATGAATTATAATTAATGTGTGTATTCATTACAATTGGCTCATAAATAATCAGTCAAAACCAAAACCTCCTCTTCACCCAAATTGGAAATCTCAAGGTACAAGGTTAACCTAGAGTGAATGTAGCCATGAAAGCCAGAATTACTCACAAACTTCATAAGGTTTGGGAAATCATAGTGCACTGAATAGTAGGAAATGTTGCATAAGAAAAAGAGAGCTCATGGTAGAGCTGGGACTCATAAACTTGTTCCTTGAATATTTTGACCACTATATTTCAATGTAATTGATGTCCTTTGCAATCCTATGTATTTAATTTTATTCATTTTACATTATGATCCTGAAAGGGAGCCTATAGACTTCTCCAACTTACCAGAGGAGTCCTTGACACACACAAAAGACTGATGACCATTGCTCTGAATTCAGGATCATTTATTTAGAGGGACCGTGTATAGAGTCCATACAATCCAAACCCATTTTTTTTACAAATGAGGAAATTGAGACAAAGAAAAAAGCTTATTTACTCAAAGTAACAAGTGATAGGGCTGGGATTAGAACCTAGGTCCTCTGATTCCCAACTCAGAAGTCTTTCCACTGTATCTATGTGAGTCAAAAACCTTAGCCTGAATGCTACTTACTACCTGTGTGACTTTGAGCAAGTCAGAGTCTCCTCTTTGAGCCTCAGTTTCCTTATCTGTAAAATGAGGAGGTTGGACTACATGATCTCTGAAGTTTCTTCCCACCATATAAATTTATAATCCCATAATACAAATATCCCTAAAATCCTTCTAGCTCTAAATGTTATGATTCTTCCGATTATCTCAGGATGCCATTTTATGATAGCTAAAGAAGAAAACCATGAGTGGACATGTCAGAGCCTGTGGCCAGCTTCAAAAACCACACTCCAGGGCAAGCAGCATGAAACTCCCTCTCAACTCAACTCTTTAAGACACTGGGAAACTGTTACTAACAGCCTTGGGGCAGAGACATATGGAAGCTGCATATATTCTTGCCTCCACGCTGCCAAAAAGGAGAGCTATGGATCCCAAGTTCCTGGTTCCAGCTTTGCAGAGGCAGGGGCAAAGCCTCTTAGTCCTAAAGAGGCAACTGTGAAGAGAGAAATCCTTGACTGGCTGATGAGATGTCCTAAACCTCAGCCTACTAGTTGTGGGAAGTAGTATTTTCAAGGTGGTACAAACCCCAAATCCAGCCTCCTTACAATAAATGGTGGATTTCCTGGCTGGTGCTATTCTTAGGAATTGCCATTCTAATAACCCTATGTTCAAGAGTCCCTGAGTAAAGAGAGATTTCTTGAGCAGTCCCCTCTTCTTTGAGAGAGAAGATAATAATGCTTGTGGTCTTAGGAACTGGAAAAGTAGTAGGGCAATCGAAACCACTTTCTGGGAAAGGAAAATTCCTGGATTTTGCTTCCTGTGTTACTGTGAATTACTTAGACAATGTAACTTTCCTGGAAAAGGAGCTTGTCTAACTAGAAACATCCAATGTCTGGGATGATAGATGACTTAACATAGTATCTCTGATGCTTAAATGGGCTCCTGGAGGTAGAAGTGGAATTCACCAGAATGTGGAGGAATTGCTTCCTTAGGGAACTTAAAATTCACTTTCTTTCCGAGGACAGTCCAAACCACAGAATGGTGCTATGAACATAGATGACCTTAAAACCTCAGGGGAAAAGTGGGAATTGTTGGGATAGAAGAGAATTGTATTGATTATCTATGAGCTACTTTTAGTTCTTTACGTGTTTTCTTCCTCTTCTGTAAGACAGAATATAGCGTATCATGTACTTAAGATATGCATGTATAACCTTGAACACTTGCACGAGGTCTATGAATCTTTAAACCTTTATATGTGGGGAACTAGATCTACAGTTTGAGGTTTCTCAGAAGCAATTCTGTGAGGGTACAATATGAGACAAAGAAAGAATGAATTAGGGGTAGCCCCTGAGATGAAATCCAGTACATTTATGCCTTGAATATAAGGGGAGGGGAGAGGAGAAGAGAAAACTTGCACTGGGCCAAGGCTTACATAAAAATAGCATTTTTTTATCAGATAAATCCTCTCACCAAAACAGAGGAGCTCAAGGCCTTGAACAAGCAATTAAAAGACATGAATGAATATAAATAGTCATATGCACATAAATCCTTGTCCTTTACATTCAGCTATGGCACTTTCTGTGTGCTGGTGTGTGTGTGTGTGTGTGTGTGTGTGTGTGTGTGTGTGTTTTAGAAAGACATATGTCTTTTAATTAACTTAAATTGAAACATCAGGTACCGTAGCTAATTCTGCATTGGGTGCAGGATGTAGTGTATTATACCACACCATAAGTCATAAAATAATAATAATGATGACAGCAACCAACCACCATTTTCTCACTGATTGCACATGTATACACTGAACCCAGAGAATATTTGTATTGCTAATGTCTATGGCATCCAAGACAATGGCAGCCTGGACCTTGGAAACCAGAAGATGCAAATGGACTGAAAGCTCTGTCAGTGGACCCACTTTATATTTTATTTTAAAGTTGATTTACATCCAACAGTCTGACAAGAGACAGAAGGCTGGCAAGGCAGCATCAGTTAACTGTCTATCCAATAGGCTGGATCAATAAAGAATGATAGCACCCGTACCTGAATTCACTCAGCAAAGCCTAATGCTTCAACAACAAAACTGCTCTAAGCAAGGCCCCCTTCCTAGATGTCTGCTATTGGTCGTTTGTCCAGGACTGAAAGAGGATTCATTAGAGACCCAAAAGGGAAGGAAGGAGTCAGTGTTATCTGAATACCCAATCTATTCAAATGGATTCACCCAGTGATGCTATGCATTAATGTAACATAGACGCAGTCTTATCAAAGGGTACTACCTCATTGAGAGATCAGTAAGCTGAAGATGGTCATGGAAGGTGGTATAGATATATGCTGTGACATTTAAAAAGGTTCAAGACATATAGTTTCTGGGTGATTTAATCATTTCAAGCCAGCATGTTTGTTAATAAAAGGATGGTCTTTGGTCATCTCTCTTAGACCAAAGACCTCTAATGGTGGTGGGGTCACAGTTTATATGCCCTTGGAAGAACACATGTTCCTGAGTGTGTCAGTCAATTCTGATTGGTTAAAATTAATGAAAAATGAATATTACAATGAGAGGGTGGGCTATATTACACAACAGTCTTAGAATCTTTAACTTGGGTCACCCAAATCTTGGTCAGAGACATCAATTTCCATATCACTTGTCTGACAAAAGGGAAAATCCACATTTCCCCAGGCCCATCTGAGCAAATGCAACAAGCAGGAATGCACCCATTAGTCCAAATTTAGAATTTCTTTTACTGTCTTAGATTCTATCTCAGCCATCCTGGGTGGGTAAGTGTTTTAGAAAGATTTCCCACACTGGTTGATTTCTGCATGAGCAAAAAGAAAAGGGGAAAAACCTTGGTCCTAATACAATTATCAGTTATGAATACAAGAGAGCAATAATCATCTCTCACAATGCCAAGGAAAATTGCACAACTGAGCAGTTACTTCGCATTACTTTGTCTGACTTCATGTATTTGTATCTTGCAGGGATTTCTGGAGGATTTATGCAGTAACAAAGTTCAGTCATGTAGACAGACTATATACCTAACAAAATTGTTATTTTTCCTTCATCTTTGAAGTGGATCAATGATATCATGAGGATGATATCTTGAGTGCATGTGAACTGAATTGAAGTGAGGCAGCATTGCAAAAAGTCGTCAGTATCACTATCTCTTCCAGTGGCAAGAAAATTGTTGATGGCCCAGGATACAGTAGATGACTTCAGTGTCTTCATGTCTGACCATGCTTCTGCTTCAGCTGCTTTCATGGCTATTGGAACAAATTGTTCTCATCTACCCATTCCACCAGGGGAGGTCTTCACATGCTTGTGGAAGACATACTCCTAACTCACTAATGATTTTGAGGTGTGGCTCCCTTCACCCTTGCTTAGCCCATCTGCTGAGATAGTTTTACAAAATATCTGTTAAAAGCCATGAAGATGTTAGATGGTTGAAACTGAATCAGAAGTAACACAGACTGTCTCTCACGTATGAGAGTAAGATCTTGAAAGTGTTTCCCACACAAATGACGACTTTGAGGAGACCCTATGTTGAGATGGTTGTAGAAGACATGCGGAAGAGTTTGAAGTCATGCATCCTGCTTCCTGGAATGGTTATGTATGGAGAATTTCCTTCTGATTTTGAAATCAGCCAACCAACAGGCATTTATTAAGTGCTTACTGGCAATAGGCATGGTGGTAGGTGCCAATCATACAATCACCAACAGTAGCAACACCAGCAGCAATAAAAGATGGTGTTTCTATAGAAAGCACTTCAAGGTTTGCAAAGCATTTTTATAAAACTTATATTAGAAGAATGCTTCTAGATGGGCCTGGAATCATGAAGCCCTAAATTCAAATCCTGCCTTAAACACTTAATAGCTGTGTCACTCTGGGGCAAGTCTCTTAATCTCTGCTTGCCTCAGTTTCCTTAATTATAAAATGGGGATAATAGTAGCACTTATCTCTCAGAGTTGTTGTGAGGATAAAATAAGGTATTTGTAAAGTGCTTAGCAGAGTGCCTGGTCCATAGTAGGCACTAAATAAAAGCTCACTGTCTTCCCTTTGCAACCTCAACAACCCTGTAAGGTAGATGTTATTATTTTCCACGTTTTAGAGATAAAGAAACTGAGGTAGACAAAAATTAAGTTAGAAATAAAAATACAAAAGCCCTTGCTTTCAGAAGTTAGAGCACCCTACACAAGAAAATGCATTCTGTCAAACTCTGAAACCACAATAAGATCCTCATTGGAATAGAGTATGGCACTATACACACGTGATCTGCCTTTGTGCCACCAAGACTGGGTTCCTGCCTCTGACACATACTTGCTGTGTGGCCCTTGACTAGTCAACTTAAAATTCCTGTGGACTAGCCAGGGCTTCTTAAATCTTTTTCGCTCGAGACCCCTTTTCCTGTTTTGGCAGTGATAGTTGATATTGTGTAGCCTGAGGGCATTCACAGTATAAAGTGTACATGCTTTGTGTTCAGAACCAAGGCTTCAGTGAAGTTGTGACATGCAATATGTGCAAGCACCACCAGAAATACTTCGGATTCATTACGTGTTTGCTTTTTAATTAATTTTGATCATAGAGTATTCAGAAACCTTTTACCGTTTCAAAAATTGTCACAACCTCATATGGGGTCTCAATCCACAGTTTAAGCCACTATTTGAGGCAATTCTCAAGTGGCATGAACTTGGGAAGTTTTGAAATCAGCCGTCTCATCTGTCATTGTTCATAGATTTCAATTTCATAAGTTCAACTGAATTTAACATATATTTAAGTTCCTGTTGTGTGAGGTCTAAGTGTTGGAGGTTGAAATATCGCACAGTGCCTGCCCTGATGGAGCTTACATTGCAGCAGCAGGGTGGGGTTTGAGGTGGTGAGGAGGCAAGTGCACAAATAACTATGAGTGAGGAAAAAATGATTATGTTCACAGGAGAAGTAGAAGTGACCTTTGAGTATGAAACTGAGGTGTGGAGGTGGCACATCTAACGGATGTGCCCTCTGACTCAGTGCTGCAGCATTGGAGATTTTGGAGATGATGCATTGCAGTATCACTACACAGATGATATACATCATCAAACCCTCCAACAGCACTTCTTAACCAAACTATTTTTTACAATTAAAATAGCCCAAGATTATATACAGTGACTCCTGCAGTCACATGCAGCAGAAATTGAAAGGGCATTCATTATAAAAACTGTCCATTAAACCCAGGCATATTGCTCATACTAAAAGGGTCAGAAGAATGCAGGAAATGCTATCAGGATGCTACTATGACATAAATGCATTTCTGACAGGGAATTACCAGAGAGACTGGTAGGGACTGCCTGCTAGCACCTGCATCCCTCTGCTCAGTCCTGGTCCTCATTTCCATGCTCAGTTTGCTTCACACTGAATTTATCCCAGCTCTCCCTCCTGATCTCTGCTCTTGGATTACCTTCAGGAACAATCACTGTCCAATCTCTCCCTCAATCCATCCTCTCTTATGTTCTCATCTCTTCCAACTAAGGCCCTGGAGTTGCCCCCAAATAGCCATGTGTCCAATCCCTCCCAGCCCACTTGCTGCCTGGCTCAAGGCACCAATTGCTGCCTCTGAATCTGCCTAAAGTGACCATTAACTGGTTCCTATTGCCACACCATTTTGCCAGCCTCTGCTAGCTCAATGGCTTCAAATCTCCCTACGAACCTCAGTGCTTCCCATTTGCCCACACCAGGTAGATGCATGCTTCCAAATGGCTCCAGATCTACTTAGGCTTAACAATCCCTGCTCTGGATACAGTTGTTCTTGTAAATTGCAAGGTGTAGCATGCAAATTCTACAAGAAGAATCAGAAGCTCAAAGCTGTAGCTGTAGCTGGAAAGGACATCAAATCCCTCTTCATCCAACCCCTTCATTTTACAGATAAGGACACTGAAGGCCAGAGAGGACAAGTAAACTGCCCAAGGTTATCTGTGAGAGCTAGGATATGAATCTGGTCTCCTACTTCAGGCTTTTGAGAACACACATTATTCAAAATGGAGTCAGTGTAGAAATTATCCTTGAATACTCCCTCTCCCTAACTTCATGTTCATATGCAATCAGGCACCAAAACTTATTAATCCTACTTAGGCACCACCTCTAGCATCCATTTCTTTCTCCCTATCCCCATGGGCTCTATTCATGTTGAAACCCTCATCTAACACACAGTATAGTTCCTGCTATATGATAAGTGCTTAATAAAAGCTTGACTGATTAATTGATTTTCACTTACCTTGACTCATTTTTCTCTTTCACTTGATAGTCTGGAATTTGGCAATGATACTCCTTGGTGTTTTCAGTTTGAGATCCCTCTCAGGAGGTGATCAGTAGATTCTTTCGATGACATTTTGCCCTCTGGATCTAGGACCCCTGGGAAGTTTTCCTTGATGATTTCTTGGCAGATATTGTCTAAGCTCTTTTTTTTATCATTGCTTTCTGGTAGACCAGTAATTCTTAGATTTTCTCTTCCAGGTCAGTTGTTTTTTCTATGAGATATTTTACATTTTCTTCTATTTTTTCATCCTTTAGATTCTGTTTTACTGATTCTTGATGCCTCATGGAGTCATTAGCTTCTATTTGCCCAATTGTAATTTTTAATAGATTGCTTTCTTCAGGAAACTTTTGCATCTCCTTTTCCATTTGTCCAATTGTTCCTTTTAAGGACTGATTTTCTCCACTTTGGTGTTGAACTTCCTTTTCTATTTCTCCAATTTTCTCTTTTAGGTTTTGTGCTTCCTTTTCTGTTTGTCCAATTTTCCTTTTTAAGGAGCTGTTCTCTTTGGTGAATTCTTTTTTCATATTTTTAAATTCACTGGCCAGTTTTTCTTCTACTTCTCTAATTTGGCTGTTAAAATCCTTTTTGATCTCCTCAAAGAATGCTCTTTGGACTTCAGACCAGTTCATATTCCCCTCTGAAGTTTCAGATGGGAATATGATCTCAATGCTGACCTCTTTGGTATTCATGTTTTGATCTTTGTCCCCATAGTAAAATTCTATGGTCTTTGATAGTTTGCTTCCTTCTCATGATGATTGCCTTTTTCCTGGCTTTTAAAGTGGATCTCTGCTTCTGGGGCACAGGGAGCTCTGTCCCACAGTTTGTGTGCTTGGAACTTGAGGCTCTGTGTATTGTGGTATCTAGTTCTTTCAGCTAGAAGTTAAAATGCTGCAGCTTACCTGGCATTGAGCTGGCTGGTGTGCCAAAGCAGAGATCAGGTGAAGTCTTTCTGAGTTTCCCTGGGGTTACCCTGGAGCTCACTGCACTGCACGAGGTGTGGGAGAGGGGTGGTCTGACTGCAAGAGGTCTTCTCTCCTGAGGTAGAGCACGGGCAGGTTCAGCAGTTTGTGAACCCCATCTGCACTAGTGTCTTCCCAATTCCCCTGGCTGTGTTAAGGCACACTTGGAGTCTTGGTGTTGGTGCTTATGGGCTCCTCCCCTCTAGAGCTCAGGATCTCCTCTCAGTTCCTGAGGTGGGGCTGTCTAGGAAAGCTTCAGCCCTGCACTGATTTCCCTCGGCCCCAGGAAGAGGGACCCCTTCCCCTTTGTGATTTTCCTAGCCTCACATGGGCTAAGAGACTGTTTCGCCTTCAGCTAATCCCACTATTATAGGATTTTTCCTGGGGAAATATTCTCCAGGTTTTTCAAGGTCAGCAAGGGGAGGAGGATAGAATTTACAGGTCATTCTGGCATCTTGGTTCTTGGAAGCTCAAGTTGGTGACTTACAGACATTTAATCTGTGGTCTGATAGTCTCAGGAATGTTGTTGCTGTTACCTGGGGTTCTGCATTTCTCTGTCACTCAGTTCCACTAGATTCCCACCCTGGGCTGATGTGTTTGAGAATCTGCCCATTTACCTTCACTACTGCAATAGCTTTCTAATTAGTTTCCTTTTTTTTGGACCTCTCTTTTCACCAATCTTCATCCTTCCCACAGATGCTGTCTCAATATCCCTAAAATAAAAATTTGATTGTGTTGCTTCCCTACTCAAAAATCTTCAATAGCTCCCTATTACCTCTAGTACAGAACACAAAATCCTTGGCCCAAGATTTAAAGCCCATCTCAAACTGGATGCCACTGACCTTTCTGGTCTAATATTCCATATTGTTTCTCCTCTAATCAAACTGACCTGCTAGCATGTATATGGAATTCCTTCTCTTGTCTCTCTGACCCTGCACAGGCTATCCACAATGCCTGAAATTCATTCCCTCCTCTATCCGTCAGAATACTATCATCCTTCAAGCCCCAGCTTACGTTACCCCTTATATAAGGTCTTCTAGTTACTAGAGCACTGACCTTCTAACCTTGCTCAAGAATCCATATGGATTTTTCCCCCACTATTTCACCAGCCACCATGCTTCCCATACTGGAAACCAAGCCCTATAGCCCTTAAGGCTTTCATGCTTGTGGCCTCCTTCTGGGGTCCTGCTTGGAGCTTGTTTAAGTCCCATACATTTAGGATCTTCTCCAGTCATACTTAACTACACTCTCCAAACATCTCACCAGCTGCCATGTGTCAGTGAGTACACTCTGTCCCAGTTCTGAAGTCATCAACAAATCAACTCTGCTAATTTTTCTGGAAAGGATGTGCTCTTCCCTCTACCCAGGAATGTTGGAGATAATAAACTCTTCCCTGATCTCCAAGAGGGGATGATGTAAAGAACAGATGAGATAATGCATGTGACAGCAAATTGAGAACTAAAATGCCCAACCAATGAAAGGGATTTGGATCATTCTTTTCCTAGGAAAACATATGTCCAGTTCTGAGTGCCACAGGTCAGAAAGGACATTGATGAGATGGAGAACTCCAGAAGGAAGTAACCAAGTCAGTGAGAGTCTCAGTTTCATGCCATAGGAGCACCAGTTGAGAGAACTTGAGCATGTTTGAATGGAGGAGAGAAAACTGGGGTGGAGGTGGGGATGGGGTACAAAATTGTTGTCTTCAAGAATCTGAAGAGCTGACATGTAAAAGAGAAATCATTAAGAAAGAACTAGGAACAGTGGGGAAGGTGAAGTGACTAAGAGACAAATGTATGCTTCACGTAAGGAAATACTTTCAGATAATGAGAGTTATACAGAAGTGGGAAGCACCGGGAAGTGGTAGGTTCAGCATAATTGGATGTCTTCAAGCAAAGGTTATCTGTCCATTTGTCAGGGATATTAAAAGGGGGCTCTTATTTAGGAGTAGGTTGTACTGGAGAACCCCTGAGTTCCCTTCCCCATTCAGAGATTCTCTGATTCTGTGAAAGCATTTAGAAATCTTCAAAGTGAAAGAGAAAACTGCAGATAGATGGAAAGAGTCTTTCATTCATTCACAGAAACCAGACCTCTCTTCTCTGGGTCTGATGTCCTACCTCATTTTCCTAAATTCCATCTGTAGTTACAGCTTCAATTTGTGATCAAAGAACCTTTGCTTGAAGACATCTGATGATGAGGAAACCTACTTCTTTTCAATGCATCCAATTTCCACTTTCCATAGCTGTAAAGTTTTAAAAATGTTTCCACAAATGAAGCATTATTTGACTCTTTGGAACTGCTCTCCACTGCTCCTAGTTCTCGCTTCTAAGATCAAATACAACAGTTTCTGTCTCTCTTCTCTATTTCCTATTATTCACTACATTACTTATCAAGCAATATAAATTTTTTACATTTTTAAAAATTTGTTTTATTTTTAATTTGTGGAATAAAGCAAGTGTTTCCATAACAAAATAAAATTAAAAAGATGATCGCACATGAAACTACAGATCTATTATGTACAACTTGTTATTCCTTTTAAATATATAATAAAGCCATGTAAATTTCTTTTTCTCTGTATTTCCTTTTGTTCTTCCCTCCTCCCACCCTAGAGATAGCTACTATTAGACATAATAGTTGTATTGTGTGTGTGTGAAATCATTTTATACATACTTCTATTTATCAGTTTTTTCTCTGGATGCAGAGAGTGTCATCCTTCATGTGTCCTTTGTAGTTAATTGGAAGCTTATATTTCCATGGCATTTTACAAAATATGTTCTTGACCAAAAAAAAAACTTTGTAAGGAAGATGAGTATAGCTTGTCAAATTTTACAGATTGAGGAAACTGAGGCTCAAAGAAGGAGAAATTATTTATATAAGATCTCATATGCATGAAGAATTAGTTAAGACTCAAATCTAAAACCTTTGACTCTGAACTGGAAATAATTTTAAGGAAAATTTGTAAAATTAATTTATTTATTTTTAATTTTCAACATTCACTTCCATAAGATTTTGAGTTTTAAATTTTCTCCCCTCCTCTTCCCTCTCTCCAAGATGGCATGCAGTCTGATATAGGTTCTACATATATATTCATAGTAAACATATTTTCACATTAATCATGTTGTATAGAAGTATAACAACCAATGGGAGGAACCTCAAGAAATAAGAAATAGAATAAAACAACAGAACAAAACAAAACAGACCAAACTTCCATCTGCATTCAGATTCCAATGTTCTTTCTCTGGACGTGGATGGCATTTTCCATCATGAGTCTTTTGGAGTTATCTTCGATCTTTGCATTGCTGAGTAGAGCTAAGTTTATCAAAGTTAGTCATCACACAATGTGGCTGTTACTGATTGCAATGTTCTCCTGGCTCTGCTTGCTTCTCTTGGCATCAGTTCATATAAGTCTTTCTAGGTTTTTGTGAAGTCCACCTGTTTGTCATTTCTTATAGCACAATAGTATTCTATTACATTCATATGCCACAACTTGTTCAACCATTCTCCAATTAATGGGCATCCCATCAATTTCCTAAATTGGAAATAATTTTAGAATGAGTTGACATTTGTGGGAAATAATGATTAAGAGAAATTAGTGTTTTATGGTTTTAGAAAATAAAATTAAATAACATGTATAGAACTACAAGGTATGGGGAATTGGGAGGATCCACACAATTTCCAACTTACTAGATTACTTCCTCTTGGTCACTTTCTTCCATTTAATTCTGGGTTTAATCTGCCAATAAGCTGAAACTGCCTTATTTCCTTTGCTATATATCTCACCATCTATTTCCTCTCATTAGAATCTAGTAATGAGACTACCATACTCCAAATCTGTTAAAGGATGTGTCTCTTTGTTTCTGTAATTAAATTTTACTTTTTTAACCAATGTGGCTTCCAATATAGCAGTCAGACTATACCTCTCTTAGTTATCACTATCGCTAGAAAGTCAATTCCCTTCCTTTTCTGGCCCCCATGTCTCTTTGCCAGTACTGTGCACGCTCCCTCACCTTTTTTTTTCCTTTAAATCATCATCAAAGTAGTGTTGCTTAAAAGGTAGGGTTCTGTTTCAGGGAAAAGCTCTGGGTGGTTGCAGATGCAGAATTTCTCAAATGCAAACCAGCCTGCTCTCTTCCTCCTCTGTAATTCTGGACCCATCCTCTTAATGAGCTGAAACTGCTTTGTTTTCTTTACCATCTATCTCACAACCTGAATCCTGCCATCAGAAACCAGTAATGAGACTGCAATACCCCCCAGATCTTTTAAGGGACTGGACTTCTCCTTGATTTAATTAAATTTTATTTTTTTAATCAACAAGTATTTTTTTCTCCCTACCTTCTATCCACTCTTGCCCCCATAGGAAAAAAATAAGAAAGCAAAGAAAAACACTTAGAATAAATATGCTTAGTCAACCAAAACAAATTCTCACAATGGTCACGAACAAGAATGTTTGTCTCATTCTGAACCTAAGTCCAACCCCTCTCTCAAAAAGGGGGTAGCCTCCTGCATCAGAGGTCCTCTAGATTATGGCTGGTTCTTTTCACAGTCTGATCTTCTACGGTGATGACTGCTGGAACATACAACTGGCTGAGTCCTACCAAAATTATATGTTATTTTGCTATACACACAGAGAGGTATTTAATGGGGATAATCAAGTAAATAGAAAGGATGCGTGTGTGTGTGCGTGTGTGTGTGACAGAGAGAGAGAGAAAGAGAGAGAGAGGGAGGGAAGGAGGGAGAGACCAAAAAGTCATATCTCACTTGTCTGATAAAGAAAATGAACTAAAATAATGCTGGAAGAAAACTGAAAGGAAGATATTGTCCCTCAAAGAATCAGGGAAATTTGAAGGAAGGATAAATCTCAGGGAAATTGTAATAAGCTCTTTTCTAGATATTCTGAGATCGAGAACACTCAGGTGGAGATGTTCAAAGGGTAGTTGATGATGGAAGACTGGAGTTAGAGAGAAGAGGGTTGGATATAAAGATTTGGGAGTAATATCCATAGTCATATTTGAATCCATGGGAACTAATAAGATCTCTCAGAGAAAACACAGGTAAAGAAAACAAAAGAACCAGCATACATGCATGAGGACACCCATGCTAAGTAAACAAGACATGAATAATGACCCAGCAAAGTAGCCTGAGAAGAAATAAAGACCTGTCTAATCAGACTGTTTCTATGCTATGAAGAACCTCTCTATTTATGGGAGCCCTTCTACCCTTTGGATTATAAACTGGATACCCTCCATAAAGAATGTCAAAAACATGTCATACATAACTCTCCCTCTTTTATGTTTCACTTAACATTAAAAATGAAAGAACCATCCAACAAAGTAAGCTCCATTATTGCATCTATCAAAAAAGTTTGAATGACTAGGGAAAGTCTTTTAAGGATCAATTTTGTTGAACCATATCATATATGCTTTTAATTGTCAAAAAACCATAAACACAGTAAGACATTGAATTCTCTACATTATTCTGCAGCTCCATCAAGATAAAAGCATGGTGTGCTATAGAATATTGTTTGCTGGAGTGCGTGGAATGTGGAACTTGCAATTAGGAAGACCTGATTTCAAATCCTGCCTCATACTAGCAGTGTGACCCTGAACAAGTCACTTAACCTCTGTCAGCCTCTCTCCTTATCTATAAAATGGGAATAATAATAGTGTCTACCTCTCAGGTGGTTGGTTCTCCACCTCACAGTATCGATAAAATGAGATAGCATAAGTAGAGTGTTTTATAAGTCTCAAAGCATTACATAAACATTAGATACTTGCAAAATCCTGTCTTTTCTCTTGCTGTTTCATCAAGGATGTCATAAATGTGTATGTGTGAGTGCATATGTATGTATATATGCATGTATTTCTCATGAAAATTGTACAGATAAGAAAGTAGATATGTGAGTCCTAAGTTGATTTCCTGTCACTTGCTTCTTTAAAATTGCAGTAAAATTCATGCTTTTTCCAACCTTTCTTATCTTTGCAACTATTTTAAATATCTTAAAAATCAGTGCCTTTCTGACTAACAAAGACTGCATTGTGTATATTTGCTCTTTCCATATTTGTTTTCTTTAGCACCATTTCCCTTTTCTCATACAGCACACTGGGAGATTAAAGTTCAATTTGGTAGCTCTAATGGAATTAATAAAGAAACCTATTTATTATAGATATTCTTACAGATCTTTTCCATTTTTTTAATCTGTTACTGTCCTCCCAGTTTTATCTTTAAGTGTCCTTGTGATAGTCTATCTCACTTGGAACTCATGCAAAGTTTTCTGCAAATTCATCTTCCTATTCTGTCCTTTTTCAATGTTTAATACAATAGTTCAGCTCATAATCTTCCATCATCCTCTTCCATAATATTTTACAAATAAGTTTATATTCTAAATTAGTATTGACCCTAGCTGACATATCTTCCTATTTGGTAAAGAAAATGAGTTTGTTAGTGGAAGTCCTTTCTGAGTCCTTTTTGACTTCTCATTGGGGCAGTCTTTTTGCATCAGTTAATTATGCAGAGCATAGTGATGGTTTATGTAAATGTCTCTCCCCTTTAGCCAGTTACCATTTTTCAGAACAATTTAAATAATTTTATCTTATTTAAGTAGGTCAGACTTGAGTTTTTAATTGCTTGCTATATGCTCTTCTCATTTTCATTCTTTCTCCCAATTTGGAGAAACCAGTTGTTTTGTATTTATGAATACAGTCAACTTGATTTGTTTCATGATGTAATTCAATGTTGGCCATGGCTGATGCCTTCTGACTCTCCTCTTGAAGAGAGTCCCTTCTATGCAAGTATATTCCATTATATACAAATATAAATCTTATGTCCAATTATCAAAGCATTTAGCTTCTTAAGCTTTTTAATCATAATCCATTCTTTCCAAAAATAATGTTTGATCCTCTTTTCCTATGCCCACCTATACTTAAAGACACTGAGTATTGCAGCATATGTTGGTTTCCATTGAAGGGGCTATTAAAATTCATTATAAATTTTCTGTAGTTCATCTTCTCCAACAGATTTTGACATGTTAACTCTAATTATCATAATATTAAACCAACCCTGAATCATGATGTAAGTCCAATTTGGTCATGGTATATAATCTTTGTGTTATGCTTTTTAGCCTTTTTGTTAAATATTAGAGTCAGCTATGTGGTGCAAATAAAACAATGGATCTGAAGTAGGAAAGCCAGAGTTCAAAACTAGCTTAGATACTTACTGGTTGTGTGAACCTGGAAAAATCACTCAACTGGTTTCCTCATCTGTGAAACAAGGGTAATAATAGCATCTATCTCCCAAGTTTGTGAAGACAAAATGAGATGATATTTGTAAAGTGCTTTGCAAATCTTAAAGCACTCTGTAAATGTGAAATAAAATTTTAAGGTTTTTTGCACAAATTTTGATTGATAGTGTTGGTCTATAGTTTTCTCTTTTAAATTTTGATCCTCCTTGGTTTATGTATTAAGACCCCATTTGTGTCACTGAGTGAATTTGGTAAGATCTCTTGCTATTTTTGTAATAGTTGATGTAACATTGGTATTAATTTTACTTTGAATATTTTATAAGTTTCATTTGTGAATCTGACTGGTTCTGGTATTTTCCCACTTTGGGAGTTCATCTGTGATTTGTTCATTTTTCCTCTGAGTTTGAGTTGTTTAAATTGTGTATTTCTTGGGGGGAGGAGCCAAGATAGCAGAGTAGAAAGATTCACATATGCTAGCTCCTAACCCACAGCCCATAAAATATCTGTAAAGAAAAACTCCCATCAAATTCTGGAGCAGCAGAAGCCACAGAACAACAGAGTGGAGGAGATTTCTGTTCCAGAGAGACCTGAAAAACAGACAACAAAGGTCCACCACGCACCGGACCTGGAGAAGAGCCTGGCCCTGTCCTGGCTGTGTGGCATCGAGAGGAGCAGATCTGAGCAGGCTTCAGGGACGGAAACTCCAGCAGTCATGAAGGTCCCTCCACCCACAGGTGCAAAGGTCAGTGAGAGAGCCTTTTTGGCAGGGCAAGGGGGAGCAGGGCGTCTCCGTAACTCAGGCCCCCTTGGGAGGCAGCAGCAGAGGTAACAGTGGACAGGGGCTCCCAAAGCAGACAGGAGCTCAGATCCATTGTTGAGGGCCTCTGCATAAACCCCCTAAGGGAACTGAGACCTGTGAGGTGGCACTGCCCCCACCTGAGCAGCTGAACTTAATCTCACACTGAATAGCAGCCCCATCCCCACTGAAAGCCCTGAGGCTGGGAAACAGCATTTGAATCTCAGACCCCAAGCACTAGCTGGGGAGATCTGCAGGAAAGGTGGGTGTGGAAAGGAATCTCAGAAGTCAAGTAACTGGCTGGAAAAATGCCCAGAAAGGGGAAAAAAAATAATACCATGGAAGTTTACTTTCTTGGTGAACAGATATCTCCTCCCTTCCTTTCAGATGAGGAACAACAATGCTTACCATCAAGGAAAGACATAAAAGTCAAGGCTTCTGTATCCCAAAAATCCAAAATAAATATTCAATGGGCCCAGGCCATGGAAGAGCTCAAAAAGGATTTTGAAAATCAAGTTAGAGAGGTAGAGGAAAAAGTCAATGAGGAGAAGAATGCTTTAAAAAGAAGAATTAGCCAAATGGAAAAGGAGGTTCAAAAGCTCACTGAAGAAAATAGTTCTTTCAAAATTAGAATAGAATAGATAGAGGCTAATGACTTTATAAGAAACCAAGAAATCACAAAACAAAACCAAAGAATGAAAAATTGGAAAATAATGTGAAATATCTCATTGGAAAAACAACTGACCTGGAAAATAGATCCAGGAGAGACAATTTAAAAATTATGGGACTACCTGAAAGCCATGATCAAAAAAAGAACCTAGACATCACCTTTCATGAAATTATCAAGGAAAACTGTCCAAAAAGAGAAACTCCTAGGAACACTGTGGCCAAATTCCAGAGTTCCCAGGTCAAGGAGAAAATCTTGCAAGCAGCTAGAAAGAAACAATTCCAGTATTGTGGAAATAAAATCAGGATAACACAAGATCTAGCAGCTTCTACATTAAGGGATTGAAAGGCATGGAACATGATATTCCAGAAGTCAAAGGAACTAGGACTAAAACCAAGAATCACCTACCCAGCAAAACTGAGTATAATACTTCAGGGGGAAAATGGTCTTTCAATGAAATAGAGGACTTTCAAGCATTCTTGATGAAAAGACCAGAGCTGAAAAGAAAATTTGACTATCAAACACAACAATGAAAAGCATGAAAAGGTAAACAGCAAAGAGAAGTCATAAGGGACTTACTAAAGTTAAATTGTTTACATTTCTACATGGAAAGACAATATTTGTAACTCTTGAAACTTTTCAGTATCTGGGTAATTGGTGGGATTACACACACACACACACACACACACACATACACACGTGCAAGCACACACAGAGACAGAGAGCACAGAGTGAATTGAATAGGATAGGATCATATCTTTAAAAAAATGAAGTTAAGCAGTGAGAGAGGAATGTATTGGCAGGAGAGAGGGAGAAATAGAATGGGGCAAATTATCTCTCATACAAGAGGCAAGCAGGAGACTTCTTAGTGGAAGGATAAAGAGGAGAGCTGAGAAAAAACATGAAGTTTACTCTCATCACATTCGACTAAAGGAAGGAATAAAATGCACAGTCATTTTGGGATGAAAACCTATCTTACAATACAGGAAAGTAGGGGAGAAAGGAATAAACAGGGTAGGGGGGATGATGGAAGGGAGAGCAATGGGAGGAGGGAGCAATTTGAAATCAACACCTTTGGGGAGGGACAGGATCAAAAGAGAGAATAGAAGCAATAGGGGGCAGGATAGGAGGGAGGGAAATATAGTTAGTCTTACATAACATGACTACTATGGAAGTCATTTGCAAAACTACACAGATATGGCCTATATTGAATTGCCTGCCTTCCCAAAGGTGAGGAGGGAGGGAGGGGGAGAAGTTGGAACTCAAAGTTTTAGGAACAACTGTCGAGTGTTGTTCTTGCTACTAGAAAATAGGAAATACAGGTAATGGGGAATAGAAAGTTATCTGGCCCTACAGGACAAAAGAGAAGATGGGGACAAGGGAAGGGAGGGATGATAGAAGAGAGGGCAGATTGGTGATGGGGGAAATTAGAATGCTCAGTGTATTGGGGTGGGGGGAGTGGAAAAATGGGGAGAAAATTTGGAACCCAAAATTTTGTGAAAATGAATGTAAAAAGTTAAACAAAGAAATTTATTTAAAAAATTGTCTATTTCTTGTTCAGTTAATCTGGGTTTTTTATGTGTTCTTTATAACTATTTATTTATTTATTTGTTTGTTTGTTTTGTGGGAGAAGAAATTGGAGTTAATTGAATTGCCCAGGGTCTGAACTCAGGGTTTGAACTCAGGTCTTTCTGGGTCCAGGATCAGTGCTCTATTCACTACAGCACCTGGCTACCCCTAATATTCATTTATTTCATTTAAACTGTCATCTTACTGTCATGTAGTTGGGAAAAAATCATTTCTTAAAATAGCCTTTTTATTCTTAATTTGTCATAGTTTTCTTTTTTTCCTTCTTGAAACTGGTAATTTGTTTTTCTTCTTTATAATCAAATTAGCAGTTTGGTACCTATTTTATTTTTTTAAGTAGCTCCTAGGGTTTTTTTAACTCTATGATTATTTTGCTTTTAATTTTGTTAAGCTCTTCCTTGATTTTTAGGATTTCTATTTTGATGTTTAATAAGTTTTTTATCAAAAAGGTATTTGCTTTATACTTTTTTGGTTCATGCCTAATTTGCTTATCTGTTCCTTCTCTTTTTTTTCTTAATGAAAATGTTTAGAGATATAAATTTGCACCTAAGGATTGCTTTGGATACATCCCCAAAATCTTGGCATATTGTTTCATTGTTATCATTGGGTATCTTTTCAATGATTTGTTGTTTGACTCACAAATTCTTTAAGACTGAAGTTATGCAGTTGTCCTTTGACTGCTTATACTTTCCAGGGAACTTTTTATTTAATGTAATTTGTTGCATTGTGGTCATTAAAGAATATATTTGAAAATTTTACTTTTTGAAAATAAATTTGTAAGATTTTACCCTAAGACAAGATCAATTTTGTAACCATAATATTCATAACTAAGAAATATATGCAGCCCTTTCTAGTCCTATTCAATAACCACCAGAGGTCTATCAAATTTACTTTTTTTTTTCTAAAAATCTCTTCAGGTCCTTAGTATCGTTCTTGTTTATCTTTTGTTAGATATATCTAGGAATGAAATGGGTACATTGAAGTTCCCCACTATTATAATTTTGCTATCTATTTCCTTTTTACTTTATTAAGTCTTCTTTGTATGTATTTACGTGTTGGGCCATTTGGTTCTGTTATCTTCATCATGATCTTCTCACTTCTGCTTGTTATGAACCCTGAAATCCAAGGAAAGCAGGTAGCCTACAAAATGAGACTTCTTCTCTTTGGGTGCGTGGTGAATCAAACGCTAAAATTCCCTTTATTTGTCTTCAGAAGAAGAACCTGTGATGCACACTTTTATTTAGCTACAACTTCTTATAACTTTATTTCACTTAAACAATGTCACTGTCACTGTCAATATCACTTGTTTTCTCCAGTAATATGTCAAACCCATTGATCACTGGACAAAAGTCTCTCATCTAGATAAACAACAGTCAAAACAGGGCTTACAGATGATCTTTGTGATTCTTCCCACCTCTCACTCCTATTTCTGCCATTCTTCCACCACCACTGTGAACATGAAAGGTGCCTATGCAAGAATGAGTGTAATTCTTCATTTTGTGGACTATGATGGTCAAAGAATCCATAACCTACCAGTAAGCCTACTGGTTATGAGTCTTTCTGTACTTAGCTGAGAAAGACATTGGCCAGCAGATACAATCTGCCAGAGGTAGCTACTCAAAATCTCACCAGATGTAGTGCTCTTTTGGCCTTGCCTTCCATGATCTAGGATCACCTCCACACAACAATGGGTCAAGAGAGGAAAGCTTTCATGAACATTTATGGGAGGGTGTCAGTAGGAATTGCACAAGATAAGAAGACATGAATGGTTTTTGATCTGCACCACTGAAGGGTGTAACCATTTCACTGAGATCACATACCCATTTAAGTATCAAAATGTAACATTTACAAAGAAGTCACAAAGGAGAAGAGTGGCCACTGTTTATGTTTCTCATAACGCTAAGCCTGTACTTAGTCGGGTGATTAGCTCTTGTATTTATAACAGATAGTTAACACTGCACTGAATGTGTGACTACCAAATTCTCATTTTAATACTGATGACTCAGAATGAAATTATGTATTCATACTTCCATTCATTAAACTGTTTAACTTACAGCAGCTGCATGTCAAATACAAAATCTTTGCTGCTTATTTGAGGCCAACATTCTATCTTAGATCTCATTCTTCCATTTAATATTTGTTAACACATACAAATTTTTCCAAAACTATTTTTCCTATATGCATGCAAATACTCAATATTGCTGAAAATATTCTGAAAGTATAATAGAAAATGTTGAGTACTCTTTATTCATTTAGTAAGTGACTGCTGGGTGTCAGGTATTATATTGGGCACTGGATATGTGAAGACAGGAAAAAAATAACAGTCCTTGCCATTAAGGGCCTTATACTATATCAGTAGAGGTAATAATTACTCATAGAAGTCAACACAAAAATATACAAAGAAAACGTCATACAATTTCTAGAGAAAGAGAGGAGGGAAGGACCCTTAAAATGGAGGGGAGAGGCCTCCTGTAGAAATTGGTACTTGAGCTGAGCTTTGAAGGAAGCTGAGGGATCTAAAAGGTAGAAGTAAGGAGGGAGTGCATTCTAGGCATGTGGGATATCATTTTCACAGACACAGAAGTAAGAGATAGAACATCATGTTTAAAAAATAGATAGGACGTCTTGACTAGAACATAAAGTGTGTGAAGAGAAATAATATATAACATGCCTGGTTGTAAGTAGATTATGAAGGGTTTTATATGACAAATACACAAATATATTTTTTTATTCTTGAGGAAATATGGATGAAGTGGGCCTTCTTAGGTCAGGAAGGGACATGCTAAGACTTGTGTTCTAACGATACCAATCTGGCAGCTATATGCAGTATGGATTGGAGAAGGGAGAGACTGGAAGCACTAAACCCTGTTAGGACTCTATCATAGTAGTCTAGGAAAGAGGTAACAAGGGCTGGTAATAAGGGATGGCTGTGTAAGCAGAAGAGGACAGGTGTAATAGATGTCGTGGAGGTAGAATTGACAAGACATGGCACCAGATTGGAAATTCTTGCTAAATGTGTTTGACAGTAGAACTTCTAAATGTCACTTCAACTCATTCCTTCAACTACCTCCAACTTTTTACTCTGAGGAACTGTCCAAAGAAACAGTGCTGAACATAAGTAAACCCAATCTTTACATTGGCCTCACGAAGTTTTCTAAATAGTGGCCTGATCTTTCCCTAATTAATCTTTCCGGATAAGTGTCTGAACAAATACATCAAAAACAAACTTCTCTTAATGAAGGTGATGCTTGCACTTCAGCAACTGACTCTTCTGTCAGAAACTTTACTACCATGGGCAGAAACCATATCGGAACCATAAGGATGTGTCTTTGATGGTCACAGTTCAAGAGCAGATCAGAATTCTTTCCTCATAATGTAGAACAGAAAAAAAAAAGGCTTGATTGGGATCTCAAGGATCTTAGGATACAGAGATGAACTATTCCATCATCTTCATTTTACAGATAAGGAAACTGAGAAAAAGAGAAAGAGGTCAAATAAATTGACCAAGGTCATATGAGGAAGCAGAAATAAAGAAGCCAAATAATTAAACCAAGGTCATATCAGTAACTCGTAAAATTGGTATTTGAAACTATCCTCCATTTCTAAATTTAGACTGACTCTCCGTGTTTGAATTTGAGTCTCGGTGCTTCCACCTTTCTACCTGTACAGTCTTGAACAAGTCACTTAACTTGTCTGAGCCTCATTTTCCAAATCTGAAAAATGAGAGGTCTGTGTTAGATCACTTCTAATGTCCCTTTCATCTCTAAATCTATGGGTTGTTCATCTCTCTCCTCTCTTCTTTTCTTCTACCTTCCACTTTAATTCCTCTTTTTGTCTCTGTTATCTTCTTCCCCCTCTGTCTATAATTCTTTCATAGTTGTGATGCTTTTCCATTCTATTTCTCTCCTCCTCTTTTCTTTCATCTACCATCTTCCTTCCTCTTTTTTCCTTCTATTCTCTATTCCTTGTCTCCCTTCACCTTCTCTCTATATCTTCTCCTCCCTGTCTCTTCTTTTCTCTAGGAAATTTGCCCTTTATTTTCTCTTCCTGCAGCTACCAGTCACTGCTTCCTTAGGACCCAGAATTCTTTCCCTCCTAGTTCTCTACCCTCTAACCCTCAACTCAGCAAATTCAATTCAAGAAATATTTATTAAGCATCCACATCTACAAGACTGAATTTTAGGATTTTGGAATAAAAGACCAATAAAAGAATGAAACAGTACCTACCCTTAAGGTGCTTACATGGGATGGAATTTCTCTAGCTTTGTATTTCTACCCAATTCCCCACTTTTTCCAACTTTCAGCTACTTCACTAGATTTAGTCCATGCAGTAGTCACTGCACATGGGAGTTGAGGGGAGGGGGTCCCTAGCAGAGTGGTATCAATCACTGTTGTGTCCCAACCAGCATATAATTATTGATCCAGCAATCCCTCTGCTTACCTACAAAGAAGCCTCCTTCTCGGGCAATTTATTCATCAATAAAGGATCAATGAAACATTTATAGTTTATTCAGTCTTTTGTATTATGACAATAAAAACTGTCTGGAAGATTATTAATAGTTCCTAGCAGTGCTCGCAGTAAGTAGTTTTTAATAAAGCATTTCTTTAGCCTGAAAAATTCTGGTCATAAATCCCTGTATTTTCTTACTTTCTTATTTTGTATCTACTCTAGGGAGAGTATGTAAGAATGTAAGTATTATAGGATTGCAATAATTGCTAAAATTTATGTATGTTGCAATTTAAGGTTTATAAAGTGTTTTTACATTATCTTATTTGATCCCCACAGTAACCCTGTGAGGTAGGTTCTAAGATTATAACCATTTTATAGATGAGGAAACTGAGACTGAGAGAGGTTAAGTGATTTGCTTGGGGTAAGCAAAGTAGGGAAAGAACTCAGGAGAGAAATGAGGGCTGGATATGGAGATTTGGGAAGAACATTCCCTAAGTCACTCCCTTGATCAAAAACATTTTATAGTTTCCTATCGCTTCTCAGATCAAATGCAAACATGTTAGTTCAGCATTTAAAATCATCCACAATCTGGCTTCAATCTACTTTGTCAGCCTTATTTCATATTATTCCCCTTCATTCACACTACCCTTCAGCCATACTGAACTGCTAGTGGTTTCCTAAATTCAATGCCCCATCTCCTGCCTCAGTACCTTTGCATAGGCTGTTTTCCATGCCTGGTCATATTCCCAACTCATCTCCATTTCCCAAAATTTTTAAGTTAAGGTCATATGCCACATCCTTCATAAACCCTTACAAGATCCCCTCAGTTGTCCTCCCTGCTAAATCCCCTTCCATTTGCTTATTTATGTAAATGTTTTATCTCCCTAGTAGAATGTAAGTTCAATGGGGGTAAGGACTACCTAATTTCTGCCTTTTTAACTCTGGCATTTATCAAAGTTCCTGGACAATTAGGGGTGTTTTTTTAATTACATCTGGTCTAATTGCTTTGACTGCTTATGTGATACAGGCCCTAGAAAATACTAAACTAATCTTATATTTGCCCAAAGTAAAATTTCCACTACAACATATTGAACAAGCAGTCAACCGGCTTCTGCTTAAACACATTCAGTAATGGAAAACTCAATTTTCCACAAAAGTAACCCATCCCACAGTTTGACATTAGCTCTTTTCTATACTGAGTCCCAAACTGCTTCTGAGTGACTTCACAGAATCACAGAATTTCAGAGTTCCATGGTCCTCAATGGCCCTCTAGTCTAACTCACACTTTCACCCATTGAACTTATTTCTAACCTCTGAAGTTACATAGTATAAGGGAAGAAAATACCCCTTCCCCATGCCAGTCCTTCAAATATTTGAAGACAATTATCATGCCCCTCTACCACTAACTCATCTTTATTCAGGCTAAACATCCCCATTTCATCAAACTCTTCTTCCCAAGGCATGGTATCCAACCCTTTCCATCCTGGTTTCCCTCCTATGATCATACTTCTGTTTGACAATATCCTTCTTAAAACATGATGCTCAGAGCTAAATAAAATTATGCAGTAGCATGATCTGAACAGCATAAAGTATACTGTCAGTAGGATTTCCTTAGAATTAATATTATTTTCCTGTTTTCTTACTTACTATGGTAAACCAAGCAAAGAATGGGGTATCAAAAGACTTTCATTCTAGTGTCAGCTCTGCTATTAATGAATCCATCAATCAAAAAGCTTTTATTAAGCACCTAATATTGGCAGGAGGCAGGTAGGTATCATAAAGGATAGAGCACTGGAGTTGGAATCAGGAAGATTCATCTTCATGATTTCAAACTAGTCTCAGACATTTACTATCTCTGTGACTGTAAGCAAGTCACTTAACCCTGTTTGCTTCAATCCTTTATCTGTAAAGTGATCTGGAAAAGGAAATGGCAAACCACTCATTTCTTTGTCAAGAAAATTTCAAAACGGGATTACAAAGAGTCAAACATGACTGAAATGCTTCATCAACAACCAAAAAAAAAAAAATAGGTGCCAGAGACTGCTCTAGGTGCTGTGGACACAAAGACAAAATGAAATGGTATGCACACTTACCATGTGCCAAGTTGCCCGGGATACACATACATTTTTTTTAAATGCCTTACCTCAAGGAGCTTATCTTTGACTTAGTGCAATATCTACACAGATAAGTAAATAATTCAATTCATTTGATATTTATTAAGCATCTTCTGTGTGCTTGATAATAAGGATGCAAAAAGAAAAATTAAACAGTCCCTACCCTCAAAGAGCTTAAGTTCTTCTGAGGAAATAAAACACATAAACAGATAAGTCATATAAACTATATACAAAGTAATTAGCCTTTTGTCCCCTTTGAGTGGGGGGAGATTGGAGGGAGAAAAACGAATACTTGATATTGAACAAACGAATTTTTAAAAGTAATTTCAAATTAATTTGGGGGCCAGAGGGTACACATAACTGACTGGGATCAGGAAAGGACTTGTATAGTATGTAACAACTGGGTGATTCCTTTGATGGAATTATGCATTTCTAGAGGGAGAAGTGAGGAGGGAATGCATTCCAAGCATAAGAAACCACCTTTACAAATGGATAGAAGCAGAAGATGGAATGATATGTACAGGAAACTGCTAGAAAGCCCGTTGAACTACAATAGAAATTGTGTGAAGGAGAATAATATGAAATTCAGCTGGAAAGATGAGTATGAACCATATTGTGGAGGGATTTAAATGTCAGGGTAAGTATTCTGTATCTGCTCCAAAATGCAGCATGTCTAGTGAATAGAGAGAGTCAGCCTTGAAGCCAGAAATATATGGTTTCGAATCTTGCCCTGATACATACCGGCTGAGCGCAACACAACCTCTCAGTGCCTGGGCAACTCGTTAACACTATGTTTCAGAGAAAGTGCCAACCTGCTTTGCTGGAGGGAGTTCTCTCATCTGGGAATCTCCCTAAATCAATGAAATCATAAGTCTATTCCCTATCCATGGGGTAATAGAAAATCTGAAGATTTTTGAATGGGAAGGTGACCTGTCAGATCAGTTTCAGAAATATCAATTTGGCAGCTGTATGGACGATGGACTGGAAAGGGGAGGACTGAAAGGAATTTGGAGGTGACTGTAATAGTCAAAGAGTGAATACAGGAAAATGCAGTGAAATGCATGAATGCAAACTCTACAGGAAACAGCTTCTCATTAGATACAATGGAGTGAAGACGAAAAGGGAAAAGTTAAAGATGATGCTCAGATTTCCAACCTGCGTGACCAGAAGGATGGTGGTGCTGTTTGTTGGCAAGAAGGAAGCAAGGAGGACTTGGGTTTATAGAATATCACTAGAGATGCTTACATAATTTGCCATCAGTTCATTAATCAATTTACTCTAAATGTGATTAACCTGAATCTACAGCCATCCAACCAATATTTCTCCAGTGTCTATGAAGACAACTATCAAATGCCTTGCTAAGATCAAGATAGATTGTCTTTTCCTGTTGTTCTATATCTGTAAGATCTTAATTACACTGAGAACTAGATACGATATCCAAAACTTACATAGTACGATAGAGTTTGCAAAGCACTTAACATAAATTACTTTGGGTTATTTATGTTCTTCATACACATTCAACTGGGTATGAAAATCTATCTTACCCTACAGGAAAGGAGGGGGGAAGGGGATGAGAGGGGGGTGATAGAAAGGAGGGCAAATGGGAGGAGGGGGTAATCAGAAACAAACAGTTTTGAGGAAGGACAGGGTCCAAGGAGAGAATAGAATAGATGGGTGGGTGGATGGAGGGAAATATAGTTATTCTTTCACAACATGACTTATGGAAGTGTTTTGCATAACTACACATGGTATAACCTATATCAGATTACTTGCCTTCTCAATGAGGGTGAGAAGGGAGGGAGGAAGGGAGAGAATGTAGAACTCAAAGTTTTAAAAACAAATGCTAAAAATTATGTTTCATGCAACTGGGAAATAAGATTTACAGGCAATGGGATATAGAAATCTATCTTGCCCTACAGGAAAATAGAAGGCAAGGGAAAGAGAGAAGGGAGGAGGTGATAGAAGGGAGAGCAGATTGGGGAAAGGGGTAATCAGAATGAATGCTGCTTTGGGGTGGGGGAGGGGAGAGGGGTAGAAAATTTGAAAGTTAAAATCTTGTGGAACTGAATGTTGAAAACTAAAAATATATTAATTAATGATAACTATGTTCTTGAAAGGGCCAGAAGATATAAGAATGATTTTGAGTATAAGGCATAAGAAAATGAAGTCCTTTCCAGATAGAGAACAGAAAATGGGAAGTAGAAAGAAAAAACTTCACCCTACTGGTCTAATCTAAGTTAAATTAGTTTTGTTTTGGTTTCTTTCAACTTCCAGCTAAGGCAGTTATATTTTTTGACCTTGTCTTTGCCCCAGGTACTCCTCCATAAAGCACATCTGGAGTCATGAAACATAGATTTCCTGATAAAGGGATATTTGTTCAAAAAACCAGTCCCTTTTTTTAAAAAAGAGGAAAATAGTAATAATACAGTTACAAAGAACCAACTTACATCTGATCACTAACAACCAAGTGCATGTTCCAGTCTGTTACTAGAGCAAAGGGAAATCCTCATTCCATAAGTGGAATTCCCAGTTATTTAAGTCTTTTGTCTTAGAGGCTGGGATCTGGAAAGTACTTCTGAAACACAAAAAGACCAGGATAATTACATAAAATTGTGTTTCTTATTCTTTTCTCATCCGTGGTTCGTCCCATGAATTCCACAGGGCATGGAAATATATCTTTTTTCTATATACACCTTGACTCCATATTTCATTGACTGCTCTTCTTAAGCTCCGCCCCCTAGAGCTGACCATTCTGTTTCCATGGTTACTGCTATATAAGTAATGTCCTTGGGGGAAATAAGGTGTGGGGGGGAAGAGAGAAGAGAAGACAAGGACAAAAGACTCCCTAATAAAAACCAATCATCAAACTGAATTCAAATGCAGAGAATTAAAACCTAGTCTGTCTTATTGTGAGGTAGTACAAAGTTTTTTTTTTAGTTTGCCTGTCTGTTGTTTCTTATGCTCCCTACTCTGGAAAAGGACCCTCTAACTTCTCGGTCGTTTGGCTATGCCAGACAGTTGGAAGACCAGCTCAAATTCCGGGTAAGAAAAGTCTCTTCCATGCCCCACAATCCCACGCCTTCCTAGCCATTCATAAAATCAACATGTAGCACCCACAGGCAGCCCCGCTACCAAAAGTAGCTTCTTTTTCATTGGAACAACCAATGTCTGAGATCCGATTGGTCCGGCTCTGCCTGGATGCTGGGGTTGCCAAATCACTGAATTTGCGTGTTCTTCTCTGTCTGTTTACGGTCGAATGGGCGGGTCAGCACCCAGCGTGTTACATATGGTGAGCAACGAAACATCGGTGTTTCTTGGCCTTCCTGTAGAGGAAATGGTGGAAACTTTTCCCACCTGGATGTATTCACTTCCCTGACGCTCCAGTCCTCGGCTGTACGTGAAGCTGCGGAGGGAGGGCGGTATTACTGTTCGGTGGGGATTGTTTGTGTCTTCTAAGAATGGCGTGGTTTTTTTTTTTTATTTTTGTTTTTTCCAAATGCATATATTTTCCGAGGCAGGCAAGTCTGTTTGATACGTAAGTTAAGAAAGATTTGCAAATCTGATCCGCTAGGTAGTGGTCTCTCTGCCTGAAAGAAAGCGTTTGAGCCCAGCCCCTCCCCACCCCCATCACCACCACCCCCTTTCTTTTTTTTTTTAAATGTGAGAATTTGAAAGCAGTGGGTAAGCGCCGCTAAACCTATCAGAGCCAGGCTACCAGACAGCCTATTACGGTATTAAATAAAAACAGAAACAGCATGCCCATCATAGGCTAATCAATCCTCTCTCTTGCATGCTTTAAACCCAGGCTGAAGCCGCCTCCACGCAGCTCCCAAGAACTCATTCTAGGCATGGCTGTCTAAGGGCGCCCGCCTTTCGTGTTGTCCTTCCCAAACTCTTTCAGGCATTTTGAGCCCCGGGATATTGCAGACCCCGAGGTCCCAGGGGTTGTGCCATGCAAGGTCCAGACTGCCTGGCCGCTATGCCAGCGCGGAGCAGCCGCGGAGGGCGGCCTGGAGGGTTCCCCAGGGTCGCTACTTATTAACCATTCCGCGTGGCTTCCTCCGGAGGAAGATGTGACAGCTCGCCCGAGGTAGGATTTGCTTGGCAAACAAAGGCGGCAGCGGCGGGTGCCGGGCGGCGGCTTGTGCGGTGGGCATTGTCTGAGCCGAGCTGATCAATTGCAGCCGGACTGGTCAGTTTCAGCCGAGCTGGTGAATTATAGCTCTGTACTGCCCAGGCTGAAACGCAGAGGGGCACCCGGGGGCCTCCTTGGGGGTCCAGTAAGAAACAGAAAAGGGAGCGAGCAGGGGGACAGAAAGAGGATTGGCGGTGGGGGAGAACGATGCTTTAGAAAACTAATGCTTCGAGGATCAGTAGGCTGCCACTTCTTGGGGTGCTCCCGGGACACCCCTCGTTACTTTACCCCTGGACTAGAAGACATAGAGGTCATGCAGGAAAAAAAAGCGCGCCCCTTCTCTTCCCTGCCAACCAGGCTGTTGGCTAGGATGAGCAAAGAGTTGGGCGGGGGGATGGGGGGGGTGGAGATCGTGAGATTCCTGAACTGAAAGGGGGGTGGGGGGGAGAACCAGATGCCCTTTAGACTGGAGACCTGTTAGCTAAGAAATAGGCTTTCTCACGGTCATTCAGCGAGCTTAGGATATCCCTTGCCATCAGTTAAAAGGGGAAACCCAGGCAGTCAGTGCCGTGGTCTCCGAGAAAAAACTATTTGAATTTTACCTGATCCAAAGGAGAAGAAGATGTCTCCGTCCATTTTGCATACGGACTTGCTAGTCCGCACTGTTTACTCTCATTGTTTGGACAGACTAAAATAAGAGTTTCTGACTAGGGGGGAGAACCAGGGGTTTTCTCCGGGCTGGCTTCTTTCTCTTTTGCTTTCAAACAACTAACTGCCCGACTGCAGATGGCAAGGAGGATTTTGTTTGACATTTCTGGCGAACAGAACCGAAGCAGGAGTCTGTCTCTCCTTGAAAGAGGGATGGATGAATGGGTTCTCAGAGTAAAAGGGAAAATCAAGTGATTTGCAAAGGAAAGTTACACACTTTGACGCAATTGTGTTTTCCATTTTGCCTAACTTGACAAGGAAATGTCAAGAGATAACAGGAACTGGTGGTATCCCCAATAGGACATGTTCTGGGCTGTGAGGGTGAGGATTTGTCTTTGTATTTGACCCTCAGCACAGAGAAATAGTGAAAACACAATGAATGATTTCCATGGCACTTTTTAATCTTCAGCGTTCAAAAACCTGCCTTTTTGTTTTGTTAGACTGGGCATGGGGGCATTAAAAGTTGACTTCTAAACAATGAGAAAAATACTTCACTGGATCTGATCTTTACAAACTAGCATATTATCCTCTTTTGCATGTATCTCTAATTCCTAAATAATGTCGTTTTTCTTTAAAAAATGCGAAAAATAAAAACCCAAAGGCTTGTGCAGAATTGAAGGTGAAATATCTTTACTCTTCTTTCCTGTGTTAATATCCCTTTGTGTGCAGGTTGTGTGTTTGTGTGTGGGACTGCTTGTAATATTTTATTTTTATTTTTGAACCACAAGTGGTGATAGATTATGCTGAGCCATACTACTGTCTCAGCTGGTCTTCCTGTGATAGATAGCATATGGTTTTGAGTTAACTATCAGTTCAGATGATCTATGTCACAGATTTTAGTCTTAGCCTTAAACTGGATCTGTGACCTTGGCCTCACAGGCACCATGCTCTAGCAAACTGAGTCTACTCACCTGAAATATATATTTGTATCCACACAAAAGGATAGGCAGTGTGGTATAGTGGAGAGAGAGCTAGCCTCTGAGCTGGAAGGCCTGGGTTCTAATCCTGCCTTTGACACACACTTGTCTTATGACTCTAGGCAAGCTGATGAACATTTCAATAAGACAGTTACAGGGCAATACTGACCTGAATTAGTAGAGGAATTTTCTCACTTGGGAGGTCCCTATATCGATGAAATAACTGGAGATATTGCCAATCCCTGTCCTATAAGCACACATATATACATATATGCTAACACTCTAGATCTCCAGTTGAGAGACACTGTGGTTAACCAAAAAAGAACTAGATTCAAGTCCTGCCTCTAATACATACTAATTGTGTAGCTGACCAGGGCAAGTCACTCAACTGCCCAGTGCCCAAGGCAACTCACTCAGACCATAAGACAGAGGGTTTGGAGTCAAAGAATTTATACATTCAATTCAAGCTCTGCCAATGACTACCTGCTTAACTTTGAGCAAATGTCTGCCTTCTCTGGATCTCAGTCCACATCTGTAAAATGAGGGGGTTGGTCTAGATGATAGTAAAGTCTCTTCCAAATCTAAATTGGTGATGCTATGATCTTAAATTAGAGATAGCCTGCCAAGGTGGACAGATTTCCCAGGCGAAGGACTCACTACACCCATGAAATCACAAATCTCTACTAAAGGAAAAGAGAAAGATGAAACATTTAGAGCTGAAAGGGACCTTAGAAGTCTTCCAGTCTAACCCCAACATTTTTCTGATGATCTAACATGCCATAAATGGTGAAGTTTGCACCTAAGGGCAGAGCCAGGATTTTAACCAGGTCCTGGGACTCTAAATTCAATGATCTTTCCACTATACTACATTGCCTCTTGCCTGCCCCTCCCTCCCTCCCTCTCTCTCTCTCTCTCTCTCTCTCTCTCTCTCTCTCTCTCTCTCTCTCTCTCTCTCTCTCTCTCTCTTTCTCTCTCCATTTCTCTGCCTCTCTGTCATCTTTTGTCTTTCTCTTTCTCTCCTTCTTCTCTTCTCATTCTCTCCTCCTCCTCTTTCTCTTCTCCCCTTCTCTCCCCCTCCTCTTTGCACTGTGAAAAGCTGATAACACAGCACTGTTTCACTCACTGCTACACTGTATATGTGTTCGTCCTTCATTGTCGAAGAAGACCACGCCAACAGAGAAATAATGACATGACTTGCACTTGACTTTGTTTTGAGTGAGAGAGGGCTGTGCAGGTCACCAACCTCATTTCTCCTCCAGAGTCATCTGAATCCAGGCATTAAGAAAAGTCTTTCAGCCTTCCAGGTTCTGTGAATGAACTGTTATTTCAATCATATCAAATATTTCTTTTCAAAGAAAGGTCTCATGTCCTTTAAATCTACCCCTGTGACCTACAACAACATCATTTTGGTTGTAGTCCTTCCGACAATTAATCACAAACTACAAAATGTATTTGCCCCATAGATAACACCTATAACTCAGGTAGGTTGTATGGCAACATCAGAATATGTTAAAGATGCTGTTTCTCATCTCTAGAGTTTGCATCCAAGTCTATGTGGACACATAAAAAATGAAGATGGAAAGATGGCATTAACTTCATTTATTTATGCTGTGAAGATGACCAGATCAGATAATTAGATTTTTTAAAACAAAATTCAAAACACTTTGGGTTCAGAATTCATTGTACTGGTTGTTTATTGCACAGATTTTTGACTTCTTCAATATCTGGATTGTTTTCTCCAAGATATGTCCCAAGTGCCCTACAACTTGATGGTCTTTCAGAGTGACTATGACTGGATCATCCACTAACTTGGAGACGTCTCCCCCATTTTAGGCTAGACCCCAGAAAATGGTCATATAGTCTCTATATCTTTTCAGCTTCTTAGGACTTGCCAAAGTTTAAGCCATTCTGTATACTATTTGAGATCCCATAGATGCCTGCACTCCATGAGAGGGAATGACATCTAACTTTAATAAAATATTGATAGTTTTCATCCATAAAAGTGAAACCCCCAACCTCATTTGCTCTCTTTTATATTTAGCAAAGAAAAATCACCAATCTACCCAATTAAACCGAACAGAAATAGTAATATTTAGAGGTGGAAGGGGCACTGAGAAGAAGTATAGCTTAGTAAATAGCATACCAGACTTGAGATTTTAGAAGGTGAGTGTTTGAACCCTACCTCAGGCATGTACTAGATGTATGAACTGTGTTAAAAAGGCAGCATGATAAAATGGAAACAACATTGACTTTGGTGTCAGAGGACCTGCCTGTGGCATTTACTACCAAAGTGACATTGCCTAAGTCACTTATAGCTTCCCTGGGCATCAATTTCCTCATCTGTAGAGGAACAAATGAGAATATATAGAATTATTTTAAACACACTAAAGCATCATATAAATACCAACTTTTTATTCATAGGCAATCTAGTCTAATGCCCTCATTTTACAGGGAAGGAAGCTAAGCTCCCAAATAAGTCAAACAGGAAACAAACCCAGGATTCAAACAGAGGCCCACCAACTCCCAAATTTCTGCTGCCCCCCAGTATCTCTCCACTGTACTGTGGTTTCATGCCATTTGGCATAAGGAGATTAAGGGGTAGAGTAACATAATAGAAATCTTAGAGACATAGAGGATAAGGAATTTGAGTTCCAATCTTGGTTCTGGCCATTAATGGTCCATATGACTGTGCATAAGTCATTTCCCCTCGCTAGGTTCTCCTCTGTAGAATGAAGTGGTTGGATTGGATGTAGCTCTGACATTCTCTGAGCTTATGCAAAGCTCATCGCTATCTTCATTTCCATAGTTACTGTATGAAGTATTACCATATGGAAGTTGGGTATATGGAATAATCGCTGATTCCTCTCTCCACTTTCTTTGCTTCTTCTCGCGCCACAGTAACTAAATCCTCTTCTTCCAAGGGAACTCTAAACTCTGCACTTACCCCAGGTCTTCAGGCCTGTCTGTTATTTCCTAGACTGCCACAACCTTCTCCTCTACAGGAAACTGAACCAACTGTAATGATAAAACACACCATGCATGTCAGACCTTTTGACGTCTTCAGCAAATGTCCTTGAGTCAGTACTCCTCCTGCTCATCCTTGATTGCTAAGCTCTTTGGTCAGTCCACACCATCAGAGCAGAGCAGGGAAATGGGGCTCAATGGCAGCTGCCTTCTCTCCCTTTTTCCATGTTTCCTTCTTCCCTTCCTTCATTTTTCCACTTCTCTCATCTAGGAAAGAATTACAAGACAGATGAGTTGGAAGAGACCTTCAAGGCCAGCTACTGTAGCTCATACCTGAAGAAGGACCCCCTCTACTTCAGCTCTGACAAGGGAGTTTGTAGCCTCTGCTCAAAACTGCCTAGAGATTAAGAGTCTGACACCTCCTGAGGAAGCCATTATGGTTATGGGACAGATCTAAAGATGGCGAGAGTTTGTTGCTTTCCTTAAGCCTTGTGCCTTTGGGGGCTAAGCAGGACAAGTAGAGTTCATTTTCAGTCCTTCAAATACTTTAAGGTAGATATCATGCCATCTTACTCTGCCCCCCTCTTTTCTTTTCTGTGGTTAAGCATTCCTAATTCCAAGAGACAGAGAGAAACAGAGACAGGACACAGAAGCAGAGATACAGAGAAGTAAGGAAGGAGGGAGGAAGTGGGAGATGTGGAATGGGAGAAATTGAGGAAGGGGAGGGAGAGAGTAAGAAAGAAGGTGAGAGTGGGTATGAGGAGGAGAGAAAAAGAAAAGTGAAAAAGAGACAGAGAGGAGAAAAAGAAAAGAAAGTGAAGAAAGGATAGAGAGAGGGAGGAAAGTATGGAGGGAAAAAGGAGAGAAGGGAAAGAAAAGAGAGGAAGAGACGTAAAAGAGGGAAAGAGAAGGATAGAGAGAAGGAGGGTCAAGAGAGGAAGGAAGAGGAGGGGACAGCAGGAGAGGGAGAAAGAGGGGAAGGAAGAGAAGAGGGAAAGAAAGAAAGAAAGAAAGAAAGAAAGAAAGAAAGAAAGAAGGAAGGAAGGAAGGAAGGAAGGAAGGAAGGAAGGAAGGAAGGAAGGAAGGAAGGAAGGAAGGAAGGAAGGAAGGAAGGAAGGAAGGAAGAAGAAGGAAGGAAGGAAGGAAGGAAGGAAGGAAGGAAGGAAGGAAGGAAGGAAGGAAGAGAAGGAAGGAAGGAAGGAAGGAAGGAAGGAAGGAAGGAAGGAAGGAAGGAAGGAAGGAAGGAAGGAAGGAAGGAAGGAAGAGAAGGAAGAGAAGGATGGCAAGAGGAGGGAGAGAGAGAGATGACAGAAGCTAATAGTGAGAGGACAACATGAATGTGGATAATGACCATAAAAAGAAGAAAGGAATAAGCAAAAGTTTTATAAGAAATATGATGAGATCACCTTGGGGTGGTACAGAGAAGTCAAGGAAACACTTCATAGAGAAAAATGGCTTCTGAGTTGCACCTAGAAAAAAGGAAGAGATTTCAGCAGTCAGAAATTGGGCAGAGGCTACCACAGATTCAGAAGATTAAATGAGCATAAATCCAGAGAGGAGAGAGGGTAGAATGAGAACTAGTAGCCCAAAGTGGGCCATTTGGGCTGGCCCACAGCATGCATGAAGTCGCGGTAGTATTGACTACGGCTGGAAACATAAATCTGGGCCCAGTTATGAAGAACCTTGGAACCCAGGATTAGGAGGTTATACTTTAGTAATAGACTGGGGAGTCACTGGAGGTTGTTGAGTAGCAGGCTAGGGAGGTCTTAGTGGTACATCAGTCAAAAGGGTCCCATGTTTAAGGTCTTGAAGACAGCTCTCATATTGGCCCTTCACCAATCTATTTTCAAGCTTTGAATAAAAAGTCTGACTTACTGACACAGAACAAGCCCAAGAGCACTAGGCTAGAAGTCAGGAGACCTGTGTTCATGTCCCAGTTCTAACACTAAGTAGCTGTGTAACCTTGAGCAATTATCTCCAACTCCCTGTATTGCTAATTCCCTTATCTGTGCAGTGACAGATTTGGCCCCTTCCAACTCTAAATGATGTAATCACTATAAAAATCTTCTGGGACAAAATTTAGCAGATTCAAGTGATCTAGACTCCACCAAATCCTTCAGTCTTCCCTTATAGTGTCCATGGGGCTCTGGGTTCTTGAAGACCTTTTCTAGAGTTTGGATCACGCTGGCCAAGGACCAAGTAAACATGGGCAAGATACTTTTTACTAACTCTCTTCACGTTGTCTCAGATTGCATTAGTTTTCTTGGCTGCCACAACATACTGTTCATTTCTACTGACGATGCAGTCCACTAAAATCCTAAATCTTTTTCACACAAACTATTGCCTAGCCATATCATCATCACCAAACCCCCATCTTATATTTGTGAAGTCAATTTCTTGAACTTGGATTCAAGACTTCCCAATTAATCAAACCATCAAATGCAGTTAACACAGGACCTGTCACATAGTAGGAACTTAAGAAATACTTGATGAACACAGGGAGAGTGCTTTTCAAACCTTAAATTGTCATAGAAGGGCATTATTTATTTGTTTATCCCTTTATTATCATTATCATTTTTTCAAGTTGGCCTCGGATTTAGTGACTTTTTATGTATTGATTCTGGTGTTCAGAAAAATTTAAAGAAATACATTTATGCCTCTTCCCTGAGGTTCAAAGGCAAACTTACAAATTTCCAGGTTTCTTTGTCCCTGGGTCAAGCTCCACTGCCTGTCCCTGATATATGGTGTTAAAATGAAGGCAGATCCCAAAACATGATCTTCCTGCGCAAAGGCCATGAAATTGGTCCCAGTATCATTAATTACTCCAGATTTAGCACCACAAATTACAAATGCAAAGAGAATCTTAGACATACTCAACAATAACATTTTCATGTCTGTATTTTAAGAGGTCCTCAACCCAATCTAAAATCGATTTATTAAGCCCCTATCACAGGTTCTGGGGACACAAATATAAAAATGGTCTCTGCCCGCAAGGACCTTGAATTCTGGAGGGGGGAGATACAACATTTACACAAAGGGAAAAATGCATATAGAATGATTTCAGGAGAGAGAATATCTTGACATCTAAGAACATCTGGAACTGGCCTTGAGCTGAGCCTTGAAGGGAGGTGGAATTCTAAGAGGCATAGACAAAGAGAAGGGAATGACTTGTGCAAAGGAATGAAGGCAGAAGATAGAATGCTGAGTTTGGAGAACAGCAAGTAGAGCAACTTGGCTGGAAAATCTAATACCTGAAGGAGAGTCATGTGATGATATCCTGGAAAGGTGAACTAGAGACAGATTGTGAAAATGTTTAAATGCCAAACTGAAGAGGAGTCTGTGTTTTTATCCTAGAGGCAATAGGGAGCTACATCATCAGACTGACACTTTAAAAATGTTATTGATCAGTTAGGTCAAAGACACATTGGATAGGAGAGAGGCTCAATTGTAAATGCCTCCAGTTGACTTTTATGAACCTAGGCTTTATCCATATAACTCTTAGCATTCTATCTACTGAGAGCTGGATTTAAGCCAATGCAAGGTCTTACAATTATGATCCAGTGATGCCTTCCCAAATTACAATTTTGCAAATACAATTAGCCCTAGATTTTCTACAGATGGCAATGGGTGAAAATATTCTCCAAAAGTATGAGAGGTTTTCCTTTTCTTCTTTTTAAGTCCTGTGTAAAGCAGATTTAAGCACTAGATTAAGGAAAACATCTTGTGAGGTAGTGAGTTCCCACTACTGCTTGACTTTAAGAAGCACCTGGATAAACCACTTTTCAGGGATGCTACAGATGGGATTCAATCTTGAACAGGTTAGATTTTAAATTCCTTTCCATCTCTGAAATTCTGTTCTTTCTATCTACACTGGAGTGCCTTTCAATTCCAATAATAAACATTCTTCCAGTGTAGAAAGAACCACCTAGATTGTAGCCAAATAAAACAGTATCCTTAGAAATAGGAAATTCTATTAGACTAAGGAAACGATGCCTGGAGAGTCTTCATGTGCAGTAACCATTCCATTCCCTTGCCCTTTCCCCTCTTCTCTTCACAAGCTTCTGCTCCTATCAGATTCTCTTTTGGATTGCTACACCCTCCTCTTCCCTATTATCTGCTCAGGGCACCCGTGGTGTTTTGGTGTTGCTCCAAAGCACACTGTCGATCTTTCTATTTGGGGCTGACTCCCAGTCTGGCAGTTTTGAACCCCAGATGTCTGAAAATGCCATCTCTGGTCTAATCAAAGGAGCAATGAGAGATGAGCCTAGGTGAGAGTCTGAGCTGGGGGAGTGGAAGAAACACACCAGCTGTCAAAACATCCAGCTGTCTGACTTTTAGCTGACAGAGAAAGGACATTTATCCTTCTGGACAGGACAGCATCTGGCTTACCTCTGCCTAACATTTACCCCAAGAAGGTAAAGAATCCAATATACTCCATCTGTAAGAAGTCTGTCCATTGTGAACTTCAACTCCGGAACCTTTGGAACAATGAAGCTTGATTCATTTCCCCAGGAAACTCAACTGTTTAGACTGGGCAGAGTGTAAAGAATACAGCTAAAATCCATTTTCTAACAGGTAATGGGATTGTCAATTCATAGAGGACAGGTACGACCCCCAATCTAGCTATCCCTTTGCCAGGACCTAGCTTCCTGTGGGAAGCACTGAATATTCATCATCCAAATATTTGATAGGATCATAGATTGAAAGCTGGGAGGGATCTTAGAGGTTATCATATCCAACACTCTTATGGATGAAGTCAGTAAACGGAGCAAAGAAAAGTTGTGACTTGACCAGGTCACAGATATAGCAAATATTTGAGGTAAGATTGGAACCCAGATTTTCTTGACTTCAAGTTCAGACCACCATTCACTACTCAGTCTGCCTCCTTTCTGCCTCAAAATTGACACAGTGTGCCCTACTTAGAGTCAGAGAGGACTGAGTTCAAATCCTGTGTCCTGCAGTTATTAGCTCTGTGACCCTGGGCAAGGCACTTATCCCTCTCTCAGTCTTGGGTTCTTCATCTTTAAAATGGGGATAAACATAGCACCTATCACATCGGGTTGTGGTAAAGATCAAATCCAATGAAGTAAACTCCTTTAGAGCTCCCTATAGATTTTTGCTCTGACTATGGTCTTGTATTTATTCTGTATATATTCATATGTGTGCATGATGTCTCCTCTGATAAAGTGCAAACTGTTTCAGGGCAGGAATTATCTCATTTTGCCTTCATCTCCCCAGCACCTAGCACCATATCTGGTACATAGTAGGTCCTTAATAAATATTTGTTGCTTTATCCATTCAGCAAGCATTTATTAAACACCGATTGTGTGTTCAGCCCTCAGAATAAAAAGATAAAATGAAATAGTGCCTGTCCTTAAGGAACATACATCTGGGGTAGAGGAGGGAGGAAAGGAGATGTAGATATATCAATAAATACAAAATATATAAAAAGTATGGTGAGGTTAAGCAGGACAGTAACTTGGGGAGAATGAAGAAAAGATTCATGTGAGATAAGACTTAAAAGAAACTAGGGCTTCTAAGAGTGGGGGCATGGGGGACTTGCATTCCAAGGATGGAACACAGCCTAAGCAAAGGCACATAGGCAGGAAATGAGATGCTAAGTGGGAATGACAAAGCTCGGGGACCACAGTCAATAGGACAGCTTCCCCAGAACAGAAGAGCATGAAGGGAAGGAAGATCAAATCAACTTGGAAAGGGAGGCTGGAGCTAAATGCCAAGAAAGAAAGGCTGGATTTCCTCCTGGAGGCACTGAAGTTTTGGGAGCAGGAGAGAAGATTGATTGGCATAGCCTGCCGTCCCAGCTGTTTCCCTTCCAGGAAGTCAAAAGGTATTTCAGAAGTCCATAAAATTTTATAGATCTTTATTCGCCACTGATAGTTATTTGGGCTTCTGGGAAATTTGCGAAACTATTTCAACTTGTTTCTTATGTTGGCAGATAGTATCACTGGGGATCCTTCGTGGTGGGAGGAAACAAGAGGAGGAAATTCTCCTTGGTATCAATTTATTCCTGTTATCTTATGAGGCTCTGAGGTAAGGGTATGATTGGAAGATATTGAAGCTACCAAAATTCAGAAGTCCCTGACTTTAACTGGAGTTGATTCAGCATCAAAAAGTCAGTTAGGGTTAGGTATAGTTAAGTATAGGTTAGTTAAGTATAAAGGTAAAGCATTCACCTGCTTCTCTTGGCCAACAATTCTTTGCTCACCACTGGAGGCTCACTAAATCACTGGGACATAGGGATGAAGGGAAAAAACAAATATTTATCGAATCCTAATGATAAGCCAGGCACTGTGCTAAAAATTACAAAAATCTCCTTTAAGTCTCACAGCAACCAGGAAAGGTTCCTCCTACAGTTGAGGAAACTGAGGCAGAGAGGTTAAGTGACTTGCCTAGGACAAGTCTGAAGCCAGATTTTAACTCAGGTCTTCATGAAGTCCAGGTCCAGAGCTCTATCCACTGAGCTGCCAGATTGCGTAGTAGGGAATATTATATATAACAAACTTGGCTTCTTTAAATACACACACATTTATCATATACATACATACACATATACACACCCACATATACGTATGTGTTTATGTCTGTGTATCTCTGTGTGTGAATAATTAGTGTGGATCTGTGGCTTCATTCATTTAGGGAACTCTTTGTGTGGAAACTTACTCCCTTAGTGCAGATCAACCTCTCTTCCAAAACTTAGGATCATAGCTCTAGAGGTGAAAGAGACCATAAAGGCCACAGCATGTGACTTCCTTAGGTTACAGATAAGGAAATTGAGATGAAGTAACTCCCCAAGGCCACACAGGTCAAAGAAACGAGCTGACCCAACAATAGAATTTGAGAGCTGGGGCGCCTAGTGGATATCCCTACTAAAACATGCCTAACACCAGATAATCCAGCTTTGTCTTGTGGCTCTCAAAGAGGAAGACACCCACAACCTCCCAGAATGACCCATTCCACTTTGGGGTCACTTTGATTGCCAGGAAATTTTGCTGACAGCAAGCCTGAATTGCCTTTGTGGTAACTTACTCCACTGCTCTCATTCCATATGGCCTAAAAAAACTGGACTAATCCTAGCCCTTCTTCCACATGATGGCCTTTCAAATATATGAAGATGGCTACCGTGACCCCCTGAATCAAAAGAAAAGCCTAGGTGCCTATAGGATATTTGGCAGCTAGGTGGCATTATAGCGCATGAAGCACCAGGACTGAAGTCAAGAAGACTCATCTTCCTGAATTCAAATCTGGCCTCAAACACTTACGAGCTGTATGACCTTGGACAAGTCACTTAACCCTGTTTGCCTTGCTTTCCTCATCTGTAAAATGAGCTGCAGAAGGAAATAGCAAACCATTTCAGTATCTTTGCCAAGAAAACCCTAAATGGGGTCACAAAGAATCGGAAATGACTGAACAACAGTGAAAGTAACAAAATACATGATACGAACAGATAGAATGGAAAGCAATGCCACAGGAGCAGGCACTAGCAACTCAGTGGACCAAGAAAGACCTCCTCTAAAGGATCGGGAGCCAAGAGAGTTAAAAGGGAGAAGAGAAGAGGAAACACAAATATAGGCATGAGAAAGAGTTGGAGCAAAGGCAAGGAGAAAGAAGACTGATATGCATTTAAGTAAACGAGTAACCCCAAGTAAACAAGTATTGCTAGATCACAGGGTACTTGAAGCGAGTGAAGGACGAAAGTGAAGGACCTCTTTTCTTTGGAAAGAGCCCAAAGACCTTTCATAGCAGTGTTTCCATTTCATCCTAGAGGTAATAAGGAGACTCTGGAGTTTGTTGAGTAAGGAGGTAACAGGGTCAGATCTATTCTTTAGAAAAATTACCTTAGCAGCTGAGGATGAATAGGAGTGGGTAGAGACTGGAGTCAGGGAGACCAGTTAGAAAGAGTCTAGGAGAGCATCGATAAGAGCTTGAACCTTAGTTTGTTAAAAAAAGACATGAAAGATCATGGGAAGGCAGAGATAACAAGATTCGGAAACAGATTCGATATGTGGGGTGAGTGTGAGTGTGGAGTCCAAGAGGACACCAAGGCTATGAGCCCAGTGCCTAGGAGGATGGTGCTGTCCTTAACAGTAACAAAAAATTTAGGAAGAAGGGTAGGTTTTGAGATTGAAAATAATGAGTTCTGTTTTGGACTATTGTGTTGAAGATAAGGAACTCTAAGAAGAATAGGAATAAAAGGTATCATCAAGCTATTATATGACAGGAAGAAAAGATGGTTTTTTCCATTGGCAAGGATGAAGGATGATAGATGGACAACCCCAGGAATGCAATGATATGCTTACAATGTCTGGAGAGAATGAGAAAGGCCTCAAACATGTGGGGATTACCTCTGTAGCAAATTTAGCTAGATAGTTCAGTAGGTCAGATACTGGATCTGCTGGACCTGGAACCCAAGTTCAAATTTGATCTCAGGCACAGAGCTGCTCTGTGATGCTGAGGAAATCACTTAACCTCTGCCTGCCTCAGTTTCCTCATGTGCAAAACAGAGCTAATAATAGCCCTACCTTCCAGGGTTTTTGTGATAATAAAATAGGATAATATCCATAAGGCACTGAAAGTACTATGCAAATGCTATTGCTATTACTATTTATGTTATCAAAGAAGGGTATGACAGTTGTGAAACATAAAGAGCAGGAATAGATAGTTTGTGATTTGCATCATTGTAGGGAACTCCTGAACTGAGGAGATAATAGATCCATTTGAGTATTTGGGAGAGATCAGTGAGGGAAAAAAAAACTTACTGACTTCTGAGTATCATAAATGAAGAAATATTCCAAATAAGACTACAAAAAGAGTATTATATTACCAAACATTTGAAGAGGGGAGAGGTTTTTTAAGAGTTAACTCAGCTTCTCTCTCTTCCTCATCCTAGTAAGTGTGTTCTTCACCTTCTAGTTGGAATTCACTTTCAAAGAATACTGCAAGACCATATGCTAAATACTCAGAAACCTCAGTAAGAAAAATTGATTGATACAGACAACCAGATACCCTTATATTCTTATAAAATGTAAAAAATATGCATCAATTGCAGTGTCATTTCCTGCTGGAGAGACCCAAGAGAAAATTAAGGGAAAGATATAAATTTAACAGCCACAAGAAAACAGAAGTTAGGATAATCAGCTACCAAACCTGAGTCTCTGATTGGGCCTAAGAAGGCTTAGGAAATAGTCCTGTTACAGAGACAAATGGCAAGAAAGTGTCTATTACAATCTGTTTTCTAGACTCCTAAATCCATTTCTCCACTGACAAGTGGATTTAGTGTCTCTTGAAGTTAAATTGGAAAGAAAAAAACACAATGGGAACCAGTACAAAAGGAACACACACACACACACACACACACACACAAACACACACACACACCCATATGATTGAAATGTACATTGATCTGAGTGAAATGTAGTTCTTTTCAAGGTAATACTATTGCCAAATACATAAAAGTATATATGGTGGGCTGGGCAGGCTCTCTCCCTCCAAACTGTGTCAAAATTCTCCTCTAATCATGTTTTCTTGATCCACCTGCTGGTCATCATTGCAGCAGATACCAGTGCTAAATAAGGAAGTCAATTCAACTCAACCAACATATATTCATTACTTACTATGTATCAGGCACTGTGCTAAGCAATGGGGATAAAAGTTAAAACAACCCCTACTCCCAAGGATCTAATATTCCATTGGTTGTAGTGGGGTGTATAATGTCATCTACAAAAAATTAAAAGAAATAATTGAAATATTACAGAGTAATTGCAGGAAGAAATGTATTTTGGTTTTTTTTCTTTTTGATTTGTTTTACTTGGGGTAATTAAGAAAAGCGTCATACAGGATTTGGTTCCTGAGCTGGACTTGAAGGAAGCTAGGTATTTAATAGATTGGAGGTGAGAAGGGAGTACATGCCACACACTGAGCACCAGCCCTACAAAAGCATAGAAATGAGAGATGGAAATCAGAATCAGTTAATAGGAACTCAAGTTGGTCTGGATCAAAGACTGTTTGAAGGAAAGTAATATGAAATAAATCTGAAAGATAGATGGGAGGAAAATGGTGGAGGGTTTTTAATGCCAGGCTGAAGGTCTTCACTGTGACTTAACTTAGTTATTCAGAACTACCCTGGAATGAATTGCAACATGAACTATGAAGTATAGAGCCATTATAGAACCCAGAGGGAATATGGTCACTGTATGAAATTATGGCAACCAGCTGGAATTCATACCCAGAGGATCCCCCACCAGAATCATCAAACCAACATAGGGTTCCTCTTTGTGGCTGCTTCTGAATTGTGATTGAGAATATAAAATACCAGATGATGTCATTGCCTCCTGTCATTATAGGGGCCACAGGAGAAAAGTTGCTTCTATCACTTTGTGAGTTTGTTCAGCCCTGAGGAAGTATAGTCGTAAAATAATTGAATTTGCAAACATCTATTAAACACTTACTATGTGCAGGCTCTGAGAATACAGAAGGAAAAAAAAATAAAAGTCCTTACCATCAAGAATTGTATATTCTATTCCACAAAATTGTACATGCATATTGAGTCCTTTCTAGATCTAGAATCCTAAGTAAATGCAAAAATATACACAAAATAAATGTTACAATAACTATTACATCATAACATAATATAATAAATGATATGAATAATATATTTCCAGCAGAGAAAGCATTAACAATTGAAAGATCAGGAAATGCTTCATGTACATGATGATGACTGAATTGAACTTTGAAGGATGCTAAAGATTATATGAGAAGGGGATGAGGAAGGAGGCAGTTCTAGGGCTGGAGGAAGACCCTCTGACAAGACCTAGAGACATTTCATTAATGATAGGTTGTGCATGAACAGGAAGGATGATGGCTTGGCAGGAGTGTAGAGATTAAAGAGTATGAAAGAGAGATATGAGCTATGTTCCTTGACCAAGAGTAAGAAGGGAAGACAGACATGATCCCAGATATCCAGAGGATCTGCTAAATCCATTACTTTAGCTATGAAATGTGAAGTTCTAACCAACCCTCTGACATCCTTATCTGGAGTTACCCTTGATTGGTACATTTGTATAAAGGAATAAAAAGCATCTATTAAGTCCTGATTGCGATCAGGCACTGTTCTAAACAGTGGGCAATACACAACCCCATTTGGCTTCCAAGTCCTTCATTACAGCTTCTCTCCACTTTTCCAATTCTCTTACATCTTTCTACTCAAATGCTATTTTGTTCCAGTGATGTTGACCTCCTTGTGGATAAATAAACGAAAAGTTCCATCTCTCAGTGCTAGATATTGTCTTTGGCTCTCCCCCATCCTTGGAATCTTCTCCCCTGCCATCTCCATCTCCTGACTTCCTTTAAATTTAATAGGAAGCCTCTCCTAATTCTGCTTAATGTTAGTGCCTTCCTTCTTTTAATTATTTCTATTTTTCCTGCATATCATTTGTTTGTAAGTATTTATTGGCTTATTGTCTTCCCCATTGGATTCTGAGCCCTTTGAAGGCAGAGACTGTCTTTTGCCTTTTTTTGTATTCCTGGTCCTTAGTACAGTAGGTGCTTAATAGATGTTTATTGAATGCCTGGGTGGATGATACAAGAAAAGAAATGGTCCCTCCTTTCAAAGAGTTTGCAAGCAGAATGGTGGCCAGAAAGGGAAATTTTGGTCAAGAAAGTCCAAAGAACAGAGTTAATCAAAGGGTAGTCAATAGGCATGTCCTTTTTAAAAGCAGTAGGAGTACTGATGGGATTACTTGCCCAGACGGATGACCGAATGGGAAGAAAAGCTTGGTCTGATGTGTGGCCAGCTCCGGGGTGACAGTTCCAAAACTAAATAGATTAATTTCCCTAGCATCTAGGGATATGGATTCTCTCGGTCTAGAATGGAAAAGAGAAGAAGATGCTGCCTAAGGTGAGGAGAAATGAACAGAGGACAAACGCCCCAGGGTGCAGGGAAAGGGTGTCTTGATGGCATATTGGAAAAGGATGCCAGCTCTCTTTGTTCATTACTGAGCAAAATGGTGTCAAGCCTGATATTTGGTAGCTATACATTATTTGTCTAAAGTCATGACAGTGTTGCATAGCTCCTAGTTGGACTGCAAAAGCATGTTGTTGTTTTTTTTTTAATGTTTTGAATCAACCAAAAAAAGAAAAAGAAATTCCTTGGCTTTGTCACAGGATGGCACAGATACTATATCAGTGCACCATATTGGACAGAGTGCTGGATCTGAGGTCAGAAAGAACTGGATACCCTTCCTGCCTCCTCCACACACTTGCATCACCATAGGAAAGTCACTTAACCTCTCTAAGTCTCAACTTTCTCATCTGCATATGGAATGGGCATATGGAATATAAAATTATACTATTATGTATTGTGCTGGTTTTACTTTCATCAAGTCACCCTAGAAGTTTCATTTTTCCCCTCCCCTCTCCTCCCCTCAACATGTTAATATGGAAATTTCAAGAGTCCCATTTCTATTCTGGAATCTTTATGACATCGGCTTCATGACCTCTTATAATAGAATGAAAGCACCTTCATCTAGCTCCATGTCTCTATTAAAAAAGACTTCAGTTGGTCAAAAAGTGTTATTAAAAGCTTACTACATGCCATGCACTGTGCCAAGTGCTGGAAATACAAACACAAGCAAAAAGAAAAAATATTCCTTGCCCTCAACAGGCATTCATCTAATGATGAAAACAACACATAAAAAGAAGCTGAAAGATACCCAACATGAAGACATGGTAGAGAAGTCAAGAGAAGTTCAACTTAGTGGAAAAATTCATAAAGAACAGATGATGAAAGGGTAGTATGCATAAAATGTTCTTGTTTGTTTTATAAGTCTTCTGATAAGTCTGGATGGAGACTGTATAAGGAAATCTTGAGAATTCATTTGATGGAATAGGACTCTGTTTTGTTATTCTCATTATTCTGAGTAAAAGTTCAACTAGTCTTGGATAATTTCCTTCAACAAGTGGCTCAGTAATATACACAACCCTTTTAATATGATTTTTCAATAAAGAATTATGAAGCTTATTCAATAAGGTTCTGTATCAGTAAGCACCCTGACATACATGGGGGGCTTGCTATCACAGCTTCTTTGATCTGTTTCTCTAAAAGGAAAGGTAACTTTTGAGGGGTTAACAGTTACTTTAATGAAGCACATTTATCATTCCTTTAATCAAGCACATATATCATTTACCTAGTTCAGGGGAGTCGGCACCCTGCACTTCAGAGAAAATATAGAGAAATCAGAGATCAACAGACATGACTTCCTCTGCCTGATCATAATCAATACATACATTACAGTTCAACAGACATATGACTATAGTTACCAGAGAGGGAAGTATCAACATCTGGGTTTTCCCTCCTCTGGCCAAACAAACATTTCCAAAAACTAAGCCCCAAAGTAAAACTAAACCTCAGAGCCTTCGTATATTTTTTAGAGTCAGAGGGCATCACATCCCTTAAGAATCAGTGCCTCATTAACAAAAGGTATGGACCTTCCTACAAATCTTCCCTGGCCTGACAGTGGGTGAGAAAGATCCTCCTTAATCACATTATTCAGAGGCACTTTTAGTAAAACAAAAACAACAAAAGATGCTACTTTGCTTGACTTTACAGGTTCATGTCCCCAAAGTCTCTAAATTTAAATGAGGAAAAGGTAGACTTGTCAATAGTATTTGGCTACTTGAGTATTGTGGCTAATTTTCACAGAATTTTGATTATGGAAGAAGAAATGTGAGATGAAATTGGGAGAAGTTTGAGCCATTCTAAGAAGGCATCTTTCTCAATCAAGTTTTTTTGCACTGTCCTTGAAATGGTCTTACATGACCTCGACCAAGGCATCATGATGTTTTCTCACAACCACAAAAACAACAAATGCACTTTTAACATGTTTTCTGAGTTAACTTACATGTGCCACACAGCTTAAAGATGACATCTATTGAGAGGATTCTTTTAATGAATCTGTGTTACATTTAGGCAGTTGTGGGCAACAGTTTTTCCCCCATGATGATATTTTGTACTAGTAATTTATTGGCTGAGTTCTCAAGGACATTTTGAGGTCTGCATTTGTAGCATGGGAATCTTTCATCTATCAATCTATGAAAGACAGTAAGCTTCTGATGTATAATTCTAGCCACCAAGATACGTCCTGCTAGAAATTCAGTGAGTGGTAAATTTTTGCAACCTCAATGGTGTGTTGCCCAGCTCCTGCCATCTCCTTGCATAATCTACACTGATTACTTAGTCTGGGCTCCTTAAAAATAACCCTCCTGTAATTTATGGTGGTACTTGGCTGCCATATAAATCCCTCCATTGTCACAAAAAATAATCTTCAGGAGAGTCATTTGTTTAATGCTCCTTTGTTGATGTATTGTTGATGTGGGCATCACTCATAGAGGGGTTTTGGATTCCTTTCTTAAATCTTAGCCTTTTCATGGATTCCATCTGTAGGTAAGTCATTTTCAATTACCATTAACAGCTCCATTGGTGTTTACCTGTCAAACAGTGATAACTGCTTATTCAAAAAATATTTCTTTAGGTTTATGGCCTATTAATGAAATGTGATGACGATTATAACGACTGATAGTGGTGGTGATGGTGATGATAATGATGATATTTGTGGTGATAGTGATCCTTTGAGAAAGTGAGTGAAATTAGTAAAGTTGTGTCACCTATTTGGGCCTCAATTAGTCAAGAATATAGCATTCCCTTGTCTAGGAACTTTCCAGTAGGGATTTCCTTGTTGTCCCTGTATCCACAGTGCCTGGCACTTAATAGGCAATCAAAAAATACACGTTGATTGATTCCAACTTTAAAGAAAGTAAACTGAATGCAATCTTCACAATGATCTAAAGCTAACTATATCTGAATAAAATTATATTTTAAATGAAGACAAGTATCCCTTTAAGGGAAGATTAGACATAAAAATGTTGGATATTTGGATTTTGCAAATTTCTATGCTCTGTGGCATGGCTTTCTCTACGGCTAATGCAGTTTGCCTTCCCCTACATGTGCGCACTTGGATAAATCATTTAACCTCCTTGGACCTCAGTTTCACTTGTAAAATGAAAGGGCTGAACTAGATGCCTACTAAAGCCTTTCCCAGCTTCAGATCTATTATCCTTCCAGTCTTCAGTAGTTTTCATTACCGTTAATCACTGAAGTACTATTTTTCACTGTTATCTTCAGAGGAAAAGAATTCACTTCTGTCTCTCTACGCCTTCTTATATACTGTCATTTAAAAAAAAAAAAGACTTCTCAACTTTGCTAACTTAGAGAAAAAGTGGAAAACCAAGGAAATACCTGCCTTTGGTGTCTATAAAGGCAAATGAGCTAGAAATATATTTCTGCCATTTCTGTGCTCTGACAATTTTCTCTCTGTACTCAATCACCCAAGACAAAGCTTCCTGTTTCACGTTTGTTGTACAGGGAATGAAATACAGGAAAATCTTGCACCCCTGTCTTCAGGGCAGGGGGGGGGTCCCTTGATACCCATCATTAACTGTCAGTCCTAGAAAGGTCTTCCACTGAGAACTACTTCATATTGTACCTTTCTGTCAAATTTCTCCTACAAAGCAGATGGCACCTTCCCCCAAAGGTTCCTGCTAAAGCAGTGGACCCTGAGAACAAATATCTTCCTCTTGTCTTGTGGAAATTTAACCCTGCTCTATGGCTGTGTACAGGGCTGCCCAGGGGCCACTGGTTCAACAAACCCAGAGACAACAGATTTGAAGGTCTCCAAGGTGGCTATGCTGGCATGCCTATCAAGATCAGCTTCTAGCAAGGGAGCAGAGATTTTACCAACAACTTTCCACTCATGAGAGGTAAAGATTCACCAAACAGGGAAAGAGGTACATGCCAATCCCCTGTTGTCCAATTAGAATCAATCTCTTTTCTCCTCACATCCATATGTTCAGACTCCAATGTTAGAAACAATCAGGTGTAGTGGGCAGCATATATCCCTATTTCCAGGCACACAGTAGGTGTTTAATCAATGTTTATTGATAGATTGATCTCTTCAGTTCTCAGGTAGATGCTAAGATGCCATCACAACATTGATACTTTACAAATACCTTATGCTTTACAAGGGTTAATCATGGGATGCTGATTCAACTACATTTGAGAGGTAGCTAGGTATCTGCCCATTGTATAAAAGTTCAAATATGACCTTGGGTATTTACTAACTGTGAGTGGACAAGTCACTCAAACTGTCTATCCTCAGTTTCCTTATCTGTAAAATGGTGATAATAATAGCACCTACAATCAAATGGGACAATACAGGCAAAGCGCTTTGCAAACTTTTTAGAATGCCATAAAAATGCTAGCTAGTTATTCCAGTCCTAATTTCTTTCTGGGCATCAGTAATGAGCATCAAATGTGAGAACAGATTTGCCACTCTTCTAATCACCTCTCCCCTATATATTATTAAATCATGTCTAGTATTTCTCCTACTTCTTTGGCAGGGGTAGAGGATGGGAAATGCATTCAACTTGTATCTGCACAGGAAGTTCAAACTACTCATGCCTGACATTCAACAATCTAGAAACCCTACCACCCCTTCCATTCACTCAATTTTTTGTTGCTCAGTCATTTTAGTCAGGTCAGACTCTTCCTGATCCAACCTAACTGAAATGTAAACTCCAAGTCAAATGTAAACTTCCTGAGAACAGGGACTTTCACTTTGTTTATCTTTAAGAGCCCAGTCATGAGCATGAATATTTCTTTGTATGAGGAGTCAGAGGGTTCAGAGCTTGTTCAGTCATATCTGCCTCTTCATGACCTCACTTGGGTTTTTCTTGGCAAAGATACTGTTATAGTTTGCCATTTCCTTTTCTAATTCATTTTACATGAAGGAAACTGAAGTATAAAACGTTTAAATGATTTGCCCTGAGTCACAGAGCTAGTAAGTGTCTGAGGCCAGATTTGAACTCAAGAAGATGAGTCTTCCTGACTCCAGGCCTGGCATTCTATCCACTATAGCCACTTAACTGCCCCATGTCCAGAGTAGGGTGATCAATACGTTAAAGGGCCTTAAGTCCATTGTCATAAGAGTATCAGTTGAAGAAACTGGCCATATTTATCCTAGAGATGACTGGTGGTCAGGGAGGGAAAGGGGAATATATCTCTGTATTCAGGTCTTTGAAGAGCTGTCTTAAGGAAGAGGGATTATCCTGGCCTATGTGGACCTTGAAAGCAAAACCAGAACCAAGGCATAGAAGTTGTAAAGAGACCCATTAAGAAAAACTTGTGACAATGGGAGCTGTCCCCAAGTGGAATTGGCAGCCTCCAGAAGTGCTTTGTTCCCACATACTGGAGGTCTTGAAGAAGAATCTGGATGACCCTTTGTTGGATAGGTTATAATACAGATTGTTTCTCTTTTTTTCTGAAAAGGTTGAACCAATGACCTTTGAGGTCTCTTTCAACCTTCCAATTCTATGACTATTTTATTGGATTTAATTTGTTGAACAAACTGGACAACCTTGATCCCCTGTACAGGTTCCAAGTCTTCCTAAGCCTGTATCCTTGCTCTCATTGTTCCCTGTTCCTAGAATACTTCCTTTCCCTCCCCCCTGTCTGCCTCTTTCTCTGGAATTCCTCCATGATTTAAAGCCTTGACTTATATGGCACTCCCTGTAAGAAGGCTTCCAAGATTCCCTCCCCCAAAGTCACTTTGGGGAGCTGCTGCAGCATTTTGCTCATACCCCTCCTACAATTTCAGATATCATTTGTTCTTGTATCCCCAGGGGCTAGCACAGTATCTGGCACATAGTAGGCATTTAATAAGTACTTGCCAAATGAGTATATTTATTTGTATTATGTATTTTCATGTATCATTTTGTACTTTGTTTATGTATTTGTTGTATCCTCCTAATAGATAGTAAGGTCCATAAAGTTAGGGACTGAGTCTTATCTAAACTTGCCATGTGCCTAAAATCTGGTAACAGTGCTCTGCAATTAGTAGGGGCTTAATTTTGGACAACTGAACGGAACTCAATCTGTTCCCTTCCTCTCCAGTTTCTAAGATAAAGTGAACTAACTTCCCTATTTTCAGTGAAATACTAAATCTGTCCCACTTTCTCTCTTCTATTATCTTTTATAATCTAATTTATTTCAGTGAATTTATAAACTTCCTTTTTCTTTCCCCTATTCTATTCTTCCCAAATCAACCTTTATCTTTTTATCGATGGCACATTACCATTGCTCTTCTATGAAATTTCTCTTTAAAGGATCTGAGTCAAGTTTGACCACAGGGTCTTTGGTGGCTGCCAGATTTATTTGTTTGTAACTGTTTTATCTCAACAGAATATCATAATCATCCCTGCTTTTGCTTTTCCCCTAAAAATAGAGGAATCTAAAAAGCTAGATGACTGTGAAATTATTATAATTTGCATTCAAATGCAGTGACCTGGGGAGTTACACGTTTAAGGCGCCAACTTTCTCCTGGATTTGTGAAGAAATATCATAGTCACTTATGACAGTGGCCTAAAGGGTTGGGGGTGAAAAGAACCCTGTGTTCTCTTCAACTAGTTATCGCAGTTTGGGGGCTAAATGTGTTTCAAAGTCAAGAGTGGCTGCTGTTTATTCTTCAGTAAAGGTAGGTAGAAAGGCAATATCAGTCTCCTTTGAGTTATGGCACTCCTTGCCCCCAAATGTCCTCTAAAGTAATTACATATTAATAGAAACTCTTTCATAATACTACCTCCTTCCACTGTTACCCTTTTTTTAATTTCATATGCACTTCCAGAAGCATATAAAATCAGAGAACTAGAGGTAGAAGGTTTTGAGTGGGCATTAAGTCTAATCCCTTCATCTTTACAAATAATGAAACTGAGACCCAGAGAAATTAAGAGACTTGCCCAATATCAGGCAGGATTTGAACCCAGGCCTTCTGACTCCGGAGTCGTTACCCTTTCCACTGTAAAATGAATTGGTTCAGCTAGAATCTGAATGATTTTCATGGTCTTTTGTAGCTCTGATCCTTCTTGAAATTCCTTTGTGTTATTTTTAGATCTCATGTTAACCTTGTTTTGCAGAAGGAATCCTCTTGGTAGAATGTAAGGTCCCTGAAGGAAAGGCTGTTTCCTCCTTGTCATATCCATAAAACCCAATATATAATAAGTGCTTGATTAATGCATATTGATTAGTTGACTTCACAAATGCATTCATGAGGATGATATAAAATCCCACCTGAACCCACCCTCAAACAGTGATTCAATTTATTAAGTGCCTGCTATGTGCAAGGCCCTGGAGATACGAAGACAAAAACATAATAGTTCTTGTCCTCAAGGAGCTTATGTTTTATGGGATGATTCACATGTAACTGAGAAAAGTTAACATAAATTATATCCAAAGTAACTTCAAGAGGGATCCAAGGCTCATAGCTTGAGAGTTGGAAAGAACCTTGGAGACCATCACACACATCAAACACCTCATGTTATCATTGAGAAAACGGAGGCTCATAGAGATGAAGTGTTTTCCCCAATTCACAAAGGCAGAATCATGATTCAAACTCTGATTAAGTGATCTCTTGAATACTAATAATTTAGGGAATGTGAAGAAAGGTCTTATGTCAGAAGCTGTGTCTGATCTGGGATTCGAAAGATGTTAGGGATTCCGGGAAAGAGGACAGTGTTTCAGAAAGAGGGGACCACCTTTGCAAAGGTGGGAGGCAGACAATAAGATGCCATGGACAGGAAAAAAGCTAATATCCCTGTTTGATTGAAACAGAGAGAATGTGAAGGGGCTTACTATGAAATCACACTGGAAAGGCCATTGGGGGCCATGTTGTAGGAAGCTTTTAATGACAGGACATGTTGGTATTTTATCCTAGAGACAACAGGGTATTATTGAAGCTTTTTAAGTAGGAGGTGGGGAATGGTTTGGTCAGATATGGATTTTAGGAAAACCAATCAGTTGGGTTGAGGATGGAGAGTAGACACTGAAGACAGAAAACACAATTAAAGGGTGACCAAAAAAGTCCAGGTAGAGGTGATAAGAGGTTGGGTTAGAGTAAAGGCCATGTGATTGAAATAGATGACAGAACTACAGTGAAATCAACAAGATTTGGTAATTGATTGATTAGGGGATGGGAGGTAGAGGAAACCCAAGGATGACTCTGAGGAGGTGAATTAGGGTAACTTTTGTCCTTCCCAAAAGCAGCTCTCCCAGTTAGGTTACCATTTTTAATAGATAAGAAGTGAAGAAAGTTCTTCTCATTTATTTTCCTGTCCATGCTGCATCTGAACTCCATTAAGTTTTCATACTGATGCCTCATCTTGGCAAAGGTGACCCTGGGCTCTCCAAGTCAATGCCAGAGAGAACACCATCTTCTCAGCTTCTAACAAGTCATAAATGCCTTGAGTCTGGGTCTGGCAATGAATTGGGTATATTTTCCACCTTCACAAGTTCAACTGCCAGAGACTGACCACTAGGTAATGATTATTTTGGTCAAAGATATTCAGTAAGCTGATTACTATGCCAGGAGGGAGAAATAGTGTGGGATCACAGAAAGAACCATGAACTAGCATTCAATAAGACCTGGGTTCTGACTCTACCTTGTCTGCTTTTGTTTTTCTTGCTGTTCAGTTGTTTCAGTCACATTGGAGTCTCTGTGGCCCCAGTTGGGGTTTTCCCGACAGAAATACTGGAGTGTTTTGCCATTTCCTTCTCCAGCTCATTTTATAAATGAGGAAACTGAGGCCAGTAGGACTTAAGTGATTTACCCAAGGTCACACAGCTTGTGTCTGAGGCCAAATTTGAATACAAGTCTTCCTGACTCCAGGCCCAGTGTTCTATCCACTGTGCCATCAAGCTGCCCACCTCAGATACTTACTAACTATGTAACTCTAAGGAAATCGCTTAACCTCTTTGATCCTCAGTTCCCCAAATGCAAAATGAGGATGTTAATTATACCTACTTTACAAGGTTATTGGGAGAATCAAATGAGTTAATATATGTAAATTTCTTGACAGATTTTAAAGGGTTAAAGAAATGTGAGTCATTACGGTTGGAAAACCCACAAAAAGTCCCGCTGGATTTGGAAGCAGAGGACCTGAGTTCAAATCCTGACTTTGTCATATGCTAATGCCTATGTGACCTTGGGCAAGTCACTTACTAATAATAATAATAGCATTTATGAAAGTATGTTATAAATTGCAGAGCATTTCACATACATTATCTCATGTTATCCTCACAATGTGTTATTATTAATCCTATTTTTACAGATGAGGAAACTGAGACAGACAGCAGTTGATGACTTGCCCAGGGTCACATGCCTCGTATGTTCGAGGTCAAATTTGAACTCATCTTTCTGATTCTGGGGTCCACTGTGTCTCCTAGGTGCATTGGTAACTAACCCAATTTTCTCATCTGTAAAATGAAGGAGTTGGATGAGATAAATGTCCCTTTTGGCTCTAAATATGTGATCCTATGATCCATCTGATGGAAGCTTGCTTTAAAAATAAAATTGTAAGCTAGGTTTTTTTCACATCTTTGCCAAATTTGGTGAGACAACTTTGGAGGTTTGAAAATGTACCCAAAGAAATCTGGAGTCTAGCTTTGCCCATTGTATATACACTATGAAAGTAGACACAGAGAAGCTATACCAAGCTCTCGGGGAAAGAAAAGGAATCTATTTCAAGGACAGAAGGGGAGAAATGTTTGACTGGAAACAGGAATAGATGCTCAGTCTTTCCTCCTGCTCTGTTCCAGTCACTGGGGCCTTTATAGTCACCTCCAAAGCTCCTTTTAATTTTGGCTAACTGCTTGACTTCTGGGAAGCCCACCTTGAGAAAAAAATTATAATAGGGGACTTTTCTTTAGCACTTTAAAGCTGCTGGATGCTTTGCAAACATTATGCATTTGAGTCTCATAATAATCCTGTGAGGCTGGCACTATTTTCATCCCCACTTTACACAGGAGGAAACTGAGGCTTGGAGGGATTAAATTATTTGTCCATGGTCACACAGGTAGTAAATGTGAGAGTCTGGATTCAAATTTCTAATTCAGTGCTCTTGAACTACAGACTATGTCACCTCTGGAGAGCCAGAGAAGGGAATATAAGTAGCACACGATCCCTTGAGTAATCTAGAAGGAAATGGGAGAATGACTGCACATAGAAATGAGTATTCTGTCTTCTCATTGCCCCATGACTAGAACTAGAAGTACCCAGCTATTTCAAAGGATTTTATTTGTAGGTGAAACTTTACGGCGCTATACATTCCAATCAGGCATGTGCCTAAAAGGAAATTTGAATAATCTTCAGGTAAGAAGCTCATGTCTCCAAGGAACTGACTGAACTGAAGCATCAAGGTCATGCACATTGGCAAGATACCCATTTTCATCTTCCATCTGTCATTTTACAGAGAAATTTGCATCACACATGGGGATTTAGGAAATAGTTTAAAATTTTCTTTTTGGGGAGAAAAGGGATTTTTTTCTGCCCCCTAAGAGGCACTGTCAAAGAGTTTACCAGCTGTATCTCAACTCAATGAAATAAATATTCATATGCAAGGTACTGTGTTAAGTCCAAGAATACAAAAGTGAAACACAAATAGTTCCTGTCCTCAGGAAGTTTTACATCAAAGAAAATATTAATGTCAAAAAAAATCTCAGAATTAGAAAAAGAAAGTACAAGACACTACATAATCTCTACAAAAGCATTAGATGATATGGTCACTACCATCATCCCTCTCCCCTCACAGGGGTATTGGCATTTTAATAAGGGATACAGTCAAGATTTGGCTGATATTGATCTAAGGTTCGCAAAGTACTTTTCATACATTCTAATTCGATCCTCACAACAGACCCAGGAAAGATGTATTACAGTTATTATCTCAGTTCTGCAGATGAGGAAAATTGGACTCTAAGGAAAAGTGTTCAGCCAAGGTTACATGGCTCGGGATGGCAAGACCAAGACAAATGCTCAGGTCTTCTGGCTCTAAGGACAGTATCCTTCCTACCACACCCTGTCCCTCAGAAAGCTGGAAAAACTTAGGAGACATTCAAAGGAATTATAATGATGGAAAGATGCAATGTAAACATGTTAAAGTGTAATGGAATGGAATATAGTCTTCATATGAAAACATAATTCACACTCAACCATACCATCCATATGATTTTTTTTAAGTGCATTGTAGTTGGAGTACTGAGATTTAGATTCAAATCAACTTTTACCTGGGTAGCCTTGAGTTAGGCATTTCATCCATCTTGGCCCAGGTCCTGCCATCGGTACAGTGAAAGAGGCTTATGGGGTGATTGGAGCTGGAAGGAACCCTTAAACTCATTTATTCCAACCCCACCCTTTTATAAATGAGGAAACTTAGGTCCATGACTTTAAATAATTCACCCAAGGTCACCATTCACTACATTCCACCCCAATTCTAAATCTTATTAAGTATATGAGGAAAGTCCATCACTGCCTACAAATGGGGAGAAAGGAAGGCACAGGCACTTGAGAAATCCCAAAAGGAGGCACACAGAGAGGCTGCAGACAGAGCTATCTGATGGTGCACACAACTCCCTTATTCTACTCCATTCTTTCAGAGATTCTACTTTGCTGTGCCCATCTCTAATTCCCAAATGCTCATTCGCTTCCACGGTGGGTATCACCACCTTCTCCTTAGCCTTTCTCTTCTAATCTCTTCTTATCTGAATTCAGTGAAGCTTTCATTTTAGTTGGAAAGAAAGGAGAAGAAAAGCATGTAAAAGAAAAGTGAGAATCCTAAAGGCTGTTATCTGTTTCCCCACTTCTGACCTCCTCCTGCACTTACCCTGTTTCTAGCTTCCCAAGTTCCAAACATGCCTCTGAACTTTCTTCAGCTCTTGGTACATTCTCACTCTGGAACATTCTATCATCTCCGTCTCAGTGTGGAATTTCTGTCTCTCTCTGTGTCTCTCTGTGTGTCCATCTCTATTTCTCTGTCTGCCTCGGTCTCTGTTTCTCTGTCTTTCTGTCTCTCTGCTAAATTCCTCTTGGTACCTCCATTTTGTGGAGGGGCTCCATCTGGCTTTCATTTACATCAGCCCCCATTCCTGGCTTTGGGACCTTCAGAGGCCTCCCCTTGCAAAGTAGCTTCCTTTGATTCCTCCTCTCCACCTCCATTAAGGTTTTCAGCCACCCTTTGGGCTATCCTCACCCCCTTCCCCACCCCTATTAGTACATAGGCTCCTCAAGACCAAGGAACTGTCTTTATTCTTGTTTCATTTTTATCAGTAGCGGTTAGCACAGTTCCTGGCACATCATAAGCACTTAATGAATGAAGGGTCAAGGGAAGGGAATGAGCATTCATTAAGCACTCACTATGTATTAAGCATGGTGCTGAACACTTAACAAGTAGTATTTCATCTAATCCTTGAGATAACCCTGGGAAAGTAGGTTCTATTATGATTTCCATTTTATAGTGGAGGAAACTGAGGAAACCTAAGGCTAAATGACTTGACCATATTCGAACTCAAGTTTTCCTTACTCCATGTCCAATACTCCGTCTTCTTCAACTTGGCTGCCTATGAAAGCTCGAGAACCAAGAATTCAGAAAAGAACTGGAACCCTTATACCCAGTTCTTTAGCATGTCAGAGCCATCAGACTTCAAGCTGGATGAACCATAGAGACCCTTCAATTCAATTCCCTCATTTTACAGGTGAGGAGACAGAGGCCCAGTATCAAAATTACAGGATTTGAAATCCATGTTATGACATCCAGCCCCAATCTTTCCTTTTACAGTTGAGATAACTGAGGCACAATAACATTGGGTGCCCTGCCTAGTCTAGCACTCTCTCTACTACATGATGAGGAAGGGGTACGGTTCCTGGAGTCCCCCCCACCCCTGGGACCTCTGATGGGTGAGGTTTGGCCTTAAATTCCTAGAACTAAACTTCCAAGTCACTTTCTGGCTATTTCCATACTATGCTACTAAGAGAGTCCTAGCCCCTTTCTAGCTCATTTGTATGTACTGTCTCCACCATTACAATGTAACCTCTTGAAGGCAAGATCTGTTTTGCATATCTACATCCCCAGTCCTTTACATAGGTCTTGACACAGGTTGTTGTTCAGCTATGTCCAACATTTTGTGACCCCATGGACCATAGCAGGACAATACCGAATTCTCTTGGCAAAGATACTGGAGTGGTTTGCTCTTTTCTTCTCCAGTGGATCAAGGCAAACAGAAGTTAAGTGATTTGTCCAGGGTCACTCACCTAATAAGTATCTGAACCCAGATTTGAACTCAGGTCTTCCTGACTCCAGGCTCAGAGCTCTATCCATTGAGCTCCTTAGCTGCTTCCTCCCAGCACCTAATAATCACTTGATAAATGTTTTATCTACCTAATCTTTATCAACAAATGTATTACAATGTAGAATTCTGGTTTACATCAGATTTAGGCATAGGGGCATTGGGTTTATCTAGCTGTTTTACAGATAAGGAAACAGAGGTCCAGAGAAATAAAGTGATGTACTCAACAAATGAGTCTTCCCTTGTAACAAAGATACTTCATTAAACCAATATTTTGAACTAACAGTCCCCCACCTCTCTAGCAAAAGTAGCAGTCATAAGATCATAGACTTAGAGGCACAAGGGACCTCAAAGGTTATTACCCAATCCTTCATTTTATAGATGGGAAAAATGAGGCTCAGAGACTCTACCAGTCAGCAAGCATTCATTAATAGCTTACTATGTGCCAGACACTTCTCTAAATATTGGGGAGCCAAAGAAAGATAAAAGAAGTCCTTGCCCTCAGGAAGCTCCAATTCTAATAGGAGAGACAATATGCAAACTACTATGTAAAGACCACTAAATCATACATAAGGACCTGTGTTCAAATTCAGTCTCAGACACTAACTTGTGACCCTGCACAAGTCACTTCCGTTTCTTCAACTATAAAAAATAAGGGGTGGGGGGAAGGGAAGGGAGAGGGAAATAATATCACCTACCTCCCAGGGTTGTTGTGGGGATCAAAGGAGATAATCTTTGGAAAACCCTTAGCAGAGTGCACCCAGTAAGCATTTTGTCAATGCTTGTTTCCTTCCTCTAGGAAAATGAAAATCAGTTTTGTTATGGAGAGTGTTTCCAAGGTGTTCTGTTGGTGGTAGGGTAGTGAGTCTCCCATCTTTTTTATTGCTATCATTCAAACCAAATCGAGTTGCTCAGCCTTAAATCATTTTCTTATGACGAGAACAAAGTTTCTCCTTCCTGCCAAAGTCGTGTTTAAATGGCCCACATAGCATGCTGATGGTTGAATGAGATAATTCAGGGCATAAATAAGGAAAGGGGATCAAGCCAGCTGCCATTGGTGAACCTGCAAAAATGTTGGATGGAATACTGTAAGAAGTTATGAAGACAATAAATAACCTTTTAAGTGCCTCCTTTGGTCAGTGGCTACAGGCAAGCTGTTATTGAACTTGGGAATTGAATGCTCTGAACAGGAGTCCGGCCCCTCCCTTCTAGACCAGAGCTGGACAAACAACTCTGCCTTGAATGCTGTTCCCTCCCAGGAAACCAGCCTCTACCTACTTCTTACCTGTCCTTTGCTCCACCCCTGCACCACTAATTACTTTTAGGTTCTTTCCCTCTCTCATTCTATCTAAATCTGCCTCTTGACGATCCTTGCAACTCTTTGCCAGTCCGATGCATCTCTCAGACTGTGTGTGTGTGGGAGAGAGCAACAGAGCAGAAAGTGACGAGAGGGGAACTGGAGAAGCTGGACATGAGCTGACATCTCCCAGGCACTGTTTGCTCTTCAGTCTGTCCCTTTGCTGGCAACTCTCTGGAACTACTGATGGACACTCAGGGACTACAAGGAGACAGAATGACAGCAGCAGGGCTGCCTCAGACAACTGATCGAGTGGCATGACCATCCAAAGGGAGGAAATTAAGGTGGAGGAGGCTGCCAGAGGGCAGTGGTAGCATTTGACTTTGGGTTTATTTTTTTCTTCTAAGGTCAAATGTTGCCTCTTCCCAGACTTGATTTCAAGGTAGTTCCACAAATATGGGATCTATTTCTTAGGTCACAAAATGTTCTCCGTAATTTTGATCCCCTGGTCTCAGGTTATCCCTATAAAGAGATTACTTTGGGTTTTTTTCAGGGTTTTTCACATGCTCAAAGAGCCGTTTTTCCAGCAACATTCCCTGTTTCTATTCATACAAGAACCCAGAATACAGATTTCCAGCTCAGGCCAGGTCAACATCTGTAGAATCAAGATAAACATCTGGATGATTATACTACAGGGATGAAAATACCTCATTTAGCAAGGTATTTCAAGCCAAAGTACTTTGGATGGGATTAATTATCCAGATAAATATCTAAAATCCCTAATCCATGTGGCCACATATAGACTTTGGCTTACATACAAATATTTTTCAAGCATTTTTCACTAATGGATTGTCTTTTTGTGAAAGCTGTTCTACATAGGGAGACAGCATGGTACAATGAGGGGAGCATGAAATATAGCGTCAGAGGACCCAGGTCTGAATGACACCCCTCCCCCAGCATGCTTGTGACCTTTGGTGAGTGAATCTTCTGGGCCTCAGTTTCTTCATCTATAAAATAAAGTCTTGGACTGAAAGGTCTCTTTCAACATCTTTAGGAGGACCAGATTCAACCTGTGATTTCATGGTCATAGGAAACTCCCAGTGAGAAAACTCATTCTATCAATACAGATGACCATCTGCTCTACAACTTAGATGAGCCTGGGGCACTGGGAGGTTAAGTGACTTACCCAAGGATAAGTGATGTGTATTAAAATCAGGATTTGAACCCAGTACTTCAAGATCCCAAGTCAGACTTTTTATCTACCACTCCATATTGCTTCTCAGCCTCATTTTTTAAATATGCATAAATTGTATCTAATAGCAATTTTCATACAGCTGAGCTTCCAGTATTACCTGGTTTAATCTTCTGTGCCTTGAAAATCATTGTCAATGCTTTAGCTGTTGGGGAAAGAAGCATTTCTTTCCAAATGAAGGAAATTTGTTCTTGAAGATTTTATGGAGGTGCTGTAAGACTATTTTTTTCTGCCTTCACTTCCCAGCTTTACAAATTAGGAAGGAAAGACCCAAGTGAGGAAAGAGAAATTCTAAACTTCTCAAGCTTATTACCCAGACAAGCTTCCGTGGGCTTTATTTAAAGACAAGAAAAGGTAGACTGGTTTTCTGTTACCAATGGCAGCCAACTGGGCAATTAGCCAGATGCATGGAGATGGCTGAATAGATTAAGTAAGACCAAGGTTGGATCCAGAAGAGAAAAGGGTCTACACACTCTGTCCTTTGTACCCCTATTGCTGGCCCAGAAGATGCTCATGAGGAGCTCCTCTCTCTTCAGTACTGGGAATTTACAAGCAGCAATAGAAGGTTAGAAAGATAACACTGGGTAGGAAAGCCAAACAATTGACAGGCAATTAGCAGGCATTTGTCTGAGGACTTGTCCAGGTCTTGACAGTCAGACTACAGGGACTTACTTAAGCCCTTCAACCAAGCAAGAAAATGGAAACAAAAATGGAAATAAGACTACTGAACTAGGTCTTAGAATCTTAGAGATGAGAGGGAGATCATTGGTCAACTGTAAATCCTACCAGCCATACAAAATGAGCCTCTCCCAATGCTCTTAGATGGTTTGTCAGACAACACTGCCATCTCTCCAATGACACAGAATCTATTTGTGCTCCACTGATGGCCATTTCAAGAAGCCAAGGTCATGTCAATGCAGTCACCACCATCATCATTACCGCAACCACGGCCATCATCACAGATAGGTAGCATCCAAAGGAAGCAGTGTGTGTTCCATGCATTATCTCATTTTATTTTCCTAACATCTGGATAAAGTGAGTGCTATACATAGTATTATTATCTCCATCTTACAGAAGAAGAAACTGAGGCTAGGTACCTGACTAGGGTCACACAGTAAAAGTTTAAAAAAGATTCAAACTCAGGTAGATCTTTCTGACTCCAAGACTCACATTCCCTCTGACATGTTACACTATCTCCATGCTGAAATGTCAGAATAGGATATTGACAATACTAAAACCACTATAGTTGTACTGTAGCTTGTTAGTATGTAATCTGCTATATGTAGTCAAAAATTCTAATAAAAAACGCTTTTTCCTTTAATAGTTGTCTATTTCCACTTGACAGTATCTAGAAACCTATCTTTCACAGGCTCAGGGAGCCATTTTCCAGGAGGACTTCCTGCTTCCCCATTCATATGCTAATCTGGGAGACATATTTCTAAGGGACCCTACTGTAATCTCTTGCATACTACGATGCATCAAGAAACATAAAAGGTACAAGTACTTAAAGACAAATCAAGGTCAAATCCCAGAAGGGAAATGGAAACAGTAGCTTCTCAACCACACCATCCAAACTGATGTTCACTAAAGGTCGGGACCACCAGATGACTCAGTAGATAGAGTGCTGGGCCTGGAGTCAGGAACACCTGAGTCCAAATCTGGTTTCAGACACCATACAAGCTGTGTGACCCTAGACAAGTTGCTTACCCTCTGTTTGCCTTAATCCAGTGGAGAAAGAAATGGCAAACCACTACAGTATCTTTGCCATGAAAACCCCAGGGACAATATGTGACAAAGAGTTGGACACGACTGGATCATAACAAAAGTAGCATGTATAGGGGGGAAGGAGCCAATGTGAACAGGGAAAGAGAAAACCATGCCCATCAGATAAGCAATCCCACAAATGAACTAAATACAGACCAACCCTTCCTTAAGGGAAGTGGGAGCTCACATTTATGTAAAACTGTAAGTGTAACTCACACCTAAGCAACCTACACATCTGACCCAACTATGCAGATACCAATTCTAACTTAAGAGTCTTAGAAAATTGTTTGAGTCTCAGAAAAGCCAGGTGATCTGTCCATGAACACAAAGCTAATTACATGTACGATTTGAACTCAGGTCTTCCAAATTCCAAGTCCAATATTCTAGCTACTATGCTAGCCTCTATCTTGAATCATTTACAGACTAACCAAGAGAATTAGAGAAATCCTCCCCCAAAAAAATTCAGTCCAGATAATCATCAAAAGAAATTTAAAAGAATAACAAAAAATACTTTTGATTCACTGACTGATTTTTCCAGAATTATATTTCGATTTCCTATTTCACAGTATAGAATTAGGTGTCTAGTCTGCACAGTCTCTTTCCTGAATACAAGCACTTCTTCTTTCCCCTTTCAAATTCCAAGTCAGAGAAGGAGATGGTTTGACTGATACTGGCAGGAAAAAAGTTCTTGCTAGATTGTTGAACACCAGCTCTAGACATCTACCTGTCTCTGGGTTGTAAACAGAAGATTTCCTAATGGGCTCACACAAGGCAGAGGGGCAGCCTTCTGACAATCTGAGAAAATTTTTAGTAAGAAGAATGTGGAAGGTTCAGTAGCAAAGCTGAGTAAAAGACGAGCTGGATGTTGATTAAGATTCAAAAGCCTGAAGAAATGAGGAAGGAAAAAGACTTGAAAGAAAAGCAAAAACTGAAAAGTAATATATTCTCCGGCTGAGCCAATCTAGTCAAATAGGGGGAACTCTCTCTGAAGCAGATAATCACAAGTAGCTGGGAAAGTGGAATAGGCAAGGGGCAATTTTGATGGGATTTTTGTGCTATTTTTTCCTCTTTTTTGGAAGGTTGGATGCCAATAGGAAATAAATAATTTATCTAGTAAAATAACTCGTTTCAATGGAAATTATTAAGAATATTCATTTGCACAACTGAGTTTATGTAGTAAGTCAACAAGTATCTATTTTCCAGGCATTATGCTAAATACTGGGGATACAAAGATTAAAAAAAAAAAACAGTTCCTGCTTTTAAGGAGTCCACAGTCCAGTGAGAGAGATAACATGGCAACAGTACTGAAACAAGACACAGAAAAATGAAAGATAATCAACAGAGGGAAGGCACTAGCTCTAGGGGTAGTTGGATCATAGGATAGCAGGTTGAGAGCTGGGAGGGATTTTTGAGATGTTACAGTGTAGTTCAGGGATAGGGAACCTGTGGTCTCCAGCCCACATGTGACCCTCTAGGTCCTTGAGTCTTTTGACTTGACTTGGCCCTCCAGGTCCTTTGACTGAAAACATTTGTAGCTTCAAAGGGGCTGGTTCCCCACCCCTGGTCTAGCCTCTGATTTTAAGAGGCCTGAAAATTAAAGCCCAAAGGATATGTTGCTCCAATTCCTACTTCACATCTAGTCCAAAACTCTCTAGGGTTTTATTGTTTGTTTTAAGAAAATGAGAGAAAACTTCATTAGACAAATATAAATATAAAGTAGAGAGATATAAATTATTCGGTTTCTAATATTAGTAAAAATTTCCAATTTCTCTGAACTCTAGCATCCTATTATGCAATAAACTTTAGCTGTGAAAATAAATGTAACACAGATGTGACCCCCACATATATGGTGAGTCTTTGGGGGTGATGTACAATTTTTGTTGTTTCAGTAGTGTTGGAATCTTCATGATCCTTTTGGGTTTTTCTTGGCAAAGATACTGGAATTGTTTGCTATTTCCTTCTCCAGCTTTTACAGATGTGGAAACTAAGGTAAACAGGGTTAAAAGTGAGTTAGCCAGGGTCACACAGCTAGTTAGTGTTTGAGGCTAGATTTGAACTCAGGAAGATGAGTCTTTCTGACTCTAGGTCCAGCTCTCTAACCACTTCACCACCTACGTGCCCTGACCATGTTGTACAATAAGTTATTCAACTACCACACCAACCTTCAAAACTCTTTAACGCTGCTGGTATATTTCCTTAATAATTCTCATTCTATGTTCTAAGATAATAAAGGGCATGTTCTGATATTTCTTCAAAAATTCATAGAAATGTGTTATTTTTCTCATTAACTAGTTAGTTGAAAGCCAAAGAAATCTCTCCCCTAAGATCTTGCTATTTGCTTTGTCTGTGTGTCTCAAACCCCTAGTCTCATAAGCTTAAACAACTTCCATGTTGCAGTATTTACAATTTATTACAGTAGTACATAATAAAACAAGGCCATAAATAATTATGTACAGCATATTGCATTGAGTAAAGTTCATAGCCAGAGTCACTTCTGTGGTCTTGGAAAGCAAAGGAAAAAATATGGAATAGAAATTCAAGTCTCTAAGGAATTTTTTTAATAATGTCTTCAAAAAATAGGAGGTAAAGGTTGTGCTATCCAAATGTCTCTTCTGACTTCTTTTCCTCCTTGTCGGCTGATTTACACAGTTTCTCAGAAAGAAATTGTCTTAGATCTAATGTAGCTCACACAGTCTCTCTCTTATCCTGACAGTTAACACTCTCCAAGATTTTATTCCCTCTCTCTTAAAGACACAGAAACAATATATGGTCTTGTAGAGAAGAGCTGTTGAAGTCAATGTTACATGAATATTCTTGATAGAATTCATTGACAAAGAACTCAGCATGGCATGGTGCTGAAAAATGGACAGTCGGGGTGACTTTGGTTAAGTCCCACCTCTTACACTGACTCGTATCACCTGGTGCCCCTGGATCAGTCACTTAACTCTTCTCAGCTTCAGTTTTTTCATCTATAAAAGGAGAATAGAAATACTGAGAGGAGCTGCCTCCCAGAGTTGCTGTGATCTTCAATTAAAATTGAATGTTTTGCAATTGTTAGTTCCTACTGCTTTTTTCTAAGAGATTTTTGTTTGATCATAAATTGAGATCGTATCTGAAACAAATTTAGTGTGTTAATTTGCCTTCAAGTGATAAATAGTTTTCCCATTACACACACACACACACACGCACATACACACACGCACGCACACACGCACATACACACACGCATGCAGACATGCATCCTGGCTGGACAATATCACCCAGGATCCATATACCCTAACATATGGTATATAAAAAGCAGACCTCATATTGCCTTAGCATCAGAGATCTAGAACTGAGCCCTATAATGTAAACCCTCAATTTACTGATGAGGAGAATGAGGCCCAGAGAAATTAAATGATTTGATCAAAGTCACACAGGTAGTAAGCATCGAAGGGTAGCACTTGAACCCATTTCTCTGACTAGAGCAAATACTCTTTCCACTGATGTTCACAGAACAGCTTCATCTATCCAAAACAGAACAAAATATGTCCAGTCCATCTGGCATACAGTCTTTCTCCTTCCTACATTCACCCCTATCTCCTTTTCCCTCTTTCAACACCAGTCTCAAAAAAAGAGAACAAACTTGCTAATATAGAAAGGAGTAAAATCCATCACCCAGCCTCAAGTGTGTCAAAGTCAATACCACCCCCTACACTACCTCCCAAAAAAATCCCAAAATTTTATGGCTCCCTAAAAGTGGTTATCCTTCAGTGAGGCAAATTTGCATCTGTAACTGCTGTGCACAGATATCATTTACCCAGTGAACAGAAGGTTTTGTGAGAGTTATGGCAGACAGCCTGTGCCTCAGAATTTATCCACAAAGTCCATCAGTTATCTGCCGAGTGGTTCCAGGGGAGCCATCTCTGCACAGCGCATTCGGTCTGTTGGTATTTAGATGATGGGGATTGGCACATTTGGAATAAGCTTTCTGCCTGTGGTGATTTCAAGTGCAGAGCATGCATAGTAATGTGGAGCCATGTAAACTAACTTGGTTCTTATAGACCTTGAAGGCTTCACAAGGAAATAGGTGGGAACTGATCTGTTCCCCTGAGGTGGACAACGACCCTTTGTTTCATTGCCATGTTCCCAGTAGATGCTAAGCCTTCTGAGGGCAGGAGCCATTTGGGTTTTTGTCTTTGTGCTGCTAGCTTGTAGTATAGTGCCTGGCACCTAGAAAGTATTTAATATTATTTAATTATTAATTAATTAATAATTAAAATTTATTGACTGACTAATAAATACTTACTAGACAATTGAATTCTGCATTGTCATCCTTAGGGTCTGTGGTGTCCACAGTGGCAAAGAAACAACCAAAAAGAATGAGAGAATGCAAGGGAGGCCGGAGACACAACTCCAGGCTGGCATAGTGGCAACAATAAGTAACACTACTACAGGTCTATTTAACAGTTAGAAGATTTAGAGATAGCAAGGACCTTAGAGGTCAGCAAGTCAAGTCCCCTCATTTTACAGATGAGGAAAGTGAGTCCCAGAAAACAGAACTTGCTCAAGGTTACATAGGATGTACAAAGGTTGTCTGAGGTGAAATTCGAACTCAGATCTTCCCAACTCCAAGTCTAGAACTTTATTTACCCTATCATGCTTTCTTTCTCAAAGATTTCCTCAGACATCAAAACTATTAAGTATAATTATCATCCCTATTTTATAAGTGGAGAAACAGGCTCAGAGAGATGGAGTGATTTATCCAGGGTCATCTAGCTGGTAAATCATAGAGCCAGGGTTCAAAAGCTGGCACTTATCACTCTACCAAGCTACTTTCCAGTTTGGGGTGATTACTGTTGTTGTTTATAAGATAACAACATGACAGTGAGAGAGGAGACAAAAATTACCAGCAGATAGGAGATTTCAAAAAAGATAACAATTCCACAATAAATTCTAAGTGGATATATTGCCTTGATATTAATCATACTATTAAAATAAAATTACAAGAAAAGCAGATCATATTACTTTCAAAGCTATGCATAGATGTATTCTTATCCAATCAAGACATAGAAGTAAGGGTTAAATTGGTAACTGATCACATGAAAATGGAAAGCTTCTGTGCAAATAAAATAAGAAAAACCTTTGTATCAAATTTGTCTAATAATGGTAGCCAAGATGTATAAACAATTTTAGATAGATAGACAGATGTAGATATATACACATACAGGTATACAGACATATAGATTTACAAACATACATACACATTTGTGTTGTGATGCTATACATATATGTTTATATATATATATGCATCTATATATGCATATAGATATGTATAAAACCAAAAGCCATTCACAAATGAGATGTCAAAGGATATGAACAGTTTTTAAAGAAAGAAAGGAAAAAATATGGCTCGTAAACCCCAAGTTAACTGGACATCCTTTGGCAATTCAAATTTACCTTTTTTTTAGAGAGGAAAAGGAAGAGGGGACAGAAGGAAGCAGATGAGCCCAGTTACTCAGCTATCTGGGTCTCCATTCAGGCAACTCAGTCTCTTCATAGGTCTGTGTTCATCCGTCATTTTCAAAGAAGACCCTGGTAGAGATAAGGGAGAGATATGGGAGAAATTGGGGTAATACAAAAAACAGGAGATATCAATAGAAACTTATTTTAAAAAACAGTTTGAGAAAGTTATGCCTCTGACACATAGTGGGTGCATAATCATGGACAAGTGCCTTAATGTACCTATTCTTCAGGAAATTTCTTTTTTTAATAGTTTTTATTATTATATCACCTAGATTCCCCCTAGATCCTTCCTCCTTTCCCCTCCCAAAGAATCATCTCTTATAGCAACAAACTTTTCAAAAGAAGAAAAGAAAAAAATAGCAAAACCAATCAATAAGTTGGAAAAAATCTGATGCTTTATGCTATGTTCATATCTGTGGATAACCACTCCCCACTTCTGCTAAGGAGTGAGAAGGGTGGAACAAAGTGAGAGGAGATCTTTGGGACCAACATTTGTTTTAATAATTTCAGAATATTCAGTTTCAGTTCTTTTGGAGTTATTGTTTTTCCACTGACACTTTTGTCTTCATTATCTATATTATTTTCCTGACCCTACTTACTTCACTCTGCATCAGTTCATATAAGTCTTTCCATGTTTTTTTCCATATTTTTCATACCTGTGATTTCAAACAGGTCAGTAATATTCCATATCATTCCTCAATCAATGGGTATCTTTTATTTTCTGTTTTTTTTTTAATTACAACAAATAGTACAGCTGTAAATATTTTGGGTTTATGTGAGATATTTGGGGGTTTGCTGTTTTGGTTTTGTTTGTTTTCGTCATTGACCTCTCTAGGGTATATGCCTAGCGGTGAAATCTTTAAGTCAAAAGATATAGACATTTTAGCCACTTTATTTACATGATTCCAAACTGCTTTTCAAAATGGTTGTCCTAAACTAAGTGTTAGTGCCAACTATTCCCATTTTTATCCCCTTTGCCCATTTTCCAAACAAATTTTTAAATTACAGCTAAGTTGTTGATCTTTATCAGTGGAAGGATATCTTTCCATAATGTGAATTCCTTTAAAATTACCTATGAAATTAAAAGTTCAGTCTATATCTCCTCTCCAAGTAATCCTTGAATTTTCCCTCTCTCTCAACTCTCCCATAGCCAGTTACTTGCCAATTCTTGCCAATTTAACCACCAAAATATCTCTCCCATCTGTGACCTTGTCTCTCCAAATCCAGCCATCATTCCCTTCATACCTAAATTATTTCAACAACCTCTCACCAGCTTTCAGTATCTTTCCTCCCCAATTCAGCCCTGTTGCAGTTTCCAAGATCATCTTCCTGAGCTCATCTGACCATATCAGTCCCCTACCCAACAAGTTTCAGCTGCTTCCTCTTGCCTCTAGGATAAAATAGAAATTCCTCAACTTGGTCTTTAAAGCCTTTTAACAACCTGACTCCAACTTGCTTTAACAAAAGCATGTCACCCTCCTCCCCTGTATACACTCATTGATCCAGATACTTTGGCCTACTTTCTATTCCTAGAACCCAGCAACGCATTTCTCACCTCTAAGAAAATATGCCTTTGTCCAGGACTGTCCACTATCCCTAGAAAACAGTCCCTTCTCCCAATACCTCCTAGAAGCTTTATCTTCCTTCAAGGTTCAATGAAATCACAGATCCTATTGATTTTTTAATAGGCAAGTAAGTACCTATTGCATTTTAGAAAGGGTTTCCTCAAATGGTTCTATTTTAAGGGAGAGAACTTAGAGGATTGATGACTTTCATAGAATTTTAGGCAGGAGAGACTCTTCATTTTCCAGATGAAGAAACAGAAGCCTCAAGAGATAAAATGACAAAGGTCAGACAGGTTATATAAGGGGGCAGAAACAGTATCCAGACCTAGTGTTAATACTCCCCCATTCTTCCTGTGTAAGTTACTCTTTGTTAAATCATGCTTCAATTATCTAAAATATTAATTTTTTGCAGACCCCCTAGACCCTCGTGAGTCTGGGTCAATGAAGTGTAGCTGTAAAACTAAAGTGTTTGGGGCAGGGTATAGGCTATGAATGGGAACAGCTGGACAGACAACATGGTAGGATGAGCCCTGGAAGCCCCACAGCCTGTACACATTCACAGGTGGCAAAGACCTGAGCTTTAGATCCTAGTAAAACATGACCAGCCAATATACTAGAGCAACAAAAATGACTTGGGAGCAGAAATAAGTCATGTTTCCTTTGTGAAACTTCCCTATCTGTCTGCTTTACAAGGCTGACAAAATCTGGGCCCCTCCCACGTAGAAGTCTGTGAATGCTCTAGACAACTTCAGGCACACAGTGAATAACTCAGGACAGAATCCATTTCTAAGATAGTACAAAAGCTTCGGGTAATGTTCATCTGGCAGACCACTGGTCTATTTAATTGGTTTTCCATTCATAGGGTAGCTATCAGAAGACTGGGGCCCTGCAGTGATTGGAGGTGCACAGGAGAACGTGCATCTGCAGTTATTTGCAGCTGCAGACAAAAATGTCCCCAGCTGACTCACCTGCAATGAGAATTGTGACAGCATCACAGAAAGGTACCTCAGCTGTAGCCCACTCATGCTGTTGTTGTCATACGAGATTTTACCTTTTCTTGGCAAACATTCTGGAGTGATTTGCCATTCCCTTCTCCAATGTGGCCCCATTTTATAGGAATGGAGGCAAATGGGGTTAAGTGACCTGCCCAGAGTCACACAGCTAGTAAGTGTTTGAGGCTGGATTTGAACTCAGACCTGTCTGAGTACAGGCTGGGCCTTATTCATCTCACCTCTTTGATGCACCTAATCAAGCCATACCAGACAGAAATACCAACTATAATTCAATCAATCAGTGAATCTTCAAAGATTTATTAAGTGCCTATGGTATGATAAACAGTGGGCACAGAAGCACAAAGAACTCTACTGATATTGTTTCAGTCACATCTGCCTCTTTGTGCCTCCATTCGAGTTTTCTTGGCAAAGATACTGAAGGGTTTTGGCATTTACTTCTTCAGATCATTTTACAGATGAGGAAACTGAGGCAAACAGGGTTAAGTGACTTGCCCAGGATCATACAGTTAGGCCGTGTCTGAGGCTAGTTTGAACTCAGGAAGAGGAGTGTTTCTAATTCCAGGCCCGTTACTCTATCTATTGTTCCACACAGCTGCTGGGAGATGTAAGTATGACATACTAATGAACTGTGCCAGGTCTGTGGATTGCTACAACCATGGTAAGCAATTGAGAATTATTAAATAAATAAATAATATTATATTTAGAAGTAAATATTTAGACTAAAATAGCCCTACTTTTAACCCAAAGATTTCACCACTAGTCATACATACACAGCAAGAAGGTCATTGGAAAGAAATAAAAAACTTCACATGCACCAAAATATTTAAATTGGCACTACTTGTGGTAGTAAAGAACTGGAAACAACCAGTCGTTTAGCAAGCATTTGTTAAGTACCTACTATGTGCCATGCATGGTAGTAAGCCCTGAGAAAAGGAAGGAAGGAAGGAAGGAAGGAAGGAAGGAAGGAAGGAAGGAAGGAAGGAAGGAAGGAAGGAAGGAAGGAAGGAAGGAAGGAAAGATGGGAGGGAGGGAGGGAGGAAGGGAGGAAGGAAGGAAGGGAGGGAGGGAGGGAGGGAGGGAGGGAAGGAGGAAGGAAGGAAGGAAGGAAGGAAAGGAAGGAAGGAAGGAAGGAAGGAAGGAAGGAAGGAAGGAAGGAAGGAAGGAAGGAAGGAAGGTGAATAAATTGATGAATGAATGAATGAATGAATAACAGTCTCTGCTTCCAAAGAACTTACATTTAATGGCAGAGAAAACATACAAACAACTATGTACAAACTATGTCCAACATAAATTAGGGAGACTCTCCAGGAAGATACTAAGATTAAGGAGGCCTGTAAAAGGGTTTGTACAAAAGGTGGAATTTTAGCTGAGGATTGAAGGAAGAAATAGGGAAACAAATGAGATACCTATTTACTGGGGAATGGTGAAACAAATGGTGGATTTTAAGAAATACACCAAACATTTCCATAACATAGAAAAGAAGGGGAAAAGATGATTGCACATGAAGCTGCAGATCTCTTACATACAACTGGCTATTCCTTTTAAATAACAGTTATGTAACTTTCTTTTTTTGTTCCCCCTTCCTCCTCCAGCCCTAGAGATGGCTACCATTGGACATAAATATGTCCATATGTGTAAAACCATTCTATATATACTTCTATTTATCAGCTCTCTCTCTGGAGGCAGATAGCATCTTCCTTCATAGTTTCAAGGGCTGCATGTACATGTCATATGATCAGCAATGAAAGATTCCCTTAAAGACCTCTAGTTGTTAGCAGAGTTTCTGGGTTCTAGTAAGGGCTTCCCAGAAGCCTGAGAGGTCTCATTTAGGCTAGAATATTCACCCAAACTCCCATCCGTCCATATCCTTTTACTACCTCATCGAATGTTAGAGCAAGAGGGGACCTCAGAGACCATCTTAGTACAGCTTCTGTCCTCCCTAACTTCTTTTTTTCATGCATCATAAAGGGCTGACACTGAGATAAAATGTTATTTTATTATTTATAAGTGGAGTGCCTCTAGAAGCCATTGTAAGTCATTCCCTTCTTGGCCTTGGAGAGTGGCATCTCTGCCATAGAGCTGCATCTGTTTTTTTTCTCTCAGTGAACTTCAAGCTCAACTTCGTTAGTCACTTTCTTGAGAGTCTAGAGTTCGCTTAATATGCAGAATTATGACGTGGGATTCAGCCTTCCCAGTTCACTTTCAATTCCTAGGATTATGAAATGATCAACTTAGACCAGGGAGGAAAGTTGGAGTCTATATAGCCCCCACCTTTCATTTTATGGATGAGAAAATTAAGGCCTATGGAGGTTGACTGACTTGTCTATGGTAGTAAATTACAAAGTCTGGATTCAAATCCAGGTTCGCCTACTCTGGGGCCAATGCTCGTTCTCCCAATAACCAGAAAGTTCTATCACCCAACCCTCTGACCATTGTAGAGTCTACCTTAGACAAGTCTTCTAGGAGCTGTTTTCCCTGCTAGTTTTTCTTTTTCCTGACTACTTTATTAGCAATACTATTTTTTTCTCAAATGTTAAGAATCTCTAGAGAAAACTCATTGGACATCCGAATCTTGGCCAGTCATCTCACTTTGATTGTTGCAGTAAAACAGATTTAGGTGAATGATGTGAAGTAAGACTACCTTTAACCATTATAATAGCTTCTGTGTTCATCCTATAGTTACCAGAAAATCAGGAACTGGAAGTGAATTGGCAGAATCATCCATTAGACAAATGTGATAGATGAAAAATAGAGTGAGACAGAGACAGGAGAGAGGAAAAGAGAGAAGATGAGAGGCAGAAAGGGAGAGACAGAAAGGAAGAGAAGGAAAATGAGATTTGGAGAAAGAGACAGTGAGAGAGAGGCATGAGGAGGGAATGGAGTTGGGGGATGGTAAAAGAGGGAATTAAAAATGAACCAAGAGAGGGAAAGGAGAAAAAAGAGAGGAAAGGGGGAAAGCAAAGAAAAATGGGAGAGGTAGAAGGAGGGAGAGGCATAGCAAGAAGGGAATATGATTAAAGAAATTGAGAAAGAAGGGAAAAGAGGAAAGAAAGGGTGAGAGAAGAAAACAGAGATGGGATAGGAGAGAGGAAGAGAAATAAGGAGAGAGAAAAGAGGAGAAAGACAAAAAGGAGAAAGGAAGGAAGGGAAAGAACAGCGTGATTTAACAGATGGAACATTTGCCCTGAAGTCAGGACAATCTGGGTTCAAATTCCTCCTCAGACTCTGATTGTCTGGGACAAGTCATTGAACCTCCATAAGCCTGTTTTTAATCTGCAAAATGAGAATAAGATTACTTATAGAACTGACACTACATGCTTTATGCAGGTTAAGATGAGATTAGGTCTGTAAAATACTATGAAGAATTTAAAATAAAGTCTAAACAATAATCCTAGCTCATGACAGGCAGACAGATGAATGGATAGACAGTGTAATTACGTGGACAAGCCAGTCAGTACCCAGACTCAAATTATAGAACACAGGAATTACCCACTCTAGATGCCAAGGTTATAGAATGAGAGAAGTTTCTTCCAGGGATGCTGAGGGGAAAGTACTAACCAGTAGCCCTGTAAATTGTGAGCTCATTGCAACTATGTGACCTTCCAAACCCCAGATGCCCAATTACTGAGAACCTGGTGACTCCATCAGTATATAATAGGGGAAGAGGGTGGTAACAGCCTGGACTTCTATCTCAAAGGCTGCTTGGCTCCCAATCAGGATCTAGATGGGAAAAGTCCTTACACAGCTGGGGTTTGGTCACTGAAGCAGGTTCCCACTGGCCTGAGGATTCCCTTGTTTGCTCTGTTGATCTATGAAATCCTTTCCCACTGCCCTCATCCAGGACATTTAGAGAAAGAAACATACTCTACAAAAAGCACCTGCCCTAGCCGTGGTGGGAAATGCAGAAAAAAAGAAAAGCCAGTGTCTGGGAAATAGAAACTAGTAGAAATACTGAATTCAAGATACAATTGGTGACTTTTTTCAGTTAGCAGGGTTAGTGTCAGACTAGGGTTAATTCACCAATCAATAATGTAGCCACTGTCCATCACAGCCATAGTCAGATACTGATAGGTGGCTAGATCAATAAGATTTTTATTCCTTTATGGGTCTACATGGTCTCTCTTGTGTTCAATTTGTTGCTTTGGATAAGCTACTAATTTGCCAGGACAGTATTGCGCCATCCCTCAGTGTGTCTTGGTATTTCAAGATGACACTATGGCCATCCTTAGTCCAACAGGGAAGACCAATGTTTGGCTTTCCTCCAAGTACTCCTCCGTGTATCAGTAAGCACTCTGATATACATGCAGGGAGAGGGGGGGAGGGCTGCTTTTCTAAAAGGAAATGCAACTTTTGAGGGGTTAGCAATCACTTTAATCAAGCACATGTATCATTCACTTAGTTCAGGGGAAAAGGTCACCACCCTGAACTTCAGAGAAATCTAAATCAACAGATAGCACTCCCAAACTGTCTGACAGTAAGCAATATATATATATATATATATATATATATTTGCAGTATATATATATATATATATACATATATATATATATATATATATATATCTCAACAGACAGATGCAACTGCCTGACCATACATACATAGTTATCAGAGAGGGAAGCAGAAACATCTGAGTTTTCAGAGCCAGGGGGCTGCTTAGCGGCTTCCCATGGTCTCATCTGGCACACAAACCTTCTTCCAAAAACTAAGCCCTAAAGTAAAACCTCACCCTCATAGTATTAATACATATTTTGGAGCCAGAGGGCATCACAACCCTTGAGAACCAGTGCCTTTTTAAGAAAAGGTGTGGGCCTTACTACAAATCTTCCCAGGCCTATTAATGGGTAAAGATTTCTTTAATCACATTATTCAATCAGAGGCACTTGATTATACTAAAACAAAAACAGTGAAAGATCCTACTTTGCTTGCCATCACACTCTGTTCTGAACTTTTATTGGCAGACTTAAATAATTAACCCAATCTACTAAGTAATGTCCACAACCTGATTCTACAGGGAACATAAGAGTTTTTATTGTCAGTACAATGAATAGTATTTCTGTCATGATTTTTAGGGACTCTAAGGGGCTCATTTTCTCCCAATCCAATTTGGTCTTTGGGGGAAAAATGACCGTTGAAAGACTGATATAATTAATCTTTGAAAATGTCACTTTAAAATGTCCTGCAAGTTTGCCACAAAGATTTCGTATTATTTTAAGAGCCCTAGTAACTGAATTCTCCTTTCAATATCTTTGAAGAAGACATTCAAAACCTAGTCTGGAACTTGTATAATGTCCATGTTGTGTTTAAATAGAGTCAAGAGACCAGAGTTCAGAACCTTCCTCAAACATGTCATAATAAGCCCCAGTTAACTACAGGGATAAGGAGAGGAACCACACTTGTGATATTTATTGATTTGGGGAACTTGGCAGGGAGGAAATTCCCTTTGCCAATGTGTGTAGGCATTTTTTAGAGTTGCTTAGAGAACTGAGAATTTAAGTGATGTGCCCAGTCACAGAGCCAAGATGTGTCCAAGGTAGGATTAAAATCCAAGTCCTTCTGTCTCTGAGGCTAAATCTCTATCCACTATACCACACTGCCTCTTGTTTTACATCTCCTTTATAAAAGGAAGGGAATGATAATGACCTGACTGGTGGTATAGTACAAAATCAACAATGTTGCTGGATTGGGAGTCAGAGGACCTGTGTTTAGATCCTGGTTCAAGTACTTCATGATCTGTTTAAGATTAGCCAAATCACCCAATATTAATGTGTCTCAGGATGATAATAATGGTGTTCAATTATTTCAGTCACATTCGAGTCTTCATGATCTTATTTGAGTTTTTCTCAGCAAAGATACTGGAGTGATTTGCCATTTCTTTCTCCAGCTCATTTTTACAAATGAGGAAACTGAGGCAAACATTGTTAAATGACTTGCCATGGATCACACAAGTAGTAAATGTCTGAGGCTGGATTTGAACCCCGGTCTTTCTGACCTGATGCTCTATGCACATTGGCACTATCTAAAAATGAGGATTTGGGACTAGAGAGCTTCCAAGATCCTTCCAGCTTTAGATCTGTGATCTTAAGTCCCTTCTCTTCTCAGACTCAGTTTCCTCAACTGTAAAATATCATCAGACAAAGTGGCTTCTGAGGTTGTTTCCAGTTCTAAATCTCTGATCCTCAAATCTTATATTCCTACTCTCTAGCCCATAGCAGTTTTGTGAGGAAAAATTTGAAAACACTAAAACAAGACAGAAATGTGAGTTACTATCATGAATAATAGCTATTACAACTATTATTATTCCTTGTTTGATAGAGTTTAGATAGAAAGGGATCTTGGGACAAGTCACTACCCAGCTATTATTCGTTTATATTTAATGTTCAGCAGACTACTGCATCAACGGATCAAAATAACTTGATTTTTGTAATTCAACAAAAGTATTCAAATGTCCGCTCTCCTGTAAGCTCATTGGAAGCATCATCTTTGGAACAAATCCAGCAGCAGATGCCATCAGATACGCACCTCATCTTGACTCTCCCATGGTCTAGATTTCTACTGTTAGGTCTCTGTATTTCAAAAGCTTTTCACTATTTTCATAGAATATAAGCTCCATGTATTTTTTTAAATTATGAATATTCGGCACAATGACATCTGTTAAAATGTGATTACTGTTATTGCCATTATCATTTCCAATGTGTCAGAAAATGGCTGCCTCCCAATCAATAAATCAGTACTGCTAGGATCTGTGATCTCATTAGTACATATTCTTTTGACTGATATAGATCTCAAAAAAGCACAAGAGAGGTGTGCGTGTGTATGTGTGTGTGTGTGTGTGTGAGATGGCCGAACATAATTAGACTAGAAAAGTGTTCACATTTACCACATAGATTCCCTCTTCTCTGTCTAAAATTTCATTTGAGTTTGCCTCATCACTGCCACAGATCACAATTCCCGCCATTGCTCATCTGCTGGGCTTCCTTATCTGATTTGTTCAGAAAAAAACAAATATCTCCTCTGTGGGTCAAAACTTATGATGAGCCCCCAACTATATACGTAGAGAAACTGGTCCCTCAAGCATAGACCCACAGCGTGTCTTTAGGGATTGTGTTCACTGTTTTTCTAGCTTTGTAGAATCTGCTTGAACTTGTCCAGGGTGCTGCAAATATCTTTGTAATGTTCTAGATGACACTTTCTCAGACCAGTGGAGCAGCAAAGGAGGCCTTCTTGCTTGGTGACCTGATTTATCTCCTCTGGACTTCTTCTTGTGGATTCACATAAAAAATATCCTATATGCATCAAAACCCCATTCTTTGGATGATCTTAAGTCTATGATTACAAATGCAGTCCTTCTAGTCACTGAGCAGCAGCTGGTGAAGCTTTTTTACAAAGTTCAAAAATCAACTTGAGTGGTACAAGATGATGGTTATGTTGAATTTTAATAAGAAACATGGCAATATTTTCACATTTTAAATAGTCTTTAATTTTTTCTTTTTGTAAATGTGTTACATTTATTCTTTTGAAGTTATTAAAACTTGAAACTGAATTGACTTTTATGATCCTTTTCTATATCTCTTTATGTATGTTATCACTTTTATTTGAATGTAAGCCATTCCTATCTTATAGCACACTACCAGCCACAAGAGAACTATTATAATCTATACTCTCATAGGGGTTACAATGAATTTAGAGAGAGAAATTAAGTTAACAAAAACTGATCTATTCCTATTATATACAAATAACACAAGGATACAAAATTAAAGTTTCTTCCCTCAAAAAGATTACGTTGTAAATAGAAATTATATACAAAATAAATATAAAGTTGCTTCAGCAAGGAGAGAGCACTCATAACTGGATAGATCACATACATATATTAGAATATTTTGTTCCTTCTCAGGTGGACATCTTCTATCCTGCAGAAGGTCCACCACCACCACCCATTAGAATATAAGCTCCTTGAGATCAGGGACTAGTTCATTTTTGTCTTTCTATCCTTATCATCTAGCACAGTACCTAGAACATTTTTCCTTTTTCAGTATGATTCTGTTTGAAAATATTCATTGATTAATTGAATCAAGAAAAGCATTGGCTAAAAAAAATCACCTGACCTACAACTTGAAGCACAATCAAGATTCTAAAAAGTGAAAATAGGGCAGTTGTTCATTTCAGGCATGGTAACCATCCATGCCACTACATGGAGGCACAAGTTGGAGAGTCATCTATGGGAAAGAGCTAGAGGTCAAGTTTGCTGCAATGGAAAGTAAAAGGGAACTGCAGCAGACTTTTGAGTTGGGAAGTGATGATAAAGAGACAAAATGAACAAAGTAGAAACATTCCACTTTTCTGCCCACTCTTTCCATGGGATGTAGAACTAGAAGAGACTTTAGTGGTCATTTAGTCCAACCTTCTCATTTTACCTATGAGGAAACTGAGGCTCTGAGGTGAGTTGTCCAAGGTCATATATCTTTGTTAGGGATAGAACCCAGATTTAAAAACAAGCCTTCTGACCCAAAATCCATTGCTTCAGCCACTTACAACCTCTGTACAGTTGGAGGGGAAAATGGTGCAGGAGCAACAGTTCCACAAAATATGCCTAGAGTTTTTTAATCACTCACATTAGCAATATGTTCCTTCCTTCATTACTCTAAACAACAACCTTGCACTTACATTAAACAAACTTGAAAAAAAGCTCTCTATTGGTCTAAATCTTCTTAGTGCATCCAGTGGCTATTGTTGTCTCTCCTTCCTGCCCATGACATCAGGGAGGTGATACCATGATTTTCAAGTGAATTGGATTTAAGTGAGGCAGACCTGTGCAAAGTCACCAGCCCCACTCTCTCCTCCCAAGCCATCTGGGTCCAGTGGCAAGACATGTCAGGATGACCATAGATGGTCCTGGATGCAGTGGGGGACCTTGATCTTTTTAATCTAAGGTCTTTAACAGATCTCATAGTTCAAGGAAAATAAGAGCATCACATAGGTATAGCTAGCCATTACTCCACTTAGGTAATTGGTGGGGGTAAGGGGAATAAGGTTACCTAATACATAACAGGTGGAGTGGGGAGGAAATGTGTACTGAAACAACGTGGGTTTCTAAGCTGCCGAAGAGGGAAGAGGTGCTTCCAGATGAAACCCTCAACATTACCCCACCTGGGTCAAAGCCCTGATCACCACACCTCAGTTCTGACACTAGCATGCCACAAGACTACTCTGGCAATTGGCACTATTTCCCCTGAACATACTAAACAGGTGACCAGGGATTTGATTTGCCAATTTAATTCTGTTACCCCACAATGGCTATGACAGACAGCTCCATGAAGTCTAATTGAAGACTGCAAGGATTTCCGAGTGAATCTGCCTGCAAGGTACTCTTCACTTTTGCTCTAATCAGTTATATATGATCTTGCCATGTAATTACTCAGTGGATCAAGAGATAATGAAAAATGACCACAGCTGTAAAGGTTGTTGGATTTGCAAAGACTACAGGCAAGGTTTCCTCTGCAATATGCTTCTGACATTCCATTCAGTTGCAGTTATAATCATTGCTAGTTGTCTCTGATATACCTTCCCCCACCCTCAGCCCAGGTGATATGTTTTTTTTTCCTTCATCAGGCGTCCTCTGGTGCCTTGTTCAGTCTAGTTGTAAATGATGGAAGCTGCAGGGCTCTACGTCCACCCTGCAGAGAGCATGTCATAGTCTAATAGAAGCTGTTATGGGAGCAAGAGATATTTTCCGACGCAGCCAGAACTTCTCAGGGCTCAATGTTATGCCATTGCTGTTAATAAATATAACATGAGTCCTCCCAAGCCATCCTTCCTCAGTATCTCTACCATGCAGATCTCTCCCAACGTGATTCTATTTATCTGAAAATATGGTCACAGTACAAAATTCATTTTAAAGATGTATATAAAACTAATGAAATCTTCTCATTGACGTCAAATATCCAAGGCCATACATGCACATGTAAGATTCCAGAGACATCTTCATGCTCCTTTCTAGAAGGAAATATTTTTCTGCTTCTCTTTATAATTACTACTTTTCTCTTGGGCCCTTTGTACTTCTATTTCCTACTACTCTTATGGAGAGGAGGCAAAGGTAGCAAGATAGGCTAGTGGGTTTAAAAGAGGAAAAAAACACAGAACCTCAGTGCTACATGGGATCTCAGAGATTCATCGAATTCAATGTTCAAAAGAATAAGAATCCTTTAGTTTAAAGACTTTCAATGAAGGGGAGCTACTGGAAGATAGGGTACTTTTCTTCATGACAATGACATATTCCCCTACTTCTTAGAAAGCCCTTGAACTTTTCCTGATCTTCCTGAATCCAGCCATCTTTCAAGGTCATATTCAATGTCGTTCTATTCTATATTTCATACTGATGGAGGGCAGTTGACTGGTCATTCTAAAATTCTTTCTGCTTCCTCCTCTCTACTGGATAGGGCAGAGCTGAATCCTTCCCAAGTTGTATCTATCTTGTCACTGGAAGATTGTTGAGGATGTGATTTTTTTTCTTCAGACACCGTGATCTTCCTACTTCCTCTCTTTGGATATTTAAGCCATACCCTGTTATAATGATTAGCTTGCTTTTCATACTATGGCCAATATGAAGAGCCTCAGGTCCATACACTTCCCTCTTCTGCTGTTTTATGGGGTTTATATCAGGAAAAATATTGGTAGTATAATGACAGCAGCTCAAAGCCCCCAGTTAGGAAGATTCCTCACAATCTTATCAGAGATCTGGCTCTCTAATGTAACTAAAATATATATTTATCTCTAGCTAATTCCTCACCTTTTATAATTGAGGCAAAAATCCAAATACAGGAAGCATTTAGGTAAAAGAAGCAAGCAAAGTATATCACATTATCTGTTACTACAGTGACAGACAGAAATATAAAATTAGGTGGGGAAAGCAGACTTTGTTGGAACTTCCCTCAGTCTGGGAAGTTAAAGATCTGGGTTCAACTGATAACTTCAACTTGAGTCATCTGCTTCCAGGTGTCTGTAGGTGCACATTTCTCTTTTTTGCCACAACTAAGTACTCCCTTCATGTTTCAGAAAAGACATTTACAAGCTAGAAACATCTGAATCTGAACAACTGAAATGGTGAGGGCCCTTAAGATCAGGCAATATGCAATAAAATTAAAGTCACCAGGGATGTTTAGCCTGAAAAGGAAAATTTTTTGGGGGGTGGATTAAAATTATTGTACTATATAGTTCATGACTTTGTCTTCAAAGTTTTAATGGCAATCTTGTGGAAGAGAGGGAAGAGGTCTTATTCTTCCTGGTTTCAGATGGAAAACTAGGTGGAGCAATGTGGAGGAAGAAAGAAAGAGAGATTTGGACTTTATTTTAAAAACTTGAAAATTTGAGCTATTTAAAAGTGGAATGGAATGCTCTGGGGGCTAATGAGGTTAATGTAACTGAATGTTTAAAAAAATTATCTGGAGTACAAGCTGGGACCCAGCTGAACTTTCCCAACATTCCCCTCAAAATACTTTTAAAATAACACCTCAAATCAAATTTTGGAGCAGTAAAGCCAAAAAAAGATCAAAAAAATTCACTGAAATTGTCCAAATGGAAAAAGATATGGAAAAATTCATGGATGAAATAATCTTTAACAATTAGAATTGGCCAAGTAGAAGCTAATGACTCCATGAGATTTCAAGAAACAATAAAATGAGGTCAAAAGGATGAAAAAAAAGAAAAATGTGAACTATTTCATCAGAAAAAAAATCTGGAAAATGGATCAGGGAGAGATCATTTAAGAATTATTGGAATACCTGAAAGTCATTATCAAAAAGAGCTTAGACATCATCTTTCAAGAAGGCAGCAAAAGAAATTTTGAAAACTGCCCTGATCTCTTAGATCCAGAGGTAAACCAGAAATTGAAAGAATTCACCAGCTATCTTTTGAAAGAGATTCCAAAATGAAAACTCCCAGGAATATTACAGCCAAATTCCAGAGCTCCCAGGTCAAGGAGAAAATATTGCAAGCAGCCAGAAAGAAACAATTCAAACGTTGTAGAGTCATAGTCAGGATCACATAAGATTTAGCAGCTTCCATGTTAAAGAAACAGAGGACTTGGAATATGATATTTCAGAGGCAAAGGAGATAAGATTGCAACCAAGAATCACTTACCCAGAAAAACTGAGTATACAATCTTTTATGGTGGGGGGGAATATGGACATTAATTCAATGGAGTTAAACTGTTTATATTCCTATACAGGAAGATGATACATATCACTCATAAGAACTCTGTCATTATTAGGGCAGTTAGAAGAAATATGCATAGACAGAGGGCATAGATGTGAATTAATTATGTTGGGATGCTCTTCAAAAAACAGGCTGTATGGATGAGAAACAGAGACACACATGGAGAAGGAGGAAGGGAAAGGTAAGATGGGTCAAATTTTCTCACACAAAGGAGGCACATCAGGAAGAGCTTTTATAACAGAGGGAGATGTGAGGACATGATAGGCAATGCTTGAACCTCATTCTCATCTGAATTAGTTCAAAGAGAGAATATATATATATACATATATATAAACATATATACACACACATATACATATATATGCATATATACATGTGTGTATACACACACATATACATTCAGTTGGGTATAGAAATTTATCTTACCCCATAGGAAGATAGGAGAGAAAGGGAATAAAAGATAGGAAGGAGATAAGAGGGAGGGTGGATTAAGGAAGACAGTAATCAGAAGCAAGATAGACTTTTGAGGAAAGACAGGAAATATTAAAAAAAGAGAGAGAGAGAATAATAAACAGAGAAAAAGAGTTGGCAGGAAATGCACAGTTAGTGAACATAACTGTGAATGTGAATGGGATGCGCTAACCTATAGAGCAGAAGCAGATAGCAGAATGGAACAGAAACCAGAATCCAAATATGACTTGTACAAAAGACACACCTGGGGCAGAAAGATACATACAGAGGTGAAATGAAGACCTGAAGCACAGTCAATTATACTTCCACTGAAGTGAAGAGGTCAGGGGTGGAAAACATGATATCAGACAAATCAAAAACAAAAACAGACAACAAAAAGAGATAATCAGAGAAACCACCTGATAAAAAACACCCTAGACAATGAAATAATATGAAAAAATTTAGTAGCAAGTTCCTCTGATAAAGACCTTATTTCTGGGAAATTGAGTCAAATTTATAAAAATGAAAGCCACTCCCCAGCTGATAATTGGTCAAAGGATATGGACAGGCAGTTTTCAGAAGAAGAAATCAAAGCTATCTAATCATATAAAAAAAGTTTTAATTCACTATTGATTAGAGAAAGGCTAATTTTAAAAAAAGCCTCTCTGTCAGAAATGGCAAACACAAGAAGGAATAAGGGAAAATAAGTATAATAATGAATTGTTGGTGGAGCAGTGAACTAGTCCAACCATTCTGGAGGACAATCTGAAAGTATGGCCAAAGGGCTAAAAAACTGTGTATGCTATTTGATCCAGCAATGCCATTTCTAGGTATGTACCCCAAAGAAATCAAAGGAAAAGAACTAATATGTACAATAATATTTATGGCAGCTCTTTCTGTAGTGTCAAAGAATTATAAATTGAGGAGATGCCCATCAACTGGGGAATGGCTGAACAAGTAGTAGCAGATGATTGTGATGGAATACTATTGTGCTATAAAAAATAATGAGAAGAGCGGTTTCAGAAAAAAATGGCAAGACCTATATGAACTGTTGCAAAATGAATTGAGAAGATCATTGTTCATAGTAACAGCAGTGTTATAATGACGATCAACTATGAAAGACTTGGCTACTCAGATCGATACAAGAAACCAAGACAATTCCAAAGGACTCATGATGAAAAAGTACTATCTACCTCCAGAGAGAACTGATGAACTCTGGGTGCAAATTGAAGTAAAATTTTCGGCTTCTTTTCCTTCCATCCTTCCTTCTTTTTTTCTTTCTTTGTTTCTTCCTTCTTTCTTTTTTGAATATGGATAATATGGAAATGTTTTTCATGATTCTACACATGTAATTTATAACATTGTTCATCTTCTTGGTGTGTAGGAGATATAAGAAGGGAGGAGAGAATCACAAGAGGAACTCAAAATTTAAAAAGAAAAAATGCTAAAACTATATTTAATGTAAAGAGAGAGAATAAGCTATATGGGCATTTCCCACATGCTGTGACCTATTAATTCTTCATAGAACCCTGAAATGTGAGCCAGTACCCATTTTATGTTTGGAAAAATAGGTGCAGAGATGCTCTGTGGTTCCCCCAAGATAACTAAATGAGACATTGCTATTCTAGGAAACCAAACTATTAACCCCCTTACACTCTTGATGGGACCTCCCTACATTTTGTCAACTATTATCTCACAGTGGCATCGCTGGAAATGTCTAAAACAGAACTCATCATCTTTCTTACCAAATATCCTTTTCCCAACTCCCCACCACCATCCTTCTGGCTTCTCAGGTTCATAACCTTAGTATTTTCCTCACCTCTTCATTCTCCCTCACCCCATATACCTAATAAATGCCAAATTATGCTGTTTTACCTCCAACACATCTCTCAGACCTGACCCATTCTCTGCTCATATAGCCACCACAGCAGTTATGTCATCACATCTCACCTAAGTTATTACAATGGCCTCCTAATTGATCTCAATATCTAAAGCTCTCCAGGGCATCTTCCGCATTATCATCAAAATGATTTTCCTAAAGCATAAATTTGACCATGTCCCCTCCTCAATAAACTCCAGTACCCTCCCCCATTGCCTCTAAGATCATATAGAAACTCCACTATTTAGTTTTTCTCTCTTATTTATTTACTTTCCCTTTAAGTTTTTTTCAATTAGTAAGTATTTATCTTTTCTCTCCTCCCATTCCTAACCCCATTGGGAAATAAAGGAAAAGAAAATCCATGTTGCAAATATATACAGTCAGGAAAAAAATGAAGTTTCATATTGGTCATGTCCAAAAATATTCAAGCCTCTCACAACTTGACTCTTGTTTATTTTATTCCCTGCTCATTGAACATTACACTCCTTCCTACTCTCTGTGATCCAACCAAATTGGTATTTTCTCTGTTCTCCCCACTTAGTGATCCATCTCTCTTCACCACACCCAGGTTTAGAATTCATTCTCTCCTCCTTTTCATCTCATAGAGTCTCTGTCCTGCCTCAATATTCAACTCAAGTGCTGTAGGAGGGCAGACCATTTTGCCCTAATTATGCCAATGGTAGAGTGGCATAACCTCTGAGAGAATACTGAGATGACAAAGAAAGAGGGACTCATACTAGCTTGGCCTTTAATAGGTTTTATTTAGGTTAATTAGGTTGATTGGGTTGTTTAAGGGAGTTTACTCACAAGGGGCCAGTTGTCCTGGGCAGCAGCAGGACAAAGTGACATCATGGATCTTGTCAACCCTGGGAAAGATCAGGTATTATATAGAAATAGAACAAAAAGGGCATAGTGCCAGGGATAGGCCAGGGTCACATGAAAGTGTTCCCATGGGATAGTGGGAACTTCTTTTGATGTTTACATTTACTCAAGATAGTTTACATTCTCTGAGAGTCATAGGCCATGTTCCCATTCTGAACTATCCCCACACAAGTACCATTTTCTTCATGAAGCCTTCCCAGTTTCCCTAAACTACTAGTGCCTTATCTCCCAAACTACATTTAGTTAGCTATTTGTTTTTATTTTGTATTTATTCTGCATATATTTATATCTGTGTATTTAGTCTCTCCCTTCCCACCCTGCACCACAGAGTAGAAGCCCCCAAAGAGCAAGAGTTGTCTCATTTTGGGTCTCTGTATTCCCAGCAATTCCCAGCACATTGTAATGACTTGATAAATGCTTGTAGATTGAAGGATTGATTGACTGAAGAGTTCAGATGCACGTCTTCGAGATCTATTAAGAGCATCTGAGGCCACATCGACCTGAATAAATAACCAGGGAGAACTATAAATCTTGTGTGGGGCTGAAGGGCCATCTACACCGTCCTTGAACAAGATTTGTAATCTTATGGCCAGATACCTCTCCAAATGACGCAACAATAGGCAGTCACAGGAAATTATTTCCCTTCAGAGGGAATCACATTAAGAGATGACTTTCTTTACTCCTCCCACTGTCCTCACTCCTAACAGTAAAAACCAGCCATCAAGGTTCAAGATTCTTGAAGTGGTACCATGTAAGAGACCTTCTCAGACATAGTTGGAGTCTATAGAAAAGAGGTCATTAGAAGACAATCAAGTATTTACTAAGGACCTACTATGTGCTGAGTGTTGAAAATAAGGGAATGAAGGTAGACTCATAAAGTATCAAAGACATAAGGATCTTAGAGGTCATCTGGTCCAACCACTTTATTTGACAGATGACAAAAGTGAAGTCCAGAAGGGAGAAGTGACTTTTAAGAGACAAGCCTAGACTAGAACCCTGATTTCCATTTTAATGTCCTATAATGGTAGGGTGGCATAACCCTACCATAATTTAATAGTCCTATACCCTATATTACATTGCCTTACATTGCCTTCAATTACAATAGCAAGATCGCAATCTGTTAATTAGTTTTATAGTGAACTGAGGGGACAGAGTGGGGCAGAGGAAAGTGTTCCAAGTCTGGAGTCAAGGGACTTCGGTCCAGATTCTGGCTTTCTTATTCGTTACCCATACCACCTCAAGCAAATGATCCAATCTCTCTGGGACTGAGTTTCATAAGAACATAGAGATTTCAGGCAGCTAGGTGGCATGGTGGATGGGGTGCTAGACTTCAAAAAGACCTGAATTGGAATCTTGCCTCAGATACCTACTGGTTGTGTGACCTTAGGTAAGTCCCTTAAGCTATTTGAGTCTCATTTTCATCATCTCTAAAAGGAAGGTCATTGGATGAGATAACCTCTTTAGAATCTTCCAACTCTCAAGTCTACAATCCCATGATATGTATTCTGCCTCACTTAAATCCATTTGATGCTCAAGTCAAGACATCATTCCATGACATCATTGGTTCTCTTCAGAAACAAAGGACCACCACCACCAACAAGAACAACCTAAATCACTGTAACATAAACAGAGAATGATAAAGGGCATTGGAGTCAGGTACAAATGAAGTAGCTGTCTGTTACCAGAGGAAGGAGAGACTGCTTCAGGTGAGGAGGTGAGAAAGAGATCAAGAACAAGAAATATACCATTCATTGCCTTTATATTATACTTGGGCAGCTTTTATGGTTTATGGCACTATTTTATATGCATGATCCCATTTTATTTGATTCTCAAAATAATTCTCTGAAAGTTTCAGCATATATGACTATTCCCATTTTACGGTTGAGGAAGCCAAGGATGTGATTGATTAAGTGGTCTGCCTATGGTTGTACAGCTAGGAAGTAGAAAGATGGAAGTCAAGGCTACCACGTTTGATTAAAATTCTTGATTCTTGTTTTGTTTTTTTTTCCCTATGTCCCATGGCATCACAGGAAGTTTTAGAAAGAAGGAGGCATCTGAGCTGGGTCTTGATCATTTAACAATAATAATGTTTTAACAATAATATAATAATTAATATAATGTTTTATGATTTGTAAAGCAAGCATATCTCACTTGCTTTTGACCCTGAAGAAGAGGCAGTAGGGGACAGTGGAAAGAACATTAGCTCTAAAGTCAAAGGTGTTGGGTTCAAATACTGTCTTTGATATTTACCACCTGTAGGACCTTTGACAAGTTATTCAGTCCCCTATGATTCATCTGAGAGGGGCAGCTAGGTGGTGCAGTAGATACAGCAGGAGTCAGGAGGACCTGAGTTCAAATCTCACCTCAGACACTTGACACTCACTAGCTGTGTGACCGTGGGCAAGTCACTTAACCCCAATTGCCTCATCCTGGGTCATCTCCAGTCATCCTGATGAATATCTGGTCACTGGATTCAGATGATTCTGGAGGAGAAGTGAGGCTGGTGACCTGCACAGCCCTCCCTCACTCAAAACAAAGTCAGGTGCAAGTCATGACTCACCTGAGAAACTTGGAAGTTTAACTAAGTGGGCTCTGATGTCTCTTTTACCTTTAGATCTGAGATCTTATTTTAATAAGTTAATATGGTGTAAAATGGTATTATAGATATAATGCATATCTAAGGAAAAAGTGGTGGAAATGGGAACACAAGTATTGTTGAATAAAATGGAAATAGTCCAAGTAGGTCAGAGCATGGAATGTTAAGGGAAGAAGGAAAGAAAGAGAGATTGCATCCATACTATAGAAGGGCTAGAATGAGAAGGGAAACTTTCTGTAAGAGACAATGGAAACCACTAAAGATGTTTCAGCCAAGGATTATGTATGAGAATTGTGTATTGGGACCAAGTTTGACCCAAAAGAAGTAAGGACAAAATGTACCTCTCTCCTTTCTATGCAAAGGTGGGGGGCTATTGGTATAAAACATTGCATATACTTTCAAAAATGATTGATATAATTGGGGAATTTTGCTGAACTGATTTAATAATTCTTTTTTTTAGCCTTTCTTTCAAGAGATACTTTCTGGTGAGGAGCAAGTGGTGTGTATTTGGAAATGAATGTGAGAAAAACAAATATATCAGTAATATTTTAAAAAGTGAATTGTACATTGGGAAGAATGATCTAGCATCATCATGTTAAAGACCATTGCTATAAAGCATAAATAATGAGGGCCTACACTCAAAGGGATAATAATGAAAATGGAAAAAAGGAAACATATTTAAAAGCTACTGGAGTGGTTGAAGTGATGAATTGAAAAACTGATCGTATATGAAAGATGGGAAAAGGAAGAAATCAAAGATATCTGGGAAAATGGTTCTATCAACTACAAAAAGAGAGAGTTTTGGAGGAGGGGCCAGTTTGGAGAAGAAACAAGTTCACTCTTTGACATGTGGTGCTGGGAGACATCCAGGTAGAAATAAAGGATAGATATTTGGAAAAGGGGCAGCTAGGTGGTGCAGTGGATAGAACATTGGGTCTAGAGTTAGGAAGACCTGAGTTCAAATATGACCTCATTTGCATACTAGCTGTGTGACCCTAGGCAAGTCTCTTCACCCTGATTGCTTCAGTTTCCTCATATGTAAAATGAGCTGGAGAAGGAAATGGCAGACCATTCTAGTATCTTTACTGAGATAACCCCAAATGGGATCATGAAGAGTCGGGCATGACTGAAATGACTGAACAATAAAAAATTTGGAAAAGCGATTTGCCCAAGCTGAAGCTTATAGTAAATATTTGAGTCTTCCTGACTTCAAATGCTGCATCCTATTCATTATGCCTACCAGCCTCTGAGACTGCAGCTCATCGGACCCTCATGATAAGAAGTATTTGGATCCCTCTTTTTAAAGTGCAAAAGAGAGCTGAAGTAAGCTGCTCATGGCTGTGTGGATAAAAAGTGAAAGAACTGAAACTTGAACCCATATTGACTGACTCTGAGGCCAATGTCCCTACCACTATACCATGCCACCCCTCCAATATTGATTATTATATAGCATAGGAAACCTGCAGCCTCTTGCTAAAAGTGTTAAAAACTGTTCTTCCAGTAATGGATCAATAAGATTTTATTAGGTGCCTACTATGTGTCAAGCACTGTACTAGGCACTAGAGATGCAAAGACAAAAGTGAAATAGCCCATGATTTCCAAAGGTTAATTATCTCACAGCTAGGGCATCATTTCCTAAGTAAGTATATAGCTAAACATAGTCCTACTGGGATGAATGAAGCTGCTTGTTGAGAAGGATGAATTACAGTCTTCCACATAAGCTGGGAGTTGAAATTAATTGTGCAGGTGTGCCCTCTACACAGTAGATATGGTCCTCAAATTTTCATTCATATTACAATTTCATCACAAATTAAATTTTTACAAATTGAATCCTTTCTGTAAATGTAAAGGAAGAGCTTGGTGAAGTGACAAGAGTACTTAACCTGCAGTCAAGAAGAATGGGTTCAATCCAATTCTCAGCTACAAAATTTCTCAGCTCTGTTACGATAGGCAAGAGAGTATTATTTTAAATGAATATTTTAATTTATCAGTTTTAATTTCTAAATTAAATAATCACCCAGGTTGTCACCTCTCTGACCTTGACTTTCCTCATCTATAAAATGGGCATATTCATTTCTATAGTACCCACCTAACAGGGCTTTGGGGACCATCAGGCAGTTCAAATGCGATCACGTATCAAAGCACTTTTCCAGGTTTAAGATGCCCTCTGAAGATTAGGCATTATAATTGTTAAATCTCAGTTAGCAATTGTGTGACTCTGGACAGCTCCCTGATGTTTGGTTTCTTCATTTGTCAAATGGGGATAATAACACTCTTCCTTCCTCACAGCATTGTTGAAAAAAAATGTTTGATTAACTTATAAAGTCATGGATGTGGGAATTGTTATTCATACTCTCTTAGACTTAGAGCTAGAGGGGACTTGAACAGTCATCCCAGCTAAGCCCCAGAGAAGTTAAGTAAATTGCTCAAGCTCATACAAGTGGGTAAGTGGTAGAAATGGGATTTAAACCAACATACAAATTCATCGTTCTTTCCACTACAATATGCTGTAATAATTGAGTAAGAAAATTTCTGGAGAGTCCCTTTATAAAGCAACCTCACTGTACTCTGATTTGTCTAGGTTTCAAAATGTAAGTTGTAAGGCACATGTGTGAAGGTCAAGGGAATAGCCACCTCTGCAAAATACTGAAAGAAGTAAGAAATCTAGCAAGTGACCAGTAACCTAATGGGGAGAAGCAAGCACAGGGGCTAATCAAGTTTACACTAGGGAAATATTTCTAAATGTTAGTAGTAGAGGCTTTTTGCACTGTTCCTCAGTGCCCCTTTCTAAAAGTTGTCAGGTCAGGGCTTAAATGGCTCAAGCTGAAGCTTCCTAGGAAAGGACATGAGAAAAGGATGTGACCAGAAGGTCCTTGCCCAGGATGGGACCAAAGTTTCAAAGTGAACAAGAGTCAATTGCTAGAAACAAAGGGTATTGAGCTGAGGGGCTGGAGGCAGAAGGTCATGTCTAGATTAGAGGTAAGGGCCAGCATTAGATTCAACAACAGAGGAAAAAGATATGGTCTGGGAGCCAATTGAAGAGTCTGATGTATCACTGAAATACTCCAAATTACTCATACCTGGTGAATGGCTTTGACCATGGGTTCCAGGAGGAAGAATGAGAAAGTCTCTTGAGAAATAGCATAGTGTAGTAGCTGGATGAAATGATGTCCAGTTTAGGGATTCCTATTTTCACCTCCCCTCTCAGTCAACAAGCCACCCCAGATCCCAGCCAGTGGTGCCTATTTGAGATCCCTATGTCTTCCCCAGAGCACACCCCCATCTTTCCTGACTATTCTCCTTGCCCCTTTTCCCTTCTGGACAAATATTTAACCTCTATCCCTGCTCTTGTCAGAGGGAACCCAGAATCCCCTCATCATTCTGATCCTGAAACCATTCTCCCCTTCCCATTGGGGGTAGGATGCTCTGTGGACAGACATACCTATGCATCCTAAGGATTCCTGGGCCTTGATATCAGTCTTGTTGCCAAACCTTTGTGACCCTGGATCTTTCCATCTGCTCTTGAAATTGACCTCGCCTACAGGTGTTGTCTTCTCCAATGACCAAGTTCCTTGAGAGTAAAGCCTTTTTCAATTGGCATCGCCAAAACCTCATAGAGTGCTTGGCACATGGGAGGCACTTAATAAATATTTTTCATCTCTTCATAAGAGGGTTAGATTCAATGATCTTTAAGGCTCCTTCCAAGTCTAAATCTATGGCCCTATGAAAGGACTGATATCATAAGCCTATGATAGTTTGTTGGTTAATAAAAGAATAAAGCAACCAGGAGGAAATGATGATGGGCCCTGGGCCAAAGCAAAGTGGATCAAAGGCTGGTTCTCAAGTACTGGAAATGATGAGAGTGTAGAGAAGCCCATACCCTGGGCATACATAGTAGGTGCTTATGTCAGGTAAGGTTCAAGTTTGTGTTTCACTCTATGAGAATATTTTTATGTGTATAGTTGTATCTTCTTTAATGAGAAGTTTAGACTTTGCTGTATATTTGAGGATAAAACCTAAAAAAAAAGAAAATAACTTTTCTCTTTTTTTAAAATTCTGATTGCTTTTATGTTGTCATACTTGGCATGTTGTAATTGAATCCCATATAAATCTATTTTGTCTTAATTTGAGATATTACATCCTACCAGTCCTTATTTAATAAATCCTGATTTAATAATATCTTTGCTCTAATCTTCCCCTCCTCCTATCCCACACCACCCTAAAAGTCCCATAATTGATAAATTAATAAAAATTAATTTGTATTCTTACTACTGACATGTAGTTATATAAAACCTGGTTTATTCAGTTTTCTAAAGTGAGGCTTTTCACAAATGCCTAATTTTCAAAGTGTGGTCCATAGCCCTCTGGGAATTCCTAAGCCCCTTTTCTAATGTCCACAGGTCAAAGCCATGTTCAGAATAATACTAAGATAGTATCAGTCTGTTAAAATACTCCTCCATTTTTCCAACCACATATCTCTATGAGGATCAATTTCCTTAACATACTTCAACTAAAACAACATATCACAGTAGACTGAATCCAAAAGCAGATAGGAGAATCCAGCTGTCATCTATTTAGCCAGATATCAAAGAGATTTGCAAATGTGGATATATACATATAAGTATGTATGTATACATATATATGTGTATATACATGCACATATATGTACATATATATGTACACATAAAACAGTCATGCTTCTGTTTTTATTTTTCAAAAATATAATTATATTTATAAAATTGTATTTATGTTACTATGTAATGAGTTTACTATTTTAAATGAGTAAAATTTTTTTTCAAATTTATTAATTTTAACTTTTAAATTAGATGATCACATAGCTTGCAAATATAAATAGATATAATCTACACAAACAAAAGTTTTTTGCTTTCCTCCATAATTTTTAAGAATGTGAAGAGGTCCTAAGAGTAAAATATTTGAGAACCACTGGTTTAGTGTACAGTTCTTTGGACACAGAATTAGGAAATCTCTGTTCATATCTAACACTAGTCTAGATACTTAATAAGTATGATCCTGGAAAACTCACTTTACCTCTTGTCTTGCTTTCCTAAGCTTTATAAAAATGGAGATGACAATATTGAGTAACCTAACAATTTATATTTAAAAGGAATTTCAGGATTGGTGCAATGCTTTCCTCTAATCAATTCTGAATGGTAAATAGTGCTATAATTATCCCATATCAAAGAAACTGAGGCACACATGGGCTAGGTGACTTTCCCAGGGTCACAGAGCTAGTAAGTGTCTGAGGGATATTTTGAACCCAAGTCTTCCTGAATCTAAGGTCAAGCCTCTAACCACTGTGCCTTGATACCTCTATGTTATCCAAAAGAGTTTAAAAGTCATTTTAATTTGCTGAGGTGAAGCTATCTGTTATGGAAAGGAAATAAGTAATATGTGCTCAATTCAGCATGCCTGATTGGGTGGAACATTAAGTGAATATCATAAAGTGTGTGTTAATTATTTGGTGACCAAGATTGTTCCTTTGGAACTATTAATGTATATTAAAATGTACTTTTATGTAATAAAAAGGGATTATAAAAATGGGCATTATGTATGCGGGATAATTGGTTATTTAAAATTATCAGTTGCCATCCTATTCAGCAAAACACCATATGAAATTTTATGAGATTATTCTAATCATTTGGTTTAATTTTATTTTATTGTCAAAGACAGAAGGAGGCTACACCCAACCATAAAAAGGGAAATCAATAATGGAGCATTTCAGGTTTCACAGTATTAAAAAGATGAAATCATCCTAGATTGTGAGAGTTTGTGATCCATAGTTAGAAGTCAGAATTTAACCTTCAAATGACATATGATCTCATTGGCAGGGGTAGTCCCTCAATGTCACGGATCACAATCTTTCCATGCCTTCTTTTTCTATGCAGCTCTTTTCCACGTCACCCAGTGACATCTTCCACAAAAAGTTCATCCAATGTGCTTGGAAGTGAGTGACAGGGGTGGTCCATTTTCTAGAATTTTGCCATCACTTGGATACCAATAGAGTAGGCTGTCCATTGACTATCCCTCACTCTTGCAATGTCACCAACTCGTGTACCTTTTTTTTTCTGATCATGCATCTCTCTGTATGAGAGTATTGTGGAGCAGCAAACACAGAGCTCACCCCAGAGTCAGGAGTTTTATCATCTGGAAGTTCCTTATATCAGTGCAATAACAGATCCAATCTCTATCACTATCCCTGACCCATTTATGCCCTTCTCTGTGCAATCATTCATCTGTAATGTGTTGCAACCTGTTCATTTACCCTGCACCTCTCCATTACCCTCTGGGTGACATGTAACTTAAATTCTTTGAAGTCTGAGCTTTTCCATCACTCATAACCACATAACATAATGGAATGAACACTAGTATTTTAAAATCATGGTCCTTTGGTTTTATTTTTAGTGGTGTTGGTGGTGGTGGTTTTTCAGGGAAATCTTGTGGCCATTAAAAGAATTTTGAAATTACCCAAAGGCATTTTAGCATACTCTCTTCCTCCTGTTCAGCTCTACATCCTGAAGGATGAACTAGATCTCTGGTTCATTTTTCAAATTATATATCAAAGTCTGAACTTTTATTTCAAACCTGACCAAGTTGAAAATAAAAAATAGCAACCCATCATTGATTATACTGCTTTTAACTGTCATGATTTTGTAAGGCATTAGAAAACCAGCAAAGTTTATAAAAATGGTTAATTGGCCAATAATAATTATTTATAATGGAGATAAAGTATCATGAATAAAACCTGACAATTCAAAATTCCCATTTTTGGCCAATTATCCTATCTTGTGCTCTTCCCCCGATATATACTTTAATGTTTTATTTTATTTGGTTTTCTGCAACTTCTGCCCCAGCCAAATCTGATCAATTTTGCTTCTGCTCAGGGGTGGAAGGAGCAATGAACAGAGATGTCTATTAATAAGCATTTATTAAACTCGTACTAAGCCACTATACTAAGCATTTCAGATAAGCATCTGGCATGATAATTTAATTTCTAGATGGTATAAAGCTGAAAGAGATAGGAAATAAATTGGATGGCAGTCAGGATCCCAAAAGACCTGGACAGGCTAACATTTGGGGGTAACTCTAACAAACTGAAATGTAATAAGAATAAATGTAAAGTCTTGTACTTGAGGGTTCAAAAAATCAATTTCAAAAGTGCCACCTAAGGAAGATATGCACAAATTATAGCAGAAATATAGATATTGAGCAATTTGCCCCAACCAATAAGAGTTGCTATAATCATTTAATTAACAAACTACTGAACAACATTGTCCCTCAGTTTAATGCAAACCCATCTAATCCAATGGAAATAACCAATAGGAAATTTGATCCCACACCTTGTAATAAGCTAACTACAGCTTATTCTTTTTCTCAGGATTGACACTTTTGCTTTAGAAAAGTAAGAAAAAACAGATTAGAATGATGTGTGATCAGGACTTTTCTTTTTCATCTTATCTACCAGGATGCAACTAGTTTAGCAGTCTGAGTAGCACTTCATGTCTAGATATCACCATCCCTGCACAAGACTAAAAAATTCATACTATACTCTTGAAATAATTTAATAGCTGGCATTCTAAAAAACTTTCAATGTTCTCAAAGTGGTTGACATTTACTATGTCATTTGATCCTTCCCATAACTTGGTCAGAAATTATTCTTTCCTGGATTAGAGATGAGGAAACTGAGGCTTGAAGGCATTAAATGACTTTCCCATGATCAGCCAATTAATTCATTGTTGAAAGGCTCAGTTGGAGATACGGACTCAAGATTTTGGCTCTACCAGTTACTTACAACCTGTGAAACCTTGAACAAATCTTTTCCCTTCTCTGTCCATCAGTTTCCTCATCTACAAAATGGAGCACGCATGAGAGATGATCTCTAAGGTCCCTTCCACTCCATATCTCTGGTCCTGTGACCTAATTGATATCTTTCCTAACCCTAAATCCCATGCTTTTCCCACCAAATAATGGGGCCTCTCATGTCTTTCATCTCTTTCTGTCTCAGCATCTCTCTCCCTCTCTCTCCCCTTCTATTATTGCTAACATACCATCACTATTTTACTTACCTAGGTTGGTCACAGATACTCATTCTCAATTCCTCACTCTCTTTAACCCTCCTATAATCAATCAGCTGCTAAAATTTGCCATTTCTATTTCTACAATATCGCTCATATATGTCTACTCCTATCCATTCTTGGATAACAAGGTAGCACAGTGATAATACTCCAGGCATGGAGTCAGAAGAACTCATCTTCTTGAGTTCAAATCTGACCTCAGATACTTAGTAGCTCTGTGACTCTGGGCAAATCACTTAACCCTGTTTGCCTCAGTATCTTCATCTGTAAAATGAGCTGGAGAAGGAAATGGAAAGCCACTCTAGTATCTCTGCCAAGAAAATCTCAAATGGGGTCACGAGGAGTTGGACACTGCTAAAAAAAAACATGGAACAGCAATAACCCATTTTTACCACCACCAGACCTACATCACCTCTCTGCTAGACTGCTGTAACAGCTCCTAATGAGCTACCCTTAATCCTCTCCTCTCTTCCAACACATCTTCCTCACAAATGACGTTCTTAAACCAGGGATCCGACTGTCATTGCCCTATTCTCAGTAAACTATAGTGGTTCCCTGTTGCCCTGAAACTAAAAATACAAACTCTGCTCTTTACCATTTAAAGCCCTCAAGCCTAGCACCAACCTTTCTTGTAGCTTTATCATCTATTACTTCACATCTTGCATTGCACTTATAGTTCAGCCACACTGGCTTTCTTACTGTGATTCACATGCAGTTCATTTTCTTCCTCCTAATTTCATCCTCTGTGCTCTGAAGTGACTGTCCCCCAGCCTATAATATCCTCCCTTTTCACCTTCATTTCTGAGAATCCCTCATTCTTCTCAAAATTCAATTCAAGTACTACTTTTCCATGGGAACTTTCAAGACATTCGCCATTCCCATAAATTCCTCCTTTTATTTCTTTTGTGCACACCTCCATTAAGGTTACAATATAGGGACTGGAGCTGGGATTTCATCAATACAGGGAACTCCTGGACAAGGTAGATTGTCTTTGCTAGAGCAGATTGATGCTTCCTTTGCAATTTTAGTGCCTTAGACACTTGCTGGACCCCTTAGAGGTTAAGGGACTTGCCCAGGGTCTCATAGGTCTCAAGTATCGGAGTTGGACCTGAACCCAGATCTTTGTGAATCCAGACTAGTTCTTGATTTGCTACAACACATGGCCTCTATATATCTGCGTGTGTGTGCAGAGACAGAAATCAATCAACAACATTTATTAAGAATAGTTCCCTGTCCCTACTTAGTGCTTTCTTTCTCCGCATGTTTCTCTTTCTCTGCTTAATCTTTTGCTTTCGAACAACTTTCTTTTTCTGTCTTTCACTATTGTGAAAACTGAATCATAACATTGTGATTCCTCCCCAACTGATCTCAGCATAGGAGTGTCCATGCAGACCCCCTTCTCCCTTTGAGGAGAGTTGTCTAAAGGATTGTTCTAACTATTTTTCACGCCTAATAGCTTGCAAAAGCCTGGAAAACGCCCCGAGGCCACAGGTTTTGTTGATATATTACATCTGTGTGCACCTGTCTCCAGAGCATTTCAGAGATGTTTGTCTACCAATACATTTGGTTTCAGGTACAGAGCCCGCCAGGCTAAGACATAGGGAGTCTACAGGGGGGAGGGAATGGGAGAACATTGTCTGAAAACAAAGCTTTCCAGTAAATTACCTTGCTGCCCCTCCAAGCGGATCCTTCCTCCTTTCCTTGGATGAGAGAAAACAGAAAGTAATTAGGAACTTTAAAAGGCTTTTGTGGTTTTGAAGACTTTGGCAAGACCTGTTGAAAATGCCATCTTCATAATTGCCTCATCTCAATGATTCTTTTGTCCCTCATGATGTATCATGTAATTTCTGCAGGGCTGTTTCGCACCCATCCCTCCCAGGGCTGGGCCCATTTGTTTGTTTTTCTCCATATTCTGAATCCTTTTGGTGCAAACCACTCTTTCCTCCCATCCCTTGACTCCAAGATATCTTTATCCTTGGCCCCAGCAAAGGATGGCAACCATGCAACAAAGGTAGGGCCTTTTGTTTTTTCTTCCCTAAATCCACAGCTGGGAATGCTTTTTAAGAGGGTGTAGACAAGCTAATTACATACCTCTCAGCTGGGACTGGACCTCTATTTATGAAAAGACTTTGAATGCCCACCTGAGGAAGGGAGGGAGGGTGGGGGTGATGGTGAGCTGCTCTCCCAGGTGTAGAGCGAACTGCTTTGATCCTAAGTCAGACATTTGATCTTTGTGTAAAACTGCCTGAATCGCATTGTACTTTTATTATGAAAGCAATATAAAGCTGTTTTTTCTCGGGCACTGTAGTCCTGCTTAAACATGTATAAACTGCCTTATTAGACATTATGAGACTATTGGGACTGAGTGCAGAAGTGATCGTTTCTATGATAATGTGAGATAATTTCAGAGTGATTCATTGGTGGAGATCTTTAAATGTTCCGTTTGAATCTCATTGTTTTGGAGATGGGGGTAGCGAGGAATAAAAAAAGTTTTATGCAGAAAGTGAATCTTTTGATGTTTGGAAAAACCTCTTTGGGTGGCTGAGGAACACAGGACTCTCTGAGGCAGTCCATGTGGTAGTAAACAAAACTCAGCAGGCTTTGAGCGTCTAGATCAAAGGTTCTCAAAGTGTGATCCAGGGCCCCTTGGAGGGTCCCCAAACTTTTTCAGGGGTCCAAATGTCAAAACTATTTTCAAAATAATACAAGATATTTTGATTTCTAATGCAGAAAATATTGATAGAAAACTCACATCAATAATTATTTAAGAGTGTAGAGGAGCCCTGAGACCAAAAATGTTAAGAAAGTTGTCTAGGATGTTACTCTCCGTTAGCCAATGATGGCTGGTTTCCCTTCAGACTTCCTCAGTTACATATTTTGATGATGGTTGGAAAACAGACCATGGGGAGAAAAAAAGCCCTTGTCCAGCTGTGGATATATCTAGTTCAGCACCAAACTAATTTAAAATTTAGGGCAAACCAGCAAGAAAATTGGAAATCATAGATTTAAAGCCAGTAGGACATTGGAAGTCACCAGATAAGGAAACTGAGGTAAGCCCAGATGAATACATCTAGAAAACACTTGATGTTTCCCAATCTAATTCCCTATCCACTATCCCATGCTGACTCTTGGAGTAGCAATAGACCATTGCCTTCAAGTATTTGATGATCCAAAAAGAGATTCAATTTGTTCTATTTGCTTCCAGAAAGCAGAACAAAGAGAAATGGGGAGAGATAGGGGGTTGCAAAGAGGGAGATTTAGGTTTGATGTAAGTAAAAACTTTCTAACCATTTAGAGCTGTTCAAACTTGGAATGAATTGTTTAGGTGGTAGTGAGTTCCCTGTCAGTGGAGGTCTTCAAGCAAAGGGTGTGGGACCATTTGTTAGGTGGGTTGTAAAGTTGGAATCTTCTGCACATGTGGGTTGGAACAGGTGACCTCAGAGGTGCCTTCCTCCTAGGAGACTCTGGGATTCTCTGATTCTTTGAATCCCATGAAGGGCTTTTTCTGGCAGTGTTTTGTTTCAATTAAAAAGAAACCCTGCGGCCTTTTAAAGGGTATGGTCAAAGTCAGTCTTAGAAGCTGGTATCCTGAGACCAGCAACTTCAGAATTTGCCTCTGGTTTTTCTTTTTAAGTTGTGGCAGAGTGGGTGGAGATGCCCCTGGGCTGGTAGGTAAAATCCCAAGCAAAGTTGGCCTTGGGCTAAAGTATGTAGGTCTGTTCACCTGCCCGCCTCTTCTTTGAGTCCCTGGTCCAGCCTCCTGATATCCTGCATCACTTAGCAAGGTCCCCTGTCCCCGCCTGCAGTTCCTGACGAGGTCAGACCCTATCAGAGAGGGTCTGATGCTCCATCAGTCAGTAAGTAAGCCTCAAATAACAAGTGAACCCCCTACTGTGTGCCAAGCGCTGGGAACACGAAGACAGAAATGACGTCAAAAGGCTGTGCTTGCAGACCCAGATGTGGCCTCGAGGTCACGGTTCCCCATCCTTGCTCCAGGAGCTTGAATTCAATTGGGGAGACAATACATACATACAAACAAGTCTACATATATGTATGTATACACATACACATATATATGCATCATATACATATGTGTGTATGCTGATATTCAGGGAGATATTGGTAACTGCTGCTTACTTCAATACTTTCAGGATACTTAGTGCATGTATGCAGATTACAAGCACTGTATACATTATCCCCTTTGTGAGTTATGACCCTTGAGGGGTGGGGAGAGGGGGGAAGAGGGAAAGACCAAATAAAAATAGCTGACGATATTACAGCACTCTAAAGCTTTCAAAGTTCTTTGAGCCTCATAAGACAGCATAGAGTTCTAGACCTGTAGACAGTAAGATATGAGTTCAAATCTGGCCTCAGTACTTACTAGCTATATGACTATGGGCAAGGCTCTTTACCTCAGTTTCTTTAACTGTAATTTGGCAATGATAATAGCACCTACTTCCCAGGATTGTTGTAAGGGTCAAATGAGAATCTTTATACAAATTGTTTAGCACACATTGCCTAGACCATAGTAGGCATTGCATAAATGCTTATTCTTCCTCCTCATATATAGGCACCATTAGCCTAATGCTATCAAATGATTTGCCCAGGGTCACACAGCTAGTCCATTTCCAAGGAGGATTTGAACTCACATCTTTCTGATGCCATCCCCGCCTCCCCGTGCCACTAGACAGCTTCCTTATAATTAACCTTCTTGGTACAAAGTATACACTTATAAATTCCTGTCCATTGATTGGTTATTTACCAAAATTCATTGACTATGGAATAGGAGACAAAACTGACGATAACCTAGAGTTCTCTGTCTCCCAGGGACATTCACTATTTTCTGCTTACCCTAAGGAATCACATGATGAAGGGAAGAATTTCAAATATCAGTAAAAGGCAAGGAGAAATTGCTTTAAAGCTATACCTCAGACATCAGCTCAGTCTGTGAATCAATTTCATAAAGATTCTCACACTGGTATAATCCAGTGCAATCATTCCATGTGACTCACTCCAGCAGGTGAATGCATCCATAAAGCAGAATCAGAGAAAGGCAGAGTAAGAATCATTCACTTCTAAACAGGAAATACCAATGAGAATTTAGTGCAAAAGAAGCATTTCCATCTGCTTCCCACTGAATAGAAATGCATGTCCTAATGAAGTAAAGAGATCTAGAAGTAGCTACTGATAGACCTGAGTTCAAATCCCGCCTGAGATATTTATCAGCTGTATGATACTGAGAACATCATTTGACCTTTCTCAGTCTCAATTTCCTCATCTGTAAAATGTAGATGATAATAACTGTACCTACCTCCCAGGGTTTCTGTAAGGCTCAAATGAGATAATATATGTAATGTGCTTTACAAATCTGCAAGGACCTGATAAAGGTCAGTGAGTTAACCTGCTCAAGGTAAGCAGGTGACGGAGCTTGGATTCAGATCTAGAAATTCTGACAAAAAAAGTCGATGTTCTTTCCACTAAGCCAATTCTAAGGAAGCCTTGTTGGGAGGAAGGGGGAAGCAGGAAAATGATAGATTAAAAGCTCTGTCCTGAGGAAGAAAATAGTAAATCCCAAGCAGATACCTAAGCAGACCTCACCTAAAGGAGGCAAGGACAAAAGGAAGGAATGAAAAGAAGGAAGGAAGGAAGGAAGGAAGGAAGGAAGGAAGGAAGGAAGGAAGGAAGGAAGGAAGGAAGGAAGGAAGGAAGGAAGGAAGGAAGGAAGGAAGGAAGGAAGGAAGGAAGGAAGGAAGAGGGAAAGAATGAGGGAGGAAATGGAGGAAGGGATTTCTGTATCTCTTCCAGAGGCAAGCTGGGTTTTGTAGAAATACTTCTGTTGGAACTGTCTCTCAGTAGGGAAATGATTCAAGTACCGTACAAATATCATAAACTTTTTTCCCTTAAAAAAACTTAAGATACTTTAATCTCTTCCCCTGCTTTCCTCTGAAAAATCATCTAGGCTTTCCACCAGCTCCTCCTCAGCAGGCTTCCAGCCTGTTACCTGGATCGGGTTCAGTAGCAGTCAATTATGTAATTAAGGGCTTTTCCCCTTGGGCTCAAGTCAAGCATTAGATACTAGCTTGGAGTTGTTATTGTTTTTAATCGGATCCCACCCCCTAGAAGAGAGTCTCTAGATAAAAGAAAGGTCAGAGGGAAATGGGAATAAATCTATTGCATGTGAAAACTCCTTTGAAATCTCACCTATTTGGTTTCAAATCCAACAGTGACAACCAGTGACAAAGATCATATTCGCCCTTCCATGCTCCAGCGAGAAACGCTGCATCATGTGCTCTTAGACCTAAGAGTCTAAAGGGTGCTTGCAGTGAGCTTGGTGGGAAAAGCCAAGTTGTACCAATTGCACCCACCTAACTGGACCCCTTCCATGTTCAAAACCCCCAGACAGAGCACAGCAGGGCCTCGGTCCATAAGCTACTTCCCTAGTTACCACAGGGTGAAAATCAAAATACAAAATACCAAGAATGGTAGGCTCCCTACTCTGTTATAGTGTCCAAGACCAACTGGCTCAGTTCATATCTGCATTCAGAGGATCTGGACCCAGTGCTGAGCAGAGAAACTTGTCCAAGGTCAGAGTATGAGTAAGCATCCAATAAATACTTGTGGATTCATGGATGAAAGGGTGGGATCCATAAGGGAACCCCTTAGTCTCAGATTTCTCCTAATGTCCCCTTCCTATGTCCATCTTGCTTCTGTACAATGAAAAATTGAAAGCAATAGCCTAAGGCCCAGTACCTTATTCTTTAAACTTTTTAATATGTAATTAGAACACTCAGCAGTCTCCAACTGCCAACTTTCCAGACGTATTTCACATTATTCCCTTTGCTGTCAATCATTCTATCAACAAACATTTATTATAAGTGCCTACTATGGATCAGGCACTAGGCTAGTCAATGGGGACACAAATACAATATGCCCTCTCAGTGAGCCCTCCTCTTCATGTATCCCAGCTGAAAATGATTTCTTCCTCTTTACATTGTCCTGGAGCTCTCTGTCTTGAGCTGTTCCTTGACACTATCACATTCTATTTTTATATTATTTTGTTATGTTTCATATCTCCCATTCAATCAGAGATTTGTCCAAAGTACTAACATACACAGGGATGTGATTCTTCTCACATTTATCTAGAGTACCAATTTATAGGGAGTCACGATTCCTCCAACAGCATCCCATGTTTCTATCAGAGTATTTCATGATCCCAAGTCTGCAAGTGGCTTGGGGGATTCAGTCTGGGGTTGTTGAGTGTCAAAGAGGGTCCACTGGGGAGGTGTAGCCCTACCCTCTTGGCAAGCCCCAGAGTATTATCACCATGATATCCTTCTTCTGGAAGTGCCTCCATTCCCCTCCATAACCATGATGGGAGAGTATCACCTCTGGGGGATGGTTCATCCCATTTTTAGCAAGTTTAACTGTCTCCTGTACCACAGTTTCCACTCCCTACCTGAGAATCACGTTCTCCCTGCACCAGATCTTTTGACTCTAAGGATCATGGTCTTTTTCTTTATACCATATTTCCTTCCCAAGCTGCTCCCCTACCTTGTTCTTTGAGGCTGCTCTCTTGGAGAATTTGTGTTAGTCATTTCCACAGCCTGGAATCCAGTTCCTCTCTAGTTGGGCCAGTTACCATCCTTCACTCCCTCTGAGGCTCTGCTTGGGTTCCCCTTCATGTAGCCTTCTTTGATCCACCTAGATGAAAGTGATTCTTCCCTCCTTAAATTGACCAGTAGCACTGTGTCTTGAGCTGTCCTTTGCCCCATCACATTCTACTTTGACTTTATTTTGCTATGTTTCATGTCCTCCCATTCATTTTTAAGTTTCTTGAGGGCAGAGTCCATACCATTTTCCATCTTTGTACCCCCAGAACCAACATAGTGTCTATACTAGGGAGGCTATAAACTCTCTAAAGGTAGATACTGTGTTTGATTCTCAGCTTCCTATTTCTCCCAGAGCTTACGACAGCATCCTCAGTGCAGTGAGTACTTTAAAAATGTTTGGCGAATCCTTGCTTTGAATTCTTGTGGTAATAACTGACATTTTCATGGGCTTTAAAGTTTGCAAAGTGTTTCATTTTAATGAGTTCATTCAAAACTCATAACAAACTATCCAATGGGGCAGTACAGGCATTATTGGATCCATTTTACACATGAGGAAAATGAGTTTCACAGCATTAGGTGATTTGTCCATAACCACAGAGCCAGAAATTGCCTGATGTGGAATTTGAACCCAAATCTTTCTGACAAGCTCAGCAATTTAAACTAGAATTAAAGCCGAAAATAATGCAAAAAAAAGTAAGTATCCGTCCTCTTTGATTTGCCAAGGCATGAGGATGAAGAAAAATGAGAATGGAATGTCACTCTCGTTCTTTAAGGGTGGACCTAAATAGACCTTGGAGTATTCCTTCTTCCTCTCATCTCCCTTCCTTGTCTCACAGGGATTGGATTAGAATTTATAGTAGTAAATTCCGTATGTGTGTGTGTGTGTGTGTGTGTTGTGTGGAAAAAGACAGAGAAATAAAGAGACCGAGAGATGGAGACAGACACAGAGAGAGAGAGAAACGCAGAGACAATGAGACAGAGACAATGAGATAGAGACAGATAGAGGCGGGGGAGGCACCAAACATTTATCTAGTGCTTACTATGTACCAGGCACTAAGCCCTGGAGACAGAAATACAAGCAAAAAGAAAAAAAATGCCTCTTATATTCCAATGTCTAACACAACACATTACAACATACAAAAGGGACCTAAAAAAAAACCAAGGGGAAGGGCAGGAAAGAAGGTGCCACAGCAGGGGCAAGGTGGCATAGTCTGGAAAGGCAGAAGCAGAACCAAGAGGGCAATGAAGGTTGGCCAACCTGGGGCTCTTCCCAAAATGGAACTGGCAATGGGAGAAGGGGACTAGTAGAGCAGACAGGGATCCCAGGCTGAAAGTGTAGCTGACATATAGTAGACAAGTCTGGGAAGTCAGAATCTGGTCAAGGAGGAGAGTCAAGGTTGGTTGGGCAATTCCCCAAATGGAAGCCCTAGGTGGAGAGAAATGTGAAGGTATATGTGAAGATGAAAAGAAGGGGGGAAAAGGGGAAATGTTGTCATCCAAATGTCTTTTAGAAATGCTCTTTCCTTGCTCCCCAGGCCAAACCCCTGCTCCATTGTTCTTATTTCAAAGATAAGAAGGGGTTTTGGTGCTGCTGTTTTCTAAATTTACTCTGACCTTATATTTGAGGACTTCCCCACCACCAGCAAACATAGGGTCTTTCTAGTTCCCATTTGAAAACAAGCAAAACTTCATTAAACAATGAACATGCAGAGCAGAATGCAATATTTACATACCTTTTCCCCAAAACAAATCAGTCCTCATTATTTCCTTTCTCTGGCCTTCACCAAGTCAAAAATCTCATGTCATGGTTCCCAAGAAAAGTATATTCAGAATGAGTGTAACATCAACTAACTCTGAACACACTCACCCTCAAGATGTCAAACATGCCACATGCTTCTCATGTGCATGTTTTGTCCCTTTGCTTCCATTTATTCTATCCTGTTTCCACTAAATAATCCTACATGGAAAAAGAAAGAATTCAACTTGAGAGAAGTTCATGCAGTGATCTTAGTATCAGACATGAACTCATGAGTGTGAGATACAATAAAATAAAGGAAAGAAGATAAGGCAAAAGGCAGAAGAGTCCTGGGATTACCAAAATGTTCACAGCAGAATTTATCATGGTAGCAAAGAACTAGAAACTAAGTCAGATCATAGGACCATAGAACCAAGATTTAGCGCTCAAGGGAAATTTAGAGACCACTCAGTCCAATCCCCTCATTATATAGATGAGGAAACTGAGGCACAGAGAGGTTAAGGGATTGTCAGGAGTCACATAATTAGTAAGGGTCTGAGATGAAATTTTTATCCCAGTTCTTCTTGACACGAAGTCAGGTTTCAACTCCATGGAACAGGATGCCCCTCCCAGAATGAGCGCTCATCACCTTTAATTCTATTCAAGTCTTGGCTCACACAGCCCTCTCCCCCTTTATCGGAGGGCTAGAGGATGGAATACCAAATTCCTCCTAATGCCTTCCTTTATAGAAGGCAGAAACTGGACTTTGGAGTCACTCCATTTTGCATCTGTCATGGAACAAGATGCCCCCATGCTAGCCAGGTACCCCCTGCTCTCCCTCCCCATTCCTGATTCCTTCTGTGTGTTGTCTAATTATAAGCTTCTTGAGAGGAGGGACTGTCTTTCATTTTGTTAATTGTATCCTCAGGGTTTAGATACAGTACCTGACACATAGTAGGCACTTAATAAATGTTTATTGGATTGATTGGAATAGTTGAACAAACAGTGGTGTATGCATATGGTTTAATGGACAAAGCACGAGACCAAGAGTGAAATGAACCCAAGACCTGAGTTCAAATCTTGCTTCATTCAATAGCTGTGTGAACCTAGGAAAGTCATTTAATCTCTGTCTCAGTTTTCTCACCTATAAAATGAACATAATATTATACCTACTTTCCCAGTTTGTTTTGATAAAATGAGATATCTGTAAGGAGAGTATAATAAGCCCTAAAGCTTTATATTAATGCCAGTCATTATAATTATTGTATCATAATAAATTATGAATATGGAAAATTCAGAAAAACTTGAGAAGAGTAATATGAACTGATTCTGAAGGAAGAAAAAACAGGAGAAGAACATATACATTAGCGACAACAGTATAACGAACACAACACAGTTCAACACAGGCAGTTGGAATCAGAGTAAAGATAGTGAACGATATTGCTTACAGACAACAGATTGTATCTCTTCTCACAGTTTCTGACGCATGGTAGAACTTTAATAAATGCTTGCTGATGGATTAATTATTTGGTAGAGATGGTGAATTACAGGTGTGGAATGTTGCATACTTTTCATGTAATCTCCATGTTAGCTTTCTTCTCATTTTTTTTCTCTATTAAAAGGGATCATTCTATGGTGGGAGGTGGAAACAGATATATCGGAAAAATCACTATAGTGTTTTTTTAAGCAGCATCAATACAAGTTTATTTTTAATGATGACTTAGACTGCTTTCCACTCCTTATAAAGAATTTCCCAGAGCCCAACCTGGTCGAAGTCCTCAGCTCCTCCCAAGGTCAAAATTCATATCTGATCTCATAAATTGTTTGCCCTGATTTTATGTTTCTTCCTTGACTTTCAATATTTATGGGCAATCTGGACAGTAATCATGCAGGCAGAGGGTATAGATCAGGCCCTGAAGACAGTGTGTGTGTGAGTGTGTGTGTGTGTGTGTGTGTGTGTGTGTGTGTGTGTGTCCCCTGCTAAAGAATAGCTCATTGTCTCAGAAGCCAAATGCTTCCCTGTCTGCAACCTGGCCACATCTCCAAGTAGTGGAGGCTGCAGAAAGAGTTAACAATATCCCTGTAATCCACCATTTTGTGCAAGTAGCTGGTTTCCAAATATAGAGGTCCATGGGCACCAAAAATGGCTCCAGGAGGAGAAAGAGGTGAAATTTTTATCCTTACCTTCTGAAGTGGTCATCAGAAGCAGCAGAAGATGAGGGCTTCTAAGTGAACAAATCCACAGCTCAGGACTTTTGCCCTTGGGCATGTACCATGTACCACATTTATGGCAGCATGAAGGGTACTTTGAGTTAAGGTGGGAGGGAACATTCAGGGAGGAAGGAGAATCACAGCACAGAGGGGAAACCACTCCAGTCTATCTAGTAGTTTACTATTTTGATGAGTATTAGACCCTGGACAATTCATAGAACTGTAAATAACAGAGAAGGTGGCAACCTGCATTGGTAGAGGCAATTTCTTCACCTGGGACTTCCTTGCATTATCAAATAACAGGTGCAGTCCCTATCCTTATCCCTGTTATTACTAACTAGGTGCTGGGGGCCATCTCTAGTTATCCTCATATACATCTTGCCACTAGACCCAGATGGCTCCAGAGAAGAAAGTGAAACTAGTGACCATGCACAGATCTCCCTCACTTAACTCCAATTCACTTGCAAATCCTGGCATCACTTTCCTGATGTCAGAACCCTCTTTGGGAATGAAGGGAAAGTAACAAGGAGGTGCTAAGTTTTGGCCTTTCTCCATTACTCTCATAGATAACCCTCTAACTCTTGTTCACATCAAATAGCCCCCAGTCCAAAGCCCCATTCTCCCAGTCCAAGTTCTGTCTCTTCAAGTGAGCAACATTTGATCCATGATCCTTTCTTTGTAAATGGTATCGCGATGGTCTGTGCTCTCAGCAGTGTGAGAGCCAGATGAAAAATACACTCAGCACTGAGACCTGAGTTCAGGTCCCAGCTTACTTTGCTTCTAGTGAGCTGTGTGGCCATGGACAACCTCATTCTCCTCTCTAACGCTTTATCTCTAAAAGGAGGATAGAGTGGGCTTAATGATGCCAAGCTCTAACATTCTGCATTCCCTCTAACTGTTGCCAATTGCAACCCATACGCCCCTTTTCTTCCTGGGTAATTATGATACTATTTTCTAGCTGAAAGATTAGTAGCCCTATTTTTAGCTCAGAATCAGGCATGTAACGCTCCTAAATATTCCATGTATGAGTTCAATAAACTGGCATTTGTGAAAAGAATTCATGAAAACATCAGGAGCCACAATTGTGGAGCTGCAGGAGAGAGGGAGGGAGCTGAGTGATTAAATCCATCAGTCAACAAGGATTTATTAAGTATCTATTATACACCCAGCAGTGTCCTAGACAGTGAGGACAGGAATATAAAGAATGAAATAAACTCTATTGACAAGAAACTCACATTTTATTGGGAGAAATAACAAGTAGATTTTAAAGTATAAACAGATAATATAAACAGAATAAATGTCAAAAAAAAATACAAGGTCATTAGGCAGGGACAGCATGAGCAATTGTGCATTCCTGAAAAAGGCTTCCCAGAAGGTAGTACCTGAGCTGAGTCTAGAAGAAAGAAGGGAATTCTGTGAGGTAAGGATGGGGCAGGAGGGTACTCCAGGCATGGGAAACAGCCAGTAAAAAGGCACAGAGTTGGAAGAAGGACTACCAAGTGTGAGGCCCAAAGAGAAGGTCCATTTGGCTAGATTATTGACTATGGGAAGAAAAGTGCTTTTACAAGGAGCCTGGGAAGGTAACTTGAGGCCAGAATATAAAGTCTTTAAAAGGCAAAGAGAGGATTTTATATTTGATTCTAAAGGCAATACAGAGCCATTGGGGTTTACAGAGTAGGAGAATTTGATCCTGTAAGACCTACATTTAAGGAAAATCAGAATCCTTGGGTGCTATGATATCAATAATATTATCTCTGTTAGATAAGTAATAAAGAATGGCCCATATGGAGAATGCAAGGCAATAAACTTGGAAGTTTAATGGAAGTCAAGTTTACTTGGAAGTTTACTTGGAGGTCAAGGTCAAACCCTAACTCTAAGCTTAGGCTTGGTCTATGGAATCAGCCAAAAGAGACAAAGCTTGTTCGAATTCTTTTTATTTCCGTTTTGAAGGCATAACATGCAACTGAGACCCCAAGGCAAACCAACAAAAATGAGGCACATTTAAAATGAAATAAATAAACCAGTCCCAAGCCTTATGGATATTCTGACAATTCCTTCCTGGGGGTCTGGGAAGGAGTTGTACAAATTCTGGCCGAAGAATCTATATATGAATCCTGTGAAGTCTTACCAGGGTGGGACATTCAGAGACGTGACTTGGTCCTTAGAAGTCTATTTCTCCTTGGATAGGAGTGTTAACTCTGGGGAAAAAAACCAACTAATTTCTAAGAATAATTTTGAGTCAAAGAAGAACGGTCTCTATGCTCATTCTTACCAAAAGAGGAAGACAACCTACATTAAGAGTCAGAGTTTAGTAATAATTTGGTGAGTGATATTTAGCAGACTGTCTACACACACGCGCGCACGCACACACACACACACATATTTTAGGAAGGACATTGACAAGCTGGAGACTGTCCAGAGGATAATCAGAAAGATAAAGGGTCTTAAAATTATGTCATGTTGATGGCAGTATGGTTGTTTTGCCCTAGAGGGGAGAAATCTTTGGGGCAACAAGATAACTCTCTTTAGGCATCAGAAGGGTGACACATCTAGTGTCAAAGTGATTTAATTTGTTTTACTTGTACTCAGAGGGCAGAAGTATACACAATAGATGAAAACTGCAAAAGCAGATGTATACTCAACAGAAGGAAAAAGAACTTGGTAAAAAAAGTAAAGCTGTCCAAAAGTGAACTGGGTTGCCTTGGGAGTTAATGCCAGGACAACTAGGTGATAAAATAGATGTTAAGAAAACCTGAGTTCAAATCCTGCCTCAGACACTTACTGGCAGTGTGACCCTTGGCAAGTCACTTAAAGTCTCAGCCTCAGTTTCCTTGTCTGTAAAATAGGGGTAATAATAGAACCTACTTCACAGGGTCATTGTGGGCACCAAATGAAGTAACATGGGTAAAGTGCTTTGAGAACTGTAAAGTGCTTTATAAATGCTAGCTATTATTTCTCCTTCCCTGGAAGCCTTCTACAACTAGCCAGCCATCACTTATTGGGAATCTTGGAGGAGGAGATTTTATAACTATGGGTTGGACTATCAATAGGCAACATGAATGGAAGCTGGCTTGGAGTCAGAAAGAACCTAGATTCAAGTCATGCAGAGGTGTGTAATCCTAGGCAAGTCACTTAACATTTCTAGGTCTTATTCCCCCATCTGTGGGATGAAAGGTTTGAACTCTATATCTTCTATGATTTCTTCCAGCTTTAAATCTATGACCCTATGGCTAAATGAATTCTAAAGATAATTTCCACTGAAATTCTGTGAAATGTCATGACTATGTGCCTCAGTTTCCCTGGAATGGCTAAGATGACAATACTGCTGTGTAAAGTAAATATTTAGGTAGAAGGAACATTGGAGAAGAATTGGAAGAGTAATGCTTTCCACATGTTTTTTTTTACTTTCCTTCTGGAAACTCTGTTTTCTAATGGGCACACTGGGAGAGTTGCACTATTTAGTTAAAAATACAGGAGAGGGGACACAATCATCTATTTGAAGAGTGAAGGAAGGGTTCTTCTTCTTCCCATTAGTAGTTCAAATTCAAAAACAAAGAAAAGAAGTCTAACAATCAGGACTGATGGAGCTAGTGAACCAGAAATGAATTTTATGCCTGAGGGAAGGGGAGAGGAGTTGTCATCTCATGCCTCCCTCTGAGTAGGTTGAGGTCAAGCCAAGCTCACTTACTTGGGTCACTCAAACAAAACCTATTTATACAGAAATGGAAAGTGGTTTGTCTTCTTTCCTTCTGCCATGATGACTTGGCAGAAAGGACTACTTTCAGATGCCCCAGGGATCATTCAGCCCCTCACTGGTACCGCTCAACTCAAAATGGGACTCTAACAGTTTGCAACCTTGCACCTTGTGAGACCAAAAACCTTCTTACACCAAGACAAAGCCAAAACTAACATCTCAAGGTGCAGCTCTTTAGAAAGCATGTTATAGTGTGTGTGTGTGTGTGTGTGTGTATTGGAAAATAACACAGATTATAGACCACAACGGATTCTGTACAAGCCAACTTTGGGAAAAGCTAAGGACTATATCTATACCAAAAGCACCATTGTATCATGGTTTGGACTAAGGAGGAGGGATGAAAACTCAATCCAAATTGCAAAGAGTTTACAATCTAGTAGCAGTGATGAGATATATACAAAAGTCAATATCCTACAAATAAGATATTGATAAAGATCTTAAAGCAACTTGCCTGAACAATGCTGTGATTCTCAATCAAAAGTCAAACCAAGGAATTTGATGGAGAGCCTCTCTGAGTAGAAGCCTTCTAAAAGAAAACGCCATCTGGTCCAAAAATTAACCATGAAGGTCTTTGTATAGCACATAGAGGAAGAAGAAATCCAAAGGCTGGACTTCATGTCCAGTCTTGGTTTCCGAAGGTACACCTTGGATTCCACTCAGATACCACAGACCATAGAAGACACACTTAATGAATTATGCATACCCAATTCAACTCAACAAATATTTAAACTCTAAATGGCAAACCACTTTAGCATCTTTGCCAAGAAGACCCCAATGGGATCTCGGAGAGTCCAACATAACTGAACAAGAACAATATGAAAAGTACTGTGCTAGGCACTTGGAATTCAAAGACAAAATAATCCCAGACTTCAAGGAGATTACATTCTACTGAGGGAATACAGCATGTGCCCAAGTAAATAAAGATAAAGTAATTTCAAGAGGGGCCTGCTAGGAAGAGACTTCAGGGCACCAAGAATTTGAAAAACAAATAGACTTTTCAGGGTAGTGTCTACTGAACCTCCCACTAATAATTTTTTTCTCTCCTGTTATCTAAGGGCTCTTCCACCAGCCAGTCTCATTGCCTTATTGAATCAATTATGATTGCAGGGCATCCCACCAAAGTAATGTTGATTGTGTTAGTAATAGGTGCAAAGACATTGAGTTCACAGCCTGCTAGCCATTACGTTAATGTCTAGCTTATTTCCAATATCATCACTGCCAGCGGAGAAAATTATATGGTGGAGAGGAATATTAGAAAAAGGAAAGTCTTCTTTAGGGGACGGGAGGAATGGAGGGTCTAGAGTCAATGCAAACCCCTCGCTTTATACAGGAAAAAATGTTTGGGAGAAACATCAGATGCATGGCCCAGCCCCAAGTCACTAAAGGGAAGTTTCCATCTTAAGAAATCGCTATGCTAAGCCACTGAGCAGGAACAAGGTCGCCGTGTCATTTCCATTGACTAGCTTTAGAAGGATGAAAACGAGGAGGGCTCTGAATTACCTCAAGGCCCCTGAAGCAGAAAGCATTGAGGTGGTTAGGAGCTGCTGGGGCAGTAATGGGAAATAAATGGGCTCGAATGATGTGCCATTCGATGCTCATTTGATCCTGACAGCCTATTTATATTTAACATGGTTCTGGGCCATGTACATAGACATGACCTGAATATTCCTCTGACCATGTTATTCAAGGAAATGTTTGGACCCCGCTCACTAGCACCTTGTCCCAGGTACTTCCTTCCATGCTGACTCAATAGTATCCCAAGCCTTCGTGTTGGTGGAAGTTGGGAATTGGGGATACAAGGAAGGGGTGATGTGATAAGGACCTCAACCATGGGGATGAGATGAGAAACTGGGACATTGGCAGGTCACCATACAAGTAAATCCAGGCCCTTTGTTATTTTGCAATTAAACTCTCTCACCTAGCCTAATTATATGAGTCTGCCTGGGGCAACTACATGGCCTAGGCAAGAACTGGAAATGATATTCACCTGTCTGTCACCATGACAGAGAGTGAAGCTTCACTTTAACCCAAGTGACTTGGATAGGTCTTGGCCTCCTAACTTCATTTGCAAGTGAGCAAACTCCCTTACCAATACAGGTGGGCCTCTTCTCTGCAATTTTCTATCTTAATATAAGTTCCTTGGGAGAGGGGTTGTTCCATTTATTGTACCTGGATCCTTCCTATGTTTTCAGGTCTCTTACATTTTACTGCCCTCCATGTACTCTATGATCCAGAAGTACTGACTGAAGAATATACTTCTTCATATACAAGACATTCCATTTCCCACCTCCATGTTTTTGCACTGACTGTCCCCCATGCCTGGAATGCTCTACCCCTCTTTTCCAGTTCAGTTTCCCTATTAGAGGGAATCCTACTTTCTACAGGAGGCCTTTCATACCCCACCTCACTGCCAGCTGCCAGTGGCTTTCTTGGATTATCCTCCACCTACCCTGTCCACATCTCATATGTATCTAGTTATGCCCATCTGGTCTCCCCACTCAGTGCCATGAAGGCAGGTGCTGTGCTTTTGCTTTCCTGTGTATCCCCATTGTTTAATATGGTACCTGGTACGCAGTACTTAATAAATGTTTGCTGACAGGGTCAGGCATAAACTATGCACTTACTTTATGATTGGTTGATTGATCGATGGTCCAAAGCATTGAGAAAGTGTGTTGCCTAAGGTCATACAGTCAATGTGCCAGAGGTGAGTCTTGAACTGAAGTCTTCGCAGAATCTAGGCCAGATGTCTCCATTCCAAGCAGCCTCTTACATGTGATTTGGTTTGTCATAAAATATGTCCTACAAAGAGAAGAATTGGAGGGCACTAAAAATGTGCATTTGAAAAAGTAATATTAAAAGCTGTTTCTTATTACCACTTTCTTCCTGTAGTGCTCAAAAAGGGCTGCCTACATGGCCAAGCCCTGGTTCCAGCTGTGCTAAATGTTGTCCCTCTCTGTAGCACACCCCTGGGGCTTCAGATATATTTGCTTTACTCATTCTATCTAAAATCAGAAAATAGTAAAAGGTGAAGGAACGATAAATCCTATGGAGAAAGATGGCCAGCATCTTTAGGAATCCTAAAGAGAAAACATTCAGTGTTTCCTTTTTGGTTCAGGACTGTGATTATATTATTATAGGAAACTTGCAGTGAGAAAAGTCCCCTCTTTCAATGCAAATCAGTGACTGTTTGGTACCTTATAGTCTCAGTGAATAGGTTGGGAGACTGAAAGGTTAAGTACAGTAGAGCTTGGTATTCCTCCTGTTCTTCCAATCACACATCTCTCCATGATGTTCTTTCCACTGTTTCTCCTGCCCATTGCATCACTGGCAAGGTGTTCCAGCCTACTTACATTCACCATGACACTATCCCTTATCCTTTGGCTGGTCCCCTACCTTTAATCTTTGGAGACTGTGGCATCCCATCATATGCAGCTACCTGACATCACTCAGAAATATGTCATTAACAAAGATGAGTCTTTGTTTCAGGGAGAAACTTAGAGATCACTGAAATCTTAAGAGATTTTTTTCTTATGATTGGGAGATCCATCCCCTCCAGTTAAGCTGGTGATCAGTTTCTCTAACCTTAGTCTCTAACACTGGGCTGGGCGTCAGACTTCCAATCTATAACCAGTCCCCCATCTGATGCCCTTTTAGCTTACCTGCCAAGGCTTGCATTACCTGGCTTTGGGAATCCCAAGTCACTTCATGCAAAAATGTTGCATCACAGGATGACTTGAGCCTATTATCATGGAAAATATGGGAGGGTTTAAAGCCTCTAAGGGCTATCCTGCACAAACTAGCGGATATGAAGATGCAGACACACACACACACACACACACACACACACACACAGTGAACACCCTATATCAAAGAATCATTCATAATCTTACAGGTCAAAATGGTAAATATTTAATGTGGGCAATTTCTCTCCCCTCTGTACTCTGGGGCCCTGTCAATATAACCTATTAAAACTAGATTTTCTAAAAAGGCTTTAATTAAGAGAGTAAATCACCTGGCACCGTCACCACATTAGCACTCTGCCAGGAAATGTAATTTCCACAGGATTTCTGAAGTTGTTATTTGGATAGAACTTTTAAAATAGAGATAGTTTAAAACATACACACAATACTGGAGAGTGGGAAAGGGAATGGGAAGGAAGGAGACCCACATGTATAAGGACTAAGAAGGGTTATAAATAAGGGAACAATGTGTTGGTTGTAGTTCTGAACAATTCCAAAATAACACATTAGGAGTAAAGTTATAATGAAAATCAGAAAGAGCCAGAAAGAGAAAGGAAATGGAGAAAGAACTGAGTAGAAATGCGCTGTCAGTCACTGAATCAACACCTACTATGTGCCCAGCAACAACTGTCACAGGCAGCAGGGCATAGTTTGTTTACAGAGAACCAGCTTTGAAGCCAAGAAGACCTGAGTTCACGGACACTGGTCATGTGACCCTGGGCAAGTCACTTAACCTTTCAGGGAATTTGACAAGTCTCTAAAACTAAAGCTACAGAGAGGATGTCGAACCTCATTGGAAGAGAAAATTTCCTCCCCTGTGAGTTCCCTATCCACTGTCCCTATGTGCCAAGAACTGTGGATATGGATATAAAATTAAGACAGTACCTGCCCTCAAGGTTCTTATGTTCTTCTGGAGGGATGCAACCTGTTCAACAGATGAGAAGCTCCAAGATATGCACAGACTACCCAAAGGTTTGGGAAAGAGCATTAATAATTGGGGGAGGGGAAGAGGGATCAGAAATGTTCTCTTGGCTGAGCTGGTCCTTGAACTAAGCCTCAAAGTGAGCTGTGGATTTTAAGAGTTGGAGGAAATTAAATCCAAGCTTTTAAAGGAGGGTAACAAAAATTAGGAAAGCTTGGGTGATAGGACCTATGGACAATAGACCTTAGAAATAATACTATTCTATAGGTCCTATGAAACATCCCAGAATGGTGGAGGAGAATGTCCTTCCTAAAGAACTTAATCAAAGATTTGAAAGTTTATTTTATGGGGTAAACAACAGTTTTGTAAAACTCATTTCCACAGCTCATTTTTCATCAGGAGTGCCAAATCTCCCTGAGTTCCCCTTATTTTCAGTCAAAACTTCTCTATCCCAGCCCCTGTATTCATATTCCCATGGTTCCATGTCAGCTACATCCAGGTTTGATTTCATTTAGCCCCAAGCGTTTGGGCAAATGATTAATCTCAGCGTGGAAATAGGCTTAAATTGCATCAAGAGAAATGAGCTAATAGTAAGGAGCACCTGAACAGGGAGAAATTCAGAAACAATTATCTCACCATTTTGTCTTCACAAGAGAAGAGGCATTATTGGTAGCATCCCATTATGTAGAAGAGAAAACAGAAGCAGAAGGAGACAGCCCCCAGGCCTCATCATTTGTCTAAGGTTACGTAGCAGTTCAGGATCTAGAACTCAAAGGTGCTGACTTCCAACCCAATGTTGTTGCGGTTGTTGCTACTACTGTTGGTGTTGCTGTTGTGTTACTGTTGTAGTTTCTGGATAACCCAAGCTTAAGCGGGTTGCCTAGGAGGTGGGAGAATCTTCTTCCCTAGAAGTCTAAAAAAAGAGAGAGAGAAATATCACCTCTCTGGGCTGGGTGCCCAATGGCAAGGATCCCCTGGCAGCACATGATAGCCAAAAATATAAATGTGACCATTATCATATGACTGTCCTAAAAGACCAGTAAGTCAACAGTTATCCTGAATATAGGGAGAGAATGAAAAATTGTAGAGTACAGGCCTTTCTTCCCTGGGATGTCATTAGTAGCCTCTCAAACAGATAGATCAAACAATGAGAAATGGATCTCACATGTCATGGGGGAGAATCAGTGTATCTGGTGATTAGGGTCAGCACCTTAGGGTTGACACAAGGATCAAGGAGCTGAATTCCCTTCCAGGGGAAAAAAGGGTAGGATGTGAAGTTCTAGAATTTTAAAATGCCTTGAGGAACTAAGCTGTGTCATTTTTATCTAAAAGGCAAAGAAAATAGAGACAGGATGAACATTTTTATTTCAAAGTAAAATTTTAATAAAATTTTTGCACCAATGGATGCTCATGGTCCTTCTAAGTTTTAAGATCCAGATAAGCATAAATCCCAAAACCAAGTTTTGCCTGTGCACCCAGGCTTCTTCTAAAATCCAAAGGTTGAGACAGAATCCAGGGAAGTCAGTTATTGGGTCAATAGGAAAGACCCTAGAAGCGTCAGGTTAACTGTTTATCAAAAATCAATGTGCCCTCAAAGCTTTGGCCTTTTAGGTTGAGGCATTCCCTATTCCTCCCTAACACTGATGTGGCCAAGTAATCACATTCTAGATCAGCCACACCCTTTCCTGACTCAACTGCACCAGTTTGACTATTAGCTTGGGCACCCTCCCCCCCACCAAGAACCAAGGGCCATAGAATAGTTTGATGGCATGGTGTTGGTGGAAAGTCCCTGACAAGGTTTATTGTGCACAGGACACCATGTTCTCTCCTCAGACCCGTAGCCCTTCCAGTCATTTAAGTACCTGGTGCAGGAGGCCTTTCCTGACCCCCCAGATGCTAAAGTCTTACCTTCTAAAATTACCTTCCACCTACTCTGTATTTATCTTGCCCATATCTGTGTTTACAAGTGTTTCCCATTAGAGTGTAAGCTCCTTGATGGCAGGGACCAATTTTGTCCTTTTTGTATCCTCGGCTCTTAGCATAGTGTCTGGTGCATAGAAAAGGCTTAATAAATGTTTGTTGATGGATTTTTCTTTTTTTCCAGGCTTTTGCATAATTCTGGGCACACAATAAATACTTAATAAATGAATTCATATTGATGAAGAAGCACACACAGGTCTACAGGAGGAGACAGTGTAGGTTTAGAGAGGATAAGTTACGTTATTTGTACTGATTTTTATCATTTTCCCAAAATGATGAACAATTTCTGCAGATTTAGGCATAACCAGATAAATGAATCAGTACTTTCAATCACTGGGAATTCCTCTACTTGTGTCCACTGAAAAGACTTCTTCAGCAGTAAGAGATCACTAGTAAAGGAAACATGGCATAAAACAGTAAGCACCCTACAAATTTAAGGAACCTCTGCACTCTCTAATGAGGCCAAGAACTCTCTTGATCTTATCCCCAAATACCATTTGGTTTGGATCCATGGGGAAACCCTGCCAGCCATTACTGTACCCCAGGAACCTCACCTTTCCCAAAGATGGGCATTTCAATAATTTGACAGCTGACTTGTCCTAAAACGAAGCTGGAAGACAGCTCACACTAATTCAGTCAACTGGGCAGCTTCCCAAAAAATGATAAGAATGTCATCAAGATAAATCCCCACCCCAATCTAGCAAATCTTGAAACATCAAATTCATGAACCTTTGAGAGATTCCAGGGACACTAAAATAACATGACCTGAAATTCATACAGGAAAATAATCTGCGGTGGCTTCCTCTTACCTCCAGAATCAAATAGAAAATTCTATTTGGCATTAAAAGCCCTTCCCAAATTGGCCCCTTCCTGACCTTTCTATCTTCTTACACCCTATTCCCTCCACCTCCCCAACCGTCCAGATAGCCGAGTCAATTTGCTGTTGCTCACGCACATCTCTGCATCTCTTAGCTTTGCACCTCTGTGCTGGCTGGCTGCCAAGACGAGAATGCTCCACTACCTCTATGTCCACCTCTAAGCTTCACTGACTTCCTCCAAGACTCACCTCAAATCCCACCTTCTACAGCAGGCCTCTCCCAGTCCTCCCCTCATCCCCACTGCTCATTCAGTGACATAATATTATATGTGTACACCTAGGACACACTACCCCATCAAAGCACCCAGTGCCTGTGTGAAAGAGTGGGCACAAATAGACAAAATCTTTGCAGGGAGGCACCTGCATAGGGAACATGTTTCTGCGGCAACTCACAATTCTAAACTACAAGTGGTGATGCCCTTTGTTTTCCTCAAGAACAACTAGCACAATTCATGGATGGGAGGGGCTGCTCCTTCGCTGACTGCTCCACGGCGACTATCCCTGTCTGGGCTTCTCTAGGATCGTGTTGGGTAGAACCACTGCTCTACTGGTTGTGCCACTCTGGATAGTCCTCTTCTGGATTGCCAAGGTAGTTTTAGACCTAAGAGCTTGAAATTTTTTCCAAGTTGGCTCCCTTGACTGGGGTCTAATGAGTTTCCATTTCACAGACAGTAGGTAGCAGTAAAGGGGAAGTAAAGGAAAGCTAGCCAATTCTTCCTAAAAGATGGTAGCAATGTCACCCCTGAGTTCCCTTTCCAGGTGCAATTAAAGTCTCTCCTTATTCATTTCTCAGCTATACTATTGGGTCGCCTTAGTGAGATGACTCACCTCTATCTCAAAGCGATAAACCAAAATCCACATTTCTTCCATCTCTGCTATAACTAAACAACATACATTGTCTCCCAGTCACCAAACAGTTCTAAGGTTCAGGGTTTCCCAGCAATCAACTTCAAGGTCCTCATATCAGTCACATGCTGTTCTTAGCATCTTCCCAGCAATATCACAGCCCTCTGTCCCTGGAGGAAGTGCTGGAGGGGGCCGATTTTTCAGTGTTTTACAACTTCACTTTTAATTAATAAAACTGTCTGTAATTTAAAAGGGCTTTCACACATACATTCACGCACACAAACACACATAAAGTGATATGTTTGTATACTTACTGAAAAGAGAAGCCCTTTACACACACATATTTATATATATATATACACATAATTGTGTGTATATACATATGTATGTATATATATATTCAACAACTACTCTATATGATATGTACACAATGGTTTATATAGTATTAGTTGAATAAAGTTGAATATATCTATAGTACATGTTATATATACTATATGTTTTATATTATGTATACTATATCATTTATATGCATTATTATATATAGTATGTGTATATAGTATATGTATAGTATACATATATACATATATTACATGTATACTATATTATATTGTGTATACTATGTATACAATTATATATGTATACTAGATATCATGTAATATGTACTATACTATGTGATATCCACTATATATAATATATATTATGTTACATGTGTGTATGTGTGTGGTGTGTGTGTGTGTGTATAGAATTTGTCGTACTGAATTGACCTGAACTGAATTGACCTGAACTGAATAGCCAGACCCCATGATACCCAGGGACCTGACAGTTTGACCCTGAGTGTCAGAATTTGGAGTGATATCTGAGAGCAGTCAGTCCATGTCTTGCTTCCCCCTTAGCCCTAATGGGACAAAATATAATCTCTTTAATAGTAGGGACTTATTTTTTCTATGTATTCTTACCTTTGGAACAGGGCCTAGCACCGGTAAGTGCTTAATGGATGTTTGTTTAATTTCACTGACCTGTTTATCAGGGTGGCCAGTCACAGTAAACCAGCCCCAGCCAAAATTTAAAACTGCACCAATGTCTCCTCCCATCCCCCACATCATACAGGAGATTCCCAGCAAGTGGGTTGATAGTGCTCTACCGCTTCTGTCATGAATGCCAGGTTTACACATACCAACAAACAGATAACCATGAGCATAGCGACTCATCGCAGATAGTCACAGCCCAAGACCTTCAAAAAACTGGTCCATCGAGAGAGGGGGTCTTCAATTGTGAGAACTAGTATATTCTACCTTTGAGCCAATGTCCCTGTTTAGATCAAATAATCTGCTAGCTATCAACTTCCCTCTAAAGAAGGCATGAGAAGATTCCCTGGATTCTGAAGGAACCCCTCCCTTCACATGGTCTAATGGGAGCTACCGTGTGGGAGGCGTGGACTTGCCCACTGGTCAGTCTACACTAGTAAGCAGACCACCAGTCAGTAACACCCAGAACTAGAAATCCATAAACTTGTAGTAGAAGAACCCAAGAAGGTCTTCCATACACACAGTGAAAGAGGGTACAATTAATTCCAACTACTGTAGGATACAAGACTTTCTTTCCTGCAGGCGTATGAATGCCCCCAATCCCAAGCCAGCTCCTTAGAACTCTGGACCTGCTGAGGAGTCTGGACTTTAGCAAATGTCTATGTCATCAGTGGCCACAAGGAGTCCCCAAGCACTTATCCAGCACCTACTCTGTGCCAGGCCCTGTGCTAAGTGCTGAGGTTACAAAGAAAGGCAAAAATACAGTCCTTGCCTGATGGAGCTTACAATCTAATGAGGGAGACAACATGAAAATAATTGTATACCTATGAGATACACTATAAATAGGAGGTAACATCAGAAGGAAGCTACTCATAATGTAGGGATCACATAGCATTGTTATCTCTGAGATGGTACAGGAAACACTTAAGATCATAGAGCTTAAGGGGAGGCTGTCTAGTCCATCCTCTTTTCTTTTCTTTTTTCTTTACAGATAAAGAAACTGGCTTGTCCAACATTACATAAGTAGTAAGTATCAGAGGCAGACTTTGAACTCCCATGTCAGTGATCAATGTATAATGAGGAGTAATCTCTTTCTGGGGAAGAGACATGGTCCATAGAAAATCCAAGTAAGAGTAGTAAACCAAAAAGTAAACCAACCAACACTTATTAAATGCCTATTTTGTTCTAGGCACTTTGCTATGCACTGGTTTTCTCGAATGGGCCAAAATCCAAGGTAGTGAGACGGAAGTGGGAGCAGAGAGCCAGGGCAGGAAGCTAAGTGTTGAAAGCCCACTCTGGCTCTGGAATAGGACAACTATTAACTGGGTGACTATAAGCAGGGCAATTTTCCTCTTTGGTCATTTCACTTTCCTCATCAATACAATGACCAGGTTGGACTGGATGTATTGTAACATCCCTTTAAGCTCCACATTCACGAACGCATAGGAGCCAACGTACAAGTCGTTTTAGAACTGGCCATTTGTCTGACTCAGCCTATCCTCCCCAAAATATGACATCTCTGTGCATTCCCATGCTCCTCATTAACTTTGCCAATGTGTTCTTTTGGGGCACGCTTGACTCTGCTGTACTCCCTCCTAACTTCACTGAGCTGGCATGACCAGGAGCTTAAGAAAGGAAGAGAATTAGAAAATGCGCCCCCCAAGAGCTATCCAAAAGACAGGAGCAGCAAATTCAGACATTTTTCTTCACTGTCTTTGACACCTGTCTTCTAAAAACAGTCTTTTCAATTCCTTCTCACACATATAAGAGCAGCTGTGAGATATCTGGAAAGACAATCTGCCTGACAAACAAATAGAAAACTATTTTTGATTAAAAAGAAAAGGAATTGAGCCAGGATGCTTCAAGGGACTCGAAAACAATAGAGTGGGGGCAGCAGTTCAGTGCTCCTGTCCTCTAGTGACCATTTCCAGCCCTACCGTTCACTGAATGTTCCTTATTTACCTGAGACAATGGAATACAAATTAGCTTGGCTTTATGGTGCTTCTCGTAGAAAAGAATGGGGGAACAGAAGTGTGTTTGGAAAAGTCTGACCCAGGGCAATGTCTGGGGGATTAGTTAAGCAAAAAAGGAAGAAAGCAGCAGAGGAAATTTTGACTCCCCCCACTCCCCAATCTTAGTATCATGTTGACTACATCCCCATCATCATACTTATCTCCACCCTTAATAATCTTTTTTTAAGAAAGCATTTCTTAGATGTTTACTGAGTTAAATTGAATTCTTGTTGCCCTCAACATGGAAAAAAATCCAGTTTGTTTTTCTTAGCTTTGATTGACAACTTCCATGCATCCGAGGCTTTGGCTGGTATTACTCTTTTAGGTCTGTCCCTTTCTCATTTAAAAAATTTTAATAACTTGTTTATTTTTAACATTCTTTTCATCTGAAATTTTGAGTTCAAATTCTCTTTCCTCCTCCCCCCTTCCTCATCCACTGAGAAGGCAAGAAATATGATATCAATTATACATGTAAAATCATGTAAAACATTCCCATATTAGCCACATTTCCAAAAAATGCAAGAAAAATAAAATGAGAAAATTATACTTCAATTTTCACTGAGTTCATCAGAGGAGGGAGAAACAGGGAGAGAGATGGGGTAGGGTAGTGGGAGGAGGAGACACAGAGAGAAAGAGAGGCAAAGATAAAGAGAGAAAGAGGGAAGGAGAGAGAATCTAAGAATGTAGCTTTGGTGCCAAGAACCTTTTCTAAAGAGATTAGAGCTTCTGTTAGAACCAAACCAAGGGATCCACCTACTTGGGGTGGGGGGGGGGGGCAGGGGAGAAATAGCTTAAATAGAGCCTCTAGGCAAAAGATCAACGCAAAACAGACTTGTTTGGAGCTCAGTTCAATCCAAGTGGTGTTTATCCCAGGGAGTGTCGTCACTGAAATTTCTTCACATTGAGGTCAAATACTCAACTTCTTGGGACAGCTAGGTGGCCCAGTGGATAGATGGGGTCATGAAAAGTCAGACATGACTAAAATAACTGAACAACATTAACAAACTCAACCTATTTGCAGAGTTCTTTTCTTACGTATAATATTGTCTCATTCAGCAGACTTTATTTTCTTGGTTTTTTAAATACTTTATTATTCTTACTTTTCCAATTAATAAGCATTTTTAATTAATCTGTCTCATTCTTTCCTCCCACACACCTTGAGCACATGCATCTAAATAAAAATAAAGCTTCAATACTACCTACCCTGAAAAACCAGCTCCCAAATGAGCCACATCTGAAAATGAATCTAACTCCCTCTGAATTTCAAGTCCATTCCCGCTCTGGCGGGAGGTGAGGGGTGTGTTCCATCTTTGCTCCTGTGGTTCATCATTGGGTCAGAGTTCTAAAGTCTTTCAAAGTTACTTTTCTCGACAATGTCATTGTAATTGTATAAGTTGTTCTCCAAGTCCTGCTCACTTCTCTCTGCATCAGTTCATAGAGTAACATGTAGGCGTGTTCCATGCATAACATGTGCAGGCTCAAGGAAATTATAATCGACCCTGGCCTGAACACTATACTGAACACACACTTACATATGTATGGCACTACAGAGTCTCCAAAATATTCATATCTAATTTGATATTCAAAGCATCCCTTGAGCTAGGCTGGACAGATACTATGGTGCCATGAGTCCAGTCTCTCAGACTCAGTTTCCTCATTTGAAAAATAAAAGGGGTCATACTTAATGACCTCTTAGGTCTTTTCTACTGGTAAATGGATGATTCTAAGACCTTCTGCCTATTTGACAGATGAGATAGCTAATCTGATGGGGCCTCATAATAGAGATATTAAAGCAGTAGAACATGTAAATCTAGGTAAAAGATCACCACAAGGTGAAATTATCAAGTGTTTATGGACTAATGCTACCAAGAGATTGGGGATCACCATGACACTGCAGAGTTGGGACTTGGGTCTAATAAGGAGCCTCGTTAAAGAATAAAGAAAGTGGTCCCCAAAGGGTGGCATAGATTCCTGCTCAGAACAATTAAAAATGAACCTAGCATCAGTGCTCCATTACCCATGGATGGGGGAGGGGCGGAAGATCAATTAAAATGACTGCTATTAAATAGCTTTTTATTCTTTTCACCCTCTTGACCCCAATTGCCAATACTAAGAGAGGGGCTAATAAGAGGTAGTAAAAAGCCCATTTTGATTTTTTTATTTCACTTTTTCTCTTCCCCTCCCAGTCCCTCCATCCACCAGGACACACCACCCTATCCTGCACCCCAGTGACCTGTTAACTGACCTAACTCATGTGGGTAACATCACCTGCCAACTGGGTTCTTGAATACCGAATGTACAAGAAACAACCTTTTCTACTTAGGAAAAGCAGAGCCATTTAGGGAGGAAGGGGTCTAGATATGCTCCCTCCTCTGTTGTCTAGAAGAGGAGAGATGGCACCTTCCTATGTGCATTGTGGCACTGCTCCTGGTTCCATGAGGACTGAGTAATCAGTCAATCTACTGACAAACATTTAAGTTTCCCACATGTCAGATACTGGGGATATGCAGGCAAAGACTCCGGATACTCACAGCTGAGCCTGGCAATGTCTCAGCTCCATCCTCCCCATCTTTGAGGGAAGATGTGAGAGGGCATGTTCCCAGGCTCTACGCCAGATGATATGCTTATTGTGTAGGAAGGTCTTTGTTGCCCTCTGGGAATGAAGGCAGGCTACCCATGAGCAAAAGAAAGAGGTAGATATCCCCTACTCCGGAGAAAATGCCCCCCAATCCCATGTTAATGCAGGCTCCTCCTTTCCCTACTCAAAAAAGGGGTTTGTGATGACTGGGCCATCCTTCCTTCTGTTCATTCATACAACAAATATTTATAGAAGGCAGATGAGGGGCACTTTGTTAGACTGATGCAAATGCTAGAGATACAGATAGTTACCCCCGGTTTGGGTTTTTTGGAGGGGCAGGGGGCAGAGCCAATGGCTCTGGATCTGTGATTTCATCAGTGTGATGAACTCTCAGTATGGAAACTCCCTCCAGCAAGGCAAATGGATAACTACATTTTAATCTCTGATCTTAGAGAGTCACCTGGCAGCACCAAAAAGATCACACAGCCAGAATGTTTCAGAAGAAGCCAGATTTTCTGACTCCAAGTCCAGTCCTCCATTCAGTAAATCACTGTCTCTACTAACATTGACATAGCACAAAATGTCTGTTACTTGAGAGGATATAGATTTAGAGCTGGAAAGAATTTCATCAACTGCCTGTTTCCAAACTTATTGTCCAAATAAGGAAACTGAGGCCCAGGGAGATTAAACCGATATCCCAAAGTAACACAGGTATATACAAAGTGTCTCAAACATCTTGGTTTAAGTTTTAAGGTTTAAACAACTGTAAACAATTAAATCTTAAAACTGCACCAAGACATTTGGGATACCTTGTATCCAGGTTTCCAACCCAGGACCTCTAGTCATAAATCTAGTGCTCTTTTCATTATACCGTATTATGTTTCTTTGTTTAATCAATCCTAGGAAGTACTATAACTATTATTATCTTCATTTTCCAGATGGAAAAACTGAGACTTAAACATTTGCCTATGTCAGTAAGTTGCAGAGTCAGGAACTGGTCCATTTTACCACCCTGACCTCAAGAGAAATAAACGATCAGGAAAAATTATCACACCTGAACAAATAATTATAATCATCAGACAAAATATGATGGATTCCATGGCAAATGTCTAACGAAAGTGTTAGAAGAAGAAGAGAAATCTGTTCCAGCTGAAGGGATCTAAAAAGGTGCCATACAAGATGTGGTATTTGACCTTGGCCTAAAAGAAAGGTTAGTAAGAATGGAATAGTTTGAGCATATGAAGGAAAGTAGTGGAAGGCAAAGGGCCACTAGTTGGCTTCATAGTGCATAGAGTGCCAGGCCTGGAGACAAGGAGGAAGACCTGCCTTCCTGGGTTCAAATCTGGCTTCAGACACTTACTGTCTGTGGGACCCTGGGCAAATCACTTCACCTTGTTTTCCTCAGTTTCCTAATCTGTTAAATGAGCTGAAGAAGGAAATGGCAAATTGCTCCAGTATCTTTACCAAGAAAACCCCAAATGGAGTCACAAAGAGTCAGAAATGACTAAAAATTACTGCAGCTGAATGAAAGGCGATGTCAGTCAATTTGTTACCAAACAGTCAATGACTGGATAATCTTCCCTGGGCATGGCTGATAGCAAGAATAGTTGTGAAGGATCACATGTGTAGCCCTGAGGCCAAATCTTCAAGACATTGCAGATCTCTTCTTCTGGTATTCTGTGTTCTGACTTCTAAGGAGTCTAGGACCATGTGGAATACCAAGAGAAATACAGACGCTCCAAAGTGCCATAATAAGCCCTTAATAAATGCATTTTTATTCATTCATTCATAGACTATGAAAAAAAGTAGGAGCCTTGAAGCCAAAAAGATCAGTGTTCAAATCCCTTTTCTGATACCTGTTATCTGAGTGACCTGGGCAGGTTTCTTAACCTCTGTGGGCCAGGAAACTAAGAGGTACTGACCTGCAATTGTAGAGAGACTTTCCTTACCTGAGAGGTCACAGGAGCAATAAACTCGCAAGTCCAGCTCTTGTGTCAATCCATTCATAGACTGCTAAGCAAGGAGTCTGCAATAGCTAGGTTTAAATCCTGCCTGAGATCCTCCTTAGTTATATAAACTTTGGTTTTTGTTCAATCAGTTTCAGCCATGTCTGACCCCATTTGGGGTTTTCTTGGCAAAGATACCAGAGTGATCTTCCATTTCTTTCTCCAGTTCATTGTACAGATGAGGAAACTGAGGCAAACAGGATTAAATGACTTGTCCAGGGTCACACAGCCTGTAAATGTCTGAGGCCAGATTTGAACTCAGGAAGATGAGTCTTTCTGACTCCAGGCCTGGCACTCTATCCACTCACCACACCATCTAGCTTGGCCATGTGAGCAGTATGTCCTTTTTATCACCTCATAAGTAGATCATTTGGGGGTTTGGGGTTTTATACCCAGCTGTTCCTCAGGGCATCTTACTTGCACAGGCGCTTCAAGAGGTTTTCTTATGCTTTGGCTCTACTGTGGAATAAAGCTGTCTGGCAGAGTAGACAGAGGATCTGTCTTGGAGTCAACAATACCTGGTTTCAAAGCCTGACTCTGACACATTCTGGCTGGGTCACACTCGGCAGCCCCTCAGCCTCTCAGTGCTCCAAACAGTTCCCTCTCTTGTTAAAACTGCAAGGGTCCAAAGTGCATCCTTGGAAGGAGTTTTCTTAACAGCTATCCTTATGCAGTGAAATCTGGACCCACAAAAATAAGAAGAAAAATAAGGTTCTTTGAGTCTAGAACTCAAATTGAATGAAATATTAGTTCCACTTCAGATTCAGTTTCCAAATATTTTGATGGCTTGGTTCCAATGCAATGACTTTAGAAAATAAGTAATTTGGTTCTGGATCCAACCTGGTTGACCAGGACTTTAAAAAAACACTTTTGTACAGTTTTCAGTTCAGTTGAAAATATTTGCCAGAGTTAAGCATATCTGTGCAGTTCATTGTAGGTTTGGGCTCATTGCTTCAGTTCAGTTTAAATCCTAGCTTTGTACCTTGTTCTCTAAGTACCTACAGATGAATACTCTTGGACTTCATTCAGGGATTCAGGTAGGTGCTACCAATTGGTGCCGTCACCTGTGCCCAGCTGTTTATAATGCTATCTAGTCCTTTCTGAAACACTGGGGAGTGTTTCAGAGAGAGGAAAAAGGGAAGAAATAGCCACCCTGGGCTGACCCTTCCCTGCTCTCCAGAGGTGGCTTCTTAGAGCACAGAGACCTAGAACAATACATGATACCTTCATGATGAGGCATTTCATCCGAAACAGTTGGCCATCTCCATGAAGAATACTGATGTTTCATCTCATTTAGCACACTCGCAATGATTCTGCCAAGCTCCGAGCTCCCTGCCTAGTTTACTTACCCCAGGCAACACTCATAAGCAATTCCAAGAAGGCTTTGTGCTACCACCAAAGGTGATGCCTGAAAGGGAGGCCCTAACTTTACTATAAGTCTTGCCTTGAACATTTCCCAGCAGGCTAGATTTCACCTGCCTGTTTGAAATTATGTTTTCCAGAAAACATTAAGGTTCTCGTTATTGACTTGTTTGGGGATTTCTTTTCTCTTTTAAACATACAAAGTGATTTTTGCAAATTTTGTAAATTATCAAAGGGTCTTTGGAAAAGAAAATAGTTGCATTTTATCAACTGGAAATCTGCAGTGCCCCTTCAATCAAATTTCACTATTTACAAATAGATGAGTGAAAAGAGGACAGCTGGATCTTCTAAAATGATGGTATTTAATATAATGTGTTCAGTCCTTTTTTGGATATATTCCAATCTTTGTGATTCTTTTTCATGGCAGATTGGTTTGCCATTTCTTTCTCCAACTTATTTTAAAGATGAGGAAACTGAGGTAAATAGGGTTAAGTGACTTTCCAAGGGTCACACAGCTAGTAAGCATCTGAGGCCAGATTTAAAATCAGTAAGACTCATCTCCCTGACTCCAGATGTAGTACTCTTCCCACTGAGCCACCTAGCTCTCCATTTAAAATAATAGCTAGAATTATTTAGAGAGCATGTTTCTATGAAGCAAATACAGCAATGCTGCTACAATGGATCACTGTTAAACATTGGCTCCAGCATGTGTACATGGGTGGATACAGATGTGGATACAGATATCTTAACCAGAATAGTTAGAGCAGGGGTTCTTAGCCTGAAGTCTGTGAATTTTTTGAAAAAAAAAATTTTGATAAATGTATTTGACCATAATTTTCTTTCTTTGGTAGGCCTATGTATTTTGTGCATTTAAAAGCAGGTCCATAGGCTTCAACAGCATGTCAAAGAGGTCCATATTACACGAAAAGGTTAAGAACACTTAATTTAGAACTAAAATGATCTTAGAAAGCATCTGGTACAATTCTTTCATTTCTTAGATAAGGGCAACCCAGCTTGGTAAGGTGACTTGCCCAGGGTCAGGTGGCAATTGTCAGAGCCAAGATTTGAACCAAGGTCCTCTAACTCAAAACGAAATGATTTTTTTTCCACTACATCACTGGCTTATAGAGCAGGCCAAATTGCAGCATATGAAGGATAGTAACTACAAACTGCTATCGTGATACAGTGAATAGAAAGCCAGCCTGGGCATCAAAGACAAATGGGTTCAAGTTTTGTTTCTGATACATATTGGTTATGGAACCCTAGGCAAGTCATACGATGTCTCTGTGATCACAAGCAGCTTTCCAGGTTGTGGAGCAGGTATGAATATGCATTGTTAGAGGGAATTCCCTAGACTAATAAAACCACAGATTGGACAATCCTCTCAAGAAATTATAGGATATAGTAGTCATATCCCCAACATGAATGTGACAAAGGGATTTCTTTATTTAATTCCCTACATTGTATAGGATGAGGAGAAAAAAGTCAAGGAAAAGTGGAGTAGTGGATGGCAACAATACTGTTGGGAATGAGTTACAGTTAATAGGCACGAGGGTAAAGAATATGTTGGGAGGGGATAGAGAGAGAAGGTCCAAATCAAGAACACTGAGCCATAGAATCATCACTTTAGAATTGGAAAGAAACTTAGAAGTCATAGTCAATCAGATCGGAAGCTCTTTGAGGGCAGGCACTATTTATTGCCTTTTTATATCCCTGGGGCTTAGCACAGTACCTGGCACATAGTAGGTGCTCAATAAATGTTTATGGATTGATTGATAGTCCAACCCTTTCATTTTACTAAAAAAAACTGAGGACTAGACATGTGAAGTGACAAACCCAAGGTCCCCAAGGTAGGAGACAGAAATGGGATTCAAAGTCAGGTGCCCAGTCTCCAAAGCCAATATTTCTTCCACCATACTGCACACCCTTCACTTCTCACTCAGGGTCACCTCTACTCCACAATGAGGGTTCAGGTTCAGACTTTAGGAGAGTGAAATGGGCCACCATAAATAAAACAGGCAGGCTAATTTATATGGTTTCATTCTATTTGTGTTTGACCTTTGAAAGTAGAAAGTTAAAGAATGCTTCTGTGATTTCTAAATATTCCCTTTCACGTTCTGTTAAATTTATTTAGGAAGTAAGTCCTAAGCGGACAGGGAACAAGGACTTCTTATACCCTGTTTATTGCTTGGCATTTCTTAGGAAGCTGGAACCATACTAAAGCATAACTCATCATAGGCTAATAATTATAACAACTTATATATGTATAGCTCTTTAGGGTTTACAAAGTTCTTTACATGTGTTGTGTTATCTGATCCTCATAGAGTCATAAATGGAGAACCAGAAGAGTCCTTAGAGGTCATTTTACAGATGAGAAAACCAAGGATAAGTGACTTGCCTGGAAGCACCCTGTTAGTAAGTCCCCGAGGTAGAATTTGAACCTAGGTCTTCGGAGTCCCAAGTCCAGCATACTATGAACTACAGCACTCTATCTCATACCATTGGTACCTTGGAGAGTGATTCAATAAGTGCGTCTGAAGAGTACAGTCTCATTCTCTTCAACCTAAGTTTTAATAACATACCCAAATATACCTTTTCATTCAATATCTGGATCCTTTCTCAACTTCCCTCCTTTAAAAAAAGTGTCTTTACCATGGTGACCATTTGATTTCCTGTCACCCGTGGAAGAGAACAGTTATATGGCCTCTGATTATGCACCTCTATCTCCACCGGTGTTTTAGGAACCATTTCCACTTTTATAACGCTCATCTGATAACATTATATTGGAACAAGTCACTACTACAGAGACCAAGGAACAGAATGTAAGGGAATACATATATAGCTTGCATACTTCAGTCATTAATATTCCAGGAAAAGTACAGCACTTTGGCCAAGAATATGAATTTTTATGAAAACAGTTGGGTGCGGGGTAGAGAACTGAAGCATAAACCTCCAGCAGATGCTAAAGAGGTCATCTGTAAAACTTGAAAGTGACTTGAGAAAAATATTCTGATTGATACAAGGTAGGTGTACAATAGCCTCCGGACAATAGGATTTAGCCAGCCTGCAGACTCACCGCTGGCTGCCTCTTGTCCCTTTCTATTTCCAAGTCCCTCCTTGAGTCTCATTACCATGCTCTTCATTAAAACGGTTTTCCCTTAAGACCCTTCAAAGCTATTCCAAAATGCAGACTCCAGTGTTTCCCCACCCCCACCTCTTATGAGCCCACTTCTTGTTAAACAATTAATTTTTTCCCATCCTTAATAGAATCTGCTTAATACAGAGAAGAGGAGCGAACTGACTGAATTGCATGTATTTTACTTTTCTACATGAATGCCAGGCTCTTCTTTTCCATTTAATTTTTTAAATAAATATTTGTAAGAGTCGAGTGTGCTATCATGAAAGAAAATTTTGTGAAAGGAAAGATAATGGTGGTGGTTCTCAACCAAATACACATATTTAATGGAAAATAAAAAAGAAGTTATAGTGCAGAATATGAAGTGGAGAATAGATTTAGTAAGAATAAGGAGAAAGATAGGCAGGGAGGCATTTCTAAGCATCTGGAATGGACTTTAGTGCCTGTGATCTTGGCATATTTCATGGAATGACAGAATTGCAAAAGGTCCAAGTTGGAAAAGACCTCAAAAGGTATCTAATCTATCCCATATGTATAAAAGAAGCCCCACTATAACAGTGAGTATTCATCAACCACTTCCTGAACACACCAAAGAGTAGACAACCCACCACCCACCTCCCAAGGAATCCCATTCCACCTTAGGACAACTCTAATTATTAGAAAGATTTATAATTATTATTGCTACGTTTTGATTTGGAGGGAGGGGGAGGTTGTGACATCAATGTATATCTGCCTCTTTGCAATATTTTAGTTATTGTTTTTCATTTTGCTCTGTGGGACCAAACAGAACAAGTGTCATCTGAAATACCTCAAATAATGCAAGTCCAACTTGACTACATCTCAAGATATATGATGAGATCTTTGAATGATGATCATTCTGTCCACACAGATCCCAACACACTTTCATAGGTGGTTTCACAAGTGGCTGTGACCACAAGTTTAGTAATTTGACTGGGTGATCTCAGAGAACTCAGTGAAATGCACATGAATTGTTTATAGAGAAAATGATGGAGCTTTTTTAAAAATAAGTGCCTAGGTGAGGACTTGATCTGAATTAGCTTAAGAAAATCATAAGTAAAGCCACATGACTAGAGAGGTGGAGATAGGCAGTATATCCATTTTTGATGGTGCCTCTGAAGAGTGGGCTGCCTTTGGAAAAAATGGAAAAGAAAAGAAAAAGCCATTCTCCAGAAAGTGCTAAAAACCCTAAGTTTTCACGCTGTTACCTAAATTAAGGAAAGTACCTATACAGTGTAGGTATATAATAATAACTACAGCGTTTGGATGAGAGAAAAGACTCCTGGATTTAAAAGATCAATACCTTTACTCGTGCCCTTCAATTCATCCTCTCTTGTCTCCCCGAGGCACTTGCCCCTTGGTCATCCCTTCACTCTCCTGTCTTTAGTCTCTCTTTATCCATTCGGTCTTTTCCCACTTTCTCCAAATATTCTTTAAAAAACTACTCTTCCCTTAACCCTACCAAGAGGTTGATGGAAATGGCAAGCTACTCCCCAAATGTGTTGGCCCCTCAAGCTATACTCCTATATCTCTCTTTTTTTCCTCTCTGATATGCTCCTTTAAAAGTGTTCTATTTATGTTTTCTCTACTTCCACATCTTCCATTCATTTCTCTGCCCCTCATGATAGGAAACATCTCCGAGACTGCTCTTTCCAATGTCACCAATAATTTTTGTTCTAAATGACTTCTGATGGCCTTTTCTCAGTTTTTGTCCAGGTGACATCTCTTCACCTTTAGTCACCTATGTATCCTTCTTGTGACTTCTTGACACCATACTCTTGGCTCTCCTTTTATCTGGCCAGTGCTTCTTAGGGTCCTTTGGTGAATCCATTTTCTGTGCTCTGAACCTTGATGTGCTCCAAAGGTCTATTGTTTTCCCTCTTTTCTTTTGTTTTTAACCCCATTTTTCTTGGTGATCTCACCAGTTCCCATGAGATAAAATTTTATTGTAGCAGCTAGGTGGCACTGTGGATAGAGTGCCAGGCCTGGAATCAGGAAGACTCATTTTTCCTGAATTCAAATCTGGGTATAGAGACTTACTAGCTGTGTGACCCTGAGCAAGTACTTAACCCTATTTACCTCAATTTCCTCATCTGTTAAATGAGCTAGAAAAGGAAATAGTAAACCACTCCAGTATTTTGCCAAGAAAACCCTATATGAGGTCATAAAGAGTTGAACACAATGGAAAAGCAACTGAACAATAAATTTTATCTCTATTTGGATGACTCTCAAATCTATCTATCTATCTATCTATCTATCTATATGTATGTATATATGTATATCTACATCTATATCTATATATCTATCTATGTAGATAGATATATAGATATAGATATATAGTGTGTGTGTATTTGTCCTTGTACCCCTAGGACTTATCACATTGCATGACTGTATTTGTAGGTGCTTAACAAATGTCCACTGATGGAGGCAACCAAGAGGAATAGTGAATACAGTTCTGGCCTTGGAATCAGGAAAGCCCACATCCACCCTGTAGCTGACTTAGTAGCTGGACAATTCACTTAATCTCTCTCACTGTGTGTGAAGGTGGTTAAGATACTTTATCACTGGCCCTCTGGAATCATAGGTAGTCATTATACTAATCAGAGTTCTTCATGAATTCCAAAATTTGTATGGTCTTATTGTCATTATATAAATGTTCTCCTGGTTCTCCTCGTTAGATCCTTCATGCAAGTCTTCAAAATTTTTAATTTTGATAATATCAATGACAAAATATAAATTGTTCTCCTGGTTCTGTCCACTTTCCTCTGTATCAGTTCATATAAGTCTTTCCATATTTCTCTAAAACTGCCTATATCTTATGGCACAATGCTATTCCATCACATTTAAATACTATCATTCATTCAACTTTCCCCAAATGGATTGGCAGCCCCTCAGTTTTCAGTTGAAATGAAAGTTTAAATTCGCCAAAAGTATTACTTCATCTTCTGTAGGGATAAAGCCTTTATTTTCTTCTCAGCTTGGTCTTTGAAAAAAGCATATTCCTTTTTACATCCTAGTCAATCCTGTTGCCTGCTTTTCATTTTTTGGAGAAGAATCTCATCCTTGTCCAGAGATGATAAAACTAGTAAGTTTCTTCAGAGATTTCCAGGGAAGTTTCCCCTTGCATGGCTAGCTCCTGTCTAATCTAGGTCATGGCAAAAGTGTCAGGTTACCCTAGCTGTTAGGTATCAAAATAAGAAGCAGAGGCCAGGTGATCCATATTATATCATACATGGTAATAAGATGACTCGGCCACTCAGAAATCAGTTACCAAGATGCTGCTCTCTCAGTTTCCCAATCTGTAAAATCAACATAACCTGCATACCTACTCAGACAGGTAACACCAAAAGCAAAATACTTGGGTCCAGAAGTCATATGGTCCTCTCTTACAGTCCTCTGTCCTTTGGGGCCTACTTCATTTCATCATTTAATTAAGAATGCATTTTTGTGCTTCATGTTTCTCTAAAGAACTCGGTAATGTTCAGACCTAGTTTATCAGAACCCTAAATAGTATAATTTTGACAGAGATACATGAGAAAATATTTCTATCTTGAATTAAAAATGAGAACATCATGTAGATGCACAGAATACTGAATTATTTAACCCAGTTCATTCCCTGTATTAGAAGATTGCCTGCTTAGACACCCTTTTTGATGTTGTAATTTCAACTGGAACCTAGTTACCTACAAACTGTTTGGAATAGCACGGAGTGATAGAAGAGAATGAAACATCTTGCTCCTCCCCCACTTTGCTCCAACCAAGAAAAAAACACAGGTTTCAAAAAAGATTTTCTCAACATGAGCCATATGAATGCACTGAAGAAGCACCTTTCTCTTCTCAAGAGGGCAGGATCCCTATGATTCAAAAATGAGCTCATACCTTGATGTGGTCTTTAGATTCAGCATATAATTTAGAAAGCCAAATGTCCAAGGTTGCCTTCCATCCTCAGGAAGGCAGGGTATTAGGCATGAGAAGGGACCACACAGCCTAGTAGAACAGAAGCAACAGGCAGAGCTTAAGGGGACTACTCTTCTGAATGCTCTTGCAATGTTTCTCACTTTCTCTTCTAGTGAGCAAAGCAGCAGAGGCAGGGCCACCCTGTCCTACTATAAGGATTGAATGGGAGCTCCCATTGGATGTCAGAATAGTTTTAATCATCTGCTGTGTATTGTGTCACAGATTTTGAGGGTGACTGTCAAGGATTATATTTTCAATTTGTAAAAGTCATTTTGTTGCATTTGTATATTTCTATGAACTAGAAATCCTATGCCCTTCAATCCAGGTGTTTCCTACTTCTCATTGATTAGACCTATGTCCCTCTCTCTCAAACAAAGCTGTCTATTAATTGAAGGGAGTCCAAGCTATCAAGGATCATATTGTTGAAAAAAGATGCTAAAGGAAAGAGAGAATTGGCCTATAATTATGTCTCATGGTGGGGGGAAATATGACATAATATTGAAGTTCATAAGATTCTTCTCATTTCTCATATTGAAGAAAAAGCAATGTCTTAACCTGGCTTTGACAATGCTTGATGACCCAGGGAAGTCACTTCCCCTCTTTCTGTTCAAGGCAATATTCAAAGACTATAAATTGAAGAAAAAGTATAGATTTGCATTGGCAGGAAAAAAATTCTTCACCAGAAGCTCACTGATGAAAAATAAAGACCATTCAAATTATCTTTTAAAAAATTGTGGGGCTGAGAGAAGGCACCAGTACCTATAGCGATCAGAAAAGGTTTTATATAGAAAATGATGCTTGAGTGAAATTTTGATAAAAACAAATGATTTTATGAGGCAGAGGTGAGGAAGGAATTTTTTCCAGGTATGGAACACAGCCAAAGCAAAGGCACAGAGAAGGGAGATGGAGTATCATGTGTAAGAAAGCACAAGATGGTTAGTGTGACAGAGATGTAGAATGTGGAAATGAGACTGGAAAGCTAAGCAAAAGGCAGATTTTGAAAGGTTTTCAAGAGCAGAGAAGGATGTATTTGATCCCAGAGCAATGGGGGACACTGGAGTCTGCTGAAAGCCTTTGCTGCTTGATCAGATTTACCAGAGCTGAAGCTTTTCTGCTGTCACTTTCAATGGCCCAGGAGCACCCTCCACCCTATGATGAGTCACTGAAGTAAAACACTGATAGTCAATTAATGGAAACCTAGCAAAAAGAGTATGAGGGAGGGAAACCCATTCCTTGGCACAAGGCTCTGGTGCTAAGATGCTGTGTGACCTTAATCAGTTTCTGTTCTTTCATTATCTTTTAAATGGGGTTAATTATACCCACCTAATATTAATAATAAATAACTAGCATTTAGGTTTGTAAAGCACTTTATAAATATTATCTCATTTTATCCTATAACAGCCCTAGGAAATGCTACCATTATCCCCATTTTACAGATAAGAAAACTAAGGTTTAGGCAAGATGCCTCCCCTATAGGGTGTAAACTCCTTGAAGAGGGAATATTTGCTTTTGTCTTGGAATCTATATTGCAAACGGAATGAAGTATACTCCCATTTAGGGATAGAGGGAGAAGTCCTGGGGCAAAGATCCTATTAGGGAAAGTAAAGGAGAGAACTAGAAGAAGGAAGGGTCATGAATTTCTCCCCTCTCCCCATCTGGTAGATTTCTGGTTTAACTCATTCTCATGCTAATTTGATGCTAAGCTCTTTTGTTTCCACACAGCTGAAGGCTACAAATGCTGTTAGCAACCTCTAAAATTAGTACCCTCTCCATTCAGCTCTCATACTGCCTCGCCCTGGTTATGGCTTTGAGTACCGCTGGTGTGTACCTATGCCTCCAATGTCTAGGGCAGTAGAGAAGAGAAAGGAAGAAGTAGAGAAGCTTTTGTTCTTGCCTCCAAGCTTTCTGCTTGTGGAATTCCCAAGGGGACACCCACATCCAGGGTGTGTGTGAATAAGGTTTGCTCTGATGGAACCAAGGGAACCTGTACTGGAGTATGGTGACCCACAGGTCAGCAAGATTAGTTGTTATTCACTTGTTTCAGTCATGTCTGATTCTTTGCAACCCCTTTGGGATCTTCTTGGCAAAGATCCTGAAGTCATCTGCCATTTACTTCTCTTGCTCATTTTATGGATGAAAAAACTGAGATAAACGGCGTTCAGTGGTTTGCCCAGAGTGACAGAGTTAGTGTCTAAGGTTGGATTTGAACTCAGTTCTTCCTGATTCCAGGCCCAGTGCTTTATTGTGTCACCTAGCTGCTTCTCAATATGGGTAATTCCTCTACGGGAATTGCCCTCTCATTCTGGACAACTTTTGCATTTGCCCTTCCATGAACACACACATCAGGGCTTGGGCTATACAATATATGTCAATTAATTTTTTTCCAATATACAGCACTACCTTGGGAGATCTTTAAAAAATAAGAGATGAATGTTGAAACTCTGATACTTTAAAGTATTTTAATAATTGTTATCAAAATAATTATTATAACTAACATTTCTCTAGACCTTTAAGGCTTACAAAGTACTTACCACATACCAGATAATTTGACCCTCACAATAACTCTGTGTTGTAATTGCTATTATCCCCATTTTATAGGTGAGAAAACTAATGTCGTATGAGTAAGTGACTTGTCCAGAGTCACACAGTTGGTATATGAGGCAGACTGTGAAAGCAGGTTGTCTGGACTCCAAACCAGATCTGCAACCTTCAGGCATCCTCTTCAGGCTATTAAACTTGGCTCCTAACCAACCAGAGCCTGGGGACCCATTTCCCTCCCTTGGATTGGGAGCAGAGCAGGGTATAGCTATAAGATTCAGTAAAGTAGATAGATTTGCTCTCTGGTTGTTGAGGTCTTTGTGAATCACCTTGTAAGAACTGGCCACTGGCCTCCTCTTCTAATATCCTTTTCAGCTTTGTACCCATCACCTGTGAAAGGGCCAGCCCTTGGCAAAATCCCAAGGTTGTGATTGGTGAAGTCTATGTTCAGTGCCCTCCCTTTTCTCCTTTCATGGTCTTTCTTCTCCTTTAATGATGTCTCCCTGCCATATGCAAACTCTCCCTCCCTTCCCATCTATCAGAATCTGCTTTAAAAAGGGTCTGAGAAACTCATTAATACTACAGTGTAAATGACTGGTAAGCACTTATGTGTTATCCTCTCTATAGTATTTGCATTCAAATAAGGGGGAGATTTATGCTAAAATGGAAGGAATGAAGATATATTGGTAAAATGGCCAGCAACCTTGAATAGGTACAAAAGAGAATCACAGTTCTTCAACTTATTACTAAATGTGTGTCCTTGAGGAAGTTGCCAGACCTCAGTTTCCTCATTAACAAAATAGGATATTGGAGTAGATTATTTTAGGGTCCAGTTTACTATGATTTTAAATTTTGGAAAGAGTTTGAGCCCTCTTTCCATCACTCCTAAAATCATAATCCATCCACAATCGATCCTGCTTTTCCCACATGCAAAGAGAGTTCGGATACTGGCATCCATCTTCATGCATCTGCCTAGCTAGAAAGTGAATAGTGGTTTTCAAAACACTCATTGATCTGAGCATGAGAAATTTTCATTTGGATCACAAACAATGACAGCAATGTCCAGAATGCCCAGGGAAGTGTACAAAGACATGTTACCCAAGGACTTCTGTATTCCCGCATTGGTCATTCATCATGGGAAGATAGTTTCAGGATCACAAGAAAATCGACATCAGTCATGGGACAGAGCCCAAGGCCAAGGAGCACCTGTCTTGAGTCCATGGGCTCCATCAAGGCTGTAGAAGCCTGCAAATGTTTGGCAAGAACTCAGTTAACCAGAGGCACAGTTGTAATGAATAATTGGGCAGCAGATTTATTTCCTGAAATTCCAAAGCTCTCTTTAACTTTTGGCTTTTCCTCTGGCCCAGACTGGCATAACCTTTTTTTTTTTTTTTTTTGCAAAGACCAGAAAGGAGTAGACTTGGAGTCTTTAGAGAGATGCTAGCATCTGTTCCTTAGAATAAAATAGAAGAAGAAAAATAGGAAGAAAAGGGGAGAGGAAAGAGGAAATACTATTTTCATTTCTGAGATTCAGCTAGCCAGAGAAAGATCACTGTATTCTTTGATGAGATTACCTGGAGAAAATAGGCAGCCCTCATCATCCAGGGGTCAGAGAAGTCAGGGAGAGCCCTTCCTTAGAAACTGGGCATGCTGGGAATTGGTCAGATTGGTGTATGAAAGATTATAAAAAGAGAGAATACTTTCACATCAATCTCCTAATCCACCATGCCTGGACAGGAAGTTAATAGTCTCTTGATGCAGTTACTGGGCTCAGCTTGAATGTGGTGAGAAAATTCATTAGAAAACATTTACTCAGGACACAATTAAAATAAGACTATGTGAATAAAAATGATGCCAGCTCCTTGGGTATATATTACCTTTACTGAATGGGCATCATTGATCATGGGCTTCATTAGGTAGTACAGTAATGAATCTTAGGCATCAGCCTCTTCATATAAATTTCTTTTGGACAGATGCAAGATAGCGGAGGATATGGGGGGAGTTATGATGTCCCAGCCTTCCTGTAATCACATATAATGGTCATAAAAAGGAGGCATTAAAGTCTGTTGATATTTTTATTCCATCCAGTCAATTTATAATCCATCTACTACAGACACTTAACCCTGTTTCTGCTTTTGATGTCCCTGCCTGGCTTCTATTACATTACAGAGAGTTGCTGAAATATGCTGGTGCTCTGGAGAACACCCCACACACACACTGGGGAGACAGAGTTTGTGTTTCTCATCATCATTCCCGTTTTATCTCCTAGAGACACTCAATTCACAGTTTAGAGATTAAAAGGAAGAATGACAGGTAGTATAGTGAAGGACCACACTGGTGCAAGCTGGAATCCTATAATGGAGAGAATCCTTAGCTTGGAGGCAGAAGTCCCAGGTTCAACCACTCACTAGCTATGTAGGACATTGGGTAAGTCAATCCCTACCTCTGAACCTTGGTTTCCTCCTCTAAAGAATGGGAATAATAATATTTCTAATCTCACAGGGGTGCTATAAGGGTCCAGTGAGGTAATGGATGTATAAAGCTTTGTACCTATAAACCATTATACATGTGGAACTTGAAAGTTAAGAGGGACATGAAAGATTATTCAGTTAAACCTCCTAATTGTACAGAGCAGTCAGTCAACAAGCATTTATTAAATGCCTACTAGTCATATCATCATTTCTCTGATGGCATGGCTTTCTTTGGCAACGAAGGACAACCACTGTAACAACAGCAAATACCTACTATGTGCTAAGCCTACGCTAAGGATCAGGAATACAAAGAAAGTTTTCAAAAGTAGAGGTGCTTTGAGTGATTTGCAAAAAATAAAAAATAATTCCTGTTATTATTAATTATTAGTAAATTAATTATTAAATAATTATTATTAACAAAAATACATTATTCTCCTTTGACCAAAGATCCAAAGGCAGAAGAGACCTCCAAGGCCATCTAGTTCAACTCTCTATTTTACAAATGAAGGCACTGAGATCCAGGGAAGAAAAATGATCTGCTCCAGATCATAGAAGCAGCATGTTACCTCTTAACAATCTTTGAGGTTGGTAATATAGAGATTATCCCCATTTTATAGGTGGAGAAGTAGAGGCTCAGAGAGGTCCCATAATCACATAGCTAAGCAAGGGTTTAACCCAGGTCTTTCTGATTCCCAAGGAGCCCTTTATCTACTCTACTGAATAAAGTATGAGTTATTCAAATGGGATTGTGGAGAGAGTCCCATTTTTTTATAACAAAGTAGGTATATCTTACTTTATTGATTTTTCCTCCTGAGTTGATATCCAAAGTCTGCCATTTCCCCAAACAATATGATTAATGTCCCCCAAAGAAGTTCCCTTTTCCCAGACAGCATAAACAAACTCCTTGACTTTTCAGTTCCTCCATTGGTACAAAGCCTTTGTTATTGGAGCAGTTTGTTTTTGAGGTTTTCACAGACATTCATTATAGAAATCTACAAAACCATGCTCTCTTGCTTTCATGAAAAAATGATTGGGTTGTACTTTCCCTAAGTCCTGAAGATCCAATGTGATCCTAGCAGATACCTGGGGGAAATTCCTGAGAGCCACATGGCAGTTATTAGTCCATTATCCCCTAGAAAAAAGTCTAAATGAATGGGAAAAGGAAAGGGTGGTGCGTTGGAAAGAACGATGAATTTAGAGTCAGAGACCTGTGCTCACTAAACCACAAGCTACCTCCAAGGACATTCTTATATAAAGGATTACAACCATACGAAGTTTGTATAAAGAATATCTCTATCATAATGTAGTAGAGTGGGAAAAGCAATAGATTTGGAGTCAGAGAATTTGGGTTCAACTCTATCTACTTATTGCTTTGTAGCCTTAACCAAATCACGTAATTTTTCTGAGCCTCAGTTTTTTTTTTTTATTTTGGGTATTTGTGAAGCGCTTGAACTAGATTACATCCACAGCTCTGATACCATCATTCTAAGAAACACCAAAAGAAGCCACAAGATTATTATTTTCAAATCAAAGGAACATGAGTGAAGATAATTGATGTAAAATTAAAACAATAACTTTAAAAAGTCAATATTTCTAAATCTAAAATATCGTTGGTATGACATCTACCAGGACAGTGCTCCCATAATTTAGTCTAGTTGAAAACCTTTGTGAGTGGTTGCGTTTGGAAGAACTTCACCCTCTTGCCACCAATCTGCTGATAAGCAAGTCTCCTCCAACTTTGCTACACTGGTCCTTAGAGCACATGGTCCATCTCTGCTTGAAATCTTTGCAGATTGGTAGGGCTTGTCCTCTTCACCTCAAGAAGTCAAAATCACCTTCACACTGCTGTAAAACACTGCATTAGTAATCAAAAATAGCTAGAGAAATGAAGCCAGTATCAGCAACACAACTGGGGAAAGAATGGTGATCAAAGATGAAGGAATCTACAGCTGATTTGAATACTAAGCTTTCTAATGAACTCTGTAGAGGATCATTAAGTGCATACTATTTAAATATTCCATTCCAGGCAAAAGATAACCTTGAGAAACCAAGGATATATTTTTAAGGTTGGATTTTCATTTTTGTATACGTAAACCATTTATGTCAATGACTGGGCACAAAAAAAGACATACCCAAATTCATCAGTCCTAAGTTAAACAAACATGAGTTACCTGAAAGCACCTGGAACATTTCAATGCCCTAAAGCACATGGAGAATGATCTAACACAGTAAAATATAAACTTCTTGACAGCAAGGACTGTTTCATTTTGTCTTTGTATCTCTATTACCTAGTACATTGTCTGGTACAGAATAGTCACTTAATAAATGAGATTAATTGCATAGGCTCATAATGTAGACCTGTAAGATACCTCATAGGCCCTCAAGTTCAACCCCCCCTTTTACAAATGAGAAAACTGAATTTTGAGTACATTAATGACTTTTCCAAGGTCATACAATATAAAAGTCATAGATTTAGACCTGGAATGAACTTCAGAGGACATCTAGTCCACTACCCTCATTTTACAAATGAGGAAACAGAAGTCTAGGAAATTGAAATGACTTCCTTGCAGTCACACAGGTAGTGAGCTTTAGGAGTGGTATTTAAAACTAGATCCTCTGACTTAAGGGTCAACGTTATTTCCACTGTGCCTCACTGCCTATCTTGCCTTTACTTGAAAGTGGAAGATATAACATCAGAAAAAGAAATTGAAAATGAGAGGGCACAGCCAGAAAGGATTTCAGTGTTGATGAAGGGAAAGAGAAAACAGTTATTGGGAGAGAACTGAATACTAGTTGAGAGGGTAGGGAAGGCTGGTTGGCCTTGTCTTAGGTTTTACATCTTTTCTAAAGGGGAAGAAAGAAAATAAGAAAGAGAGGAACTGTGATTGGCAAGATATTATGCAGAACAAATTCAGCAGAATTTCTAATGGTGTTTGGTGTTTCCTGCTGGAAAGAATTGGGCTCTGCAGGGGCGGACAGGAAGGTCAATCGCTCTGGTCCCACAATCACCTTCAGACTAACCATGTGACTTAACAACCCTCAAAATGGCAAATTCACATTTCCTGAGCAGGAGGTTTCACCCCATTGAGGATTCTCCAGCTGAACAATGGTGGGAATTTCATAGCAGGAGACATTAGCAGAAAGCTCCTGAGACACCTCAGATTTCATGGGAATGTGATTTGCTTGTGTGAAGAGAAGGGAAAATGAGAATCCCAAGGTGTGGAAATTGCCATGCCTCATTTAACTAAAGAATCGGAAAGAAACCAGGGTTTCGAGAGACCCTAGCAAAAGGTTTATCTTTACCTTGCACCCTCAGGTGCACCCATAAACATGAACTCCCCTCCAGAAAGTGCTGACTAGAATCTTAGCTAAAAGACAGTAATATAAATGGTTTCCTGTGGTTAATTTCTAGTGACACAGTAATACCCTCCAGGCCCAACCACAGAAATGCAAATTGAACTGCACTGTATTTCTGACACCTCCAATCTCAAAAAGGAGGAGAGATAGGAGCTTCCAAAAAAATTCTTCTCGATGAATAGGAATTTATGTTAATGATATTCCTAGGAAGAAAAAATATTAACACCTGAGAATTCATCTGGAGTAATGATATTATAACTTATATCAGAGAAAGTGTTAATCAGTCTAATGGAAAAGGTGCCAGTGAATTTCCTCTAAGAAGAGTTAAGGTACAGATAATTCATCTCAAGAAATGCTCTATTCTGACATTGATGAATCCCTAATTTGATCTCTTCGATGTAATTTAACAAGCATTTATTAAGGACCTTAATAAGTAGAGTGCTGGGCATAGGAGGTACAAAGCAAAAATGGATAGGGTCCTTGCCCTCAAGGCATTCAATTTCATGTGTCCATCCCCTCCAGCAGGCGGTGATACTGTCTTTTCATCTTGGGCAGTTCAGAACCATGTTTTAGCATAAGATCAAAGCGGGAGAAGGAGCAGATCTGATTATAACAGTATAAGAAACTCCCAGTGGGGAAACTCCCTCTACTAGTACAGATCAGAAACTCATTTGTAATTTACCATCCTAGAGAGTTCCCTAATACATTGTTAATTGTAATTAATTGACTTTCCCAGGGTCATAGAACCAGAATGTGTCAGAGGTTTCTCAACTCTGAGACTAATCTTCTATCAATTTTGTCATACTATCTTCCACAGGAATCACAGGATCATACATTCAAAGCTGAAAAGGTCCTCAGAGGTCATATAGTCCAACCTCCTGGTTTTTATAGATGAGGAAAATGAGACTCAGAAAAGTCAGATAAATAAGTTGTTCAAAGGAAATCAGGGAGTTCACATCATAGTTGAGTTTTGAACCCAGGTCTTCTGACTTCTAGGCTTTCTCCATAGGATCCTAGATTTAGAGCTGAAAGGAATGCTAGAGGTCATATTAATCCAATTCCCTTATTTTACAGATGAGTAAACTGAGACAGATATTAAAGTGACTTATCAAAAGTCACACAGCCAGGAAAAAGAACTAGTATTAAACCCAAGACCTCTGGCTCTGATTTCTATCCCTTTCTCCAGAACACCATGCTGCAAGCTGGAGAGCTGTCCTTGGGTCTTTTAGTATTTGATGGATCCCAGAGTTCCTCTTGGCTTGTCCATCTGGGATCCCTTCCTCTTACCAGAGGGCCAACCCATCTCCTTTTTCAGTCAGATATATTTTTGGTAATGGCCATTACAGGACTATCACGCAATCTTCGTGGTGATATGTTGCAGCTCACTTTGCTCCAACAGTCAATTCAATTCAGGAATTTATTATTCACCCACTATGACACAGCTAGGCAGCATAGTGAGAAAAGCATTCTACCTGGCATCAGGAAGACTTGAGTTCAAATCCAGCTTCAGACACTTACTAGTTGTGTGACCATGGGCAAGTTGTTTAACCTCAATTTCCTCATCTGTAAAATGGGGATGAGAACAACTACCTCCCAGGGTTGTGGCAAAGAGCAAACGAGATATTTGTAAAGTGTTTAGTGAAGTGTCTGGAACATTAGCCTTGGTGATGATGACGATGACAATGATCGTACACTGGGGATACAGACATAAAAATGAGCATCTTCCTTCACTGAGATTACAGTCTGAGGGCATGTACACAGAGAAGGAAATACATAAGAAGAACGAAAGAGCTCTAACAATCTGAAGGGGCTAGGGAGGTGGTACAAGAGAAAATCAGAAAGGACTTCACCAGGAAATTACATCTGAGCTGAGCTTGGTGGGAAAGTAAAGATTCAGAAGTAAGGAGGGAGAGCATTCCTATGCCTAGGAGATAGCCTGTGAAAAGGTGTGGAAGTGGGATACAGTGAATAACATATAGACCAGTCTGATTGAAATATAAAGTGTATGAAGAGTCTTTGTACAATATTGCATTGCCCTTTGGGTCACCTACAGTTCTGATTCTTCTGCTATCATGGTGATCCAAGATTCACAGGCATAGGGAATTGCCAGAGAGGGTTATTGGTTTTTAATGAGATCTCTTTCTGCAGAATCACTGAGAATTGCACAATGTCACCATGTCCCAAATGCCTCCCCCAGTGGCAGGCCGCCAACTCCCAGTTACTCCCAGTTGGCAGTGGGCAGGACTTTCCACTCATAAAACCACCAAAGTGAATCAACTTACACCAAAACAAAGTCAACACTTAGATTCCTCTGTGGACCTCTCCAGAAAGCAGTATAGTATGGTGTACAGAGTGCTTTAGTTGGGAGAGGACTTGGATTCAAATCCTGACTCGGATACTTACTAGCTTTGTGATCTTAATCACGTCCCTGAATTTCCTTGGGCCACAGTTTCTTCATTGGTAAAGTGAGGGGGAGGGGCCATTTGGCCTCTTGGATCCCTTATAGCTCCAGACCTGTGACCTGAAATATTAAACATCTCTAGACCTCAATTTCTTCTTCTATAGGATAAAGGAGCTGAAATGGATGGTCTTTGAGGTTCCTTTCAGCTGTAATCCTATAATTGCTCCCAGTACCTCATATAGATCTCTGCATAAATATTTCTCAAATGAATCTGGAGGTCCTATGCAGAAAGCTATATGTACCTGGCTAAAACAACATGCTATCACTTCCACCCTGCTGTGCCATCACTATAGAGACAGGCAGAAGACTTCATGACCTTGAGGACTCTTCAAATTCAGGCAAGTTCTACTGGTCACCCAGATTTCAAGAATGAGTCTGATGAGAGCTCTAGGCCAACCATCCAACAGCCAGCATAGTTGTGTTCAGAAAAGTTCACCCCCAGGGACTGGACAACCACACAATAAACTCCTGAAACTGTTTGCTATAGCAGGTGGATTCCCTTCACCTCTGTGATCTACAGAGGTCAAGGAAATTTCCCTAACAATGGAATCACCAATTATAGGATCACAGATATAGAGCTAGAAGGGACCTCAGAAGCAATTTGTTCCAAGCTCCTCATTTTCCAAATGAGGAAACTGAGGATTGAGGAATTCAAGTAATCTGGGATCATATATCTAGAGCTGAGAAGGACCTCAGAGGTACTCCCTCATTTTCCAGATGAGGAAACTGAGTCCAAGGGAGATTAAATAGGATCCCCAAGGTCATGCACATAAGTTTCAGAGATAGAATTTGAATCCAGATCTTCTGACTTTAGAACCAGTGCTTTTTTTTACTGTACTATACAACTATATAGTCAGGAATGGCTCCCCATCAGAGTCATCTTTGAATTAAGATGTCCAACCACGGGAATATAACAAAATAAAGCCAGGTCTTCAAAACACTGAATGAAATGAGTGAGCACTGGCAAAGAGCCTTCTTCTCATTGATCCATCAGGAAGTCCAAGATCCTATCTTGAGTGGAATCCCATGTCCAGGAACAAATACAAATCCAATAACAAGATAATGAGTTTTCCCAGCAGACCTGGCAGGGGTTGCAGGCATCTCCTCTTCACCTTCATCTAACATCAGACCTCCCAAGGCATTGTGCCAATTGGGCTTCCAAACATCAAAAGTCAATATCAACTCTGCTGTTCAAAAAATCACTGGGGAATTTCATGAATATCTCTGGGATTCGGGCCAGACCTATGGTATCCAATGTGAGAAGAGAAGCACAAGCATGGAATGGTATTCCAATGAACAATGCTCTATTTTCTTAGCTTGCTAATCCAACAAAAACATTTATGATGAAAAACCTATATATGAACATAAAGCTCACCTATCTAGATGTACTTTGGTAAATGTTAGTGGTCATAAAGAACAAAGCCCTCTATTTCTCTCTTAGTATCTTTTTGGTCCAGACCTATGATTTAATCAAGGAAGGAAGTTCATGGTAAGAAAACCAATCTTCAAATTCTCTGTAACTTGTAGTCACTGAGAACTGCCTGTTTCACTGGAATGTTAAGTGACTTGCCCACCCACCAAACAAATGTCAAGTGAAACAAACCTAAGTTTCCCTTACTCAAGTTATGCTTACTGCCTCGCCGTCCCACTTCATGCTGACTTCCCCAGATTGGAGCATTGGTGTTTTTGACTTTGAGGAAAAGTCTTCAGAGTACTGAAAATATAAAATAATTTCCCTTCAGACATCATTTCCACCAAAGTTGAAGCCTTGGCCAAACCAATCTATTGGACATGATCAAGTCAGCCTCCATTCTCATCCATCCAAATTATCTTTTGTGGCTTAATACCATGCAACAGAACAAACATTTATTAAGTGCCCATTTATTGAGAGTATTGTATCAAGAGCCAAGAACATATAAAAATTAGAAAAAACATATATGCCCTACCTTCAAGAAACTTATGGTCTAAACCAACATTTGCTATTGGGAAGGAATGAATATTTTAGTCATTATTGCTAGGATTCCAATAATGGTCAGTGACCAAGAAGTGAAATGTATGGGATAATGATGATAGTGATGATTAAACTCACATGGATAATCAGTGGTATCTTTTAGAGATGAGAAAGCTGAGACTCCAAGGGCTTAAATGAAATGTCATTGGGTCACATTACTAGTGAGTGGTCAATCAGTCAAAAAGCATGTATAAAGTACCTACTATGTGCATAGCACTGTGCTATCATGGGGATAGAAAGGCAAAAATAGTCCCTGCCCGCAACGAACCCAAAGTCTATTGGGAGAGATGAAAATAACTAGGCATATATAAGATAAATACTGTTTAGATGAAAGGTAATCTCAGCTGGTAGCTGGACAGGGACAGGGCATCGTTCAGAAAGAAGATGAAATTTGAGCCGAGTCATAAAGGAAGCCAGGGAAGCTAAGAGTTAGAGAGAAGGAAGTCAAAGAACCCAAGGTCTGAGGACAGAGGAGCTAGAACTCCAAGTCAGGACTTCTGAATCCAAGTGCAATGCTATGTGTAATATATATCATATTGCCTCTCTTCAGAGATTCATAGATTGTTGGAGCTAGAAGAGGGCATAAGGACCTTAGATGGACCAAATCTCAAAGATGGACTACACCTCTAGATTTCCTCTTCTTGAAAAATATTCTCCTAAGCAAAGTGGAAGGAGCCAGCCTAGGATCCAGAAGACCTGGGTTCCAATCCCACCACTGTCACCTACTGGCTGTGTCACCGTGTAAAATTCATTTAGTCTATCAGCATCCTAGGCAACCCTCTAAGAAACTAAATTGTCAAACAGGTATTGATCTACTTTGATAGAGGGAGCTTCCTCCCCCAGGAATTCCCTATATCACTGAAATCACAGGACCAGACCAATAAAATGAGGAGGAGAGGGGAAAGGTAACCTAGACATGTTTGTAGATAGAAAGGGGGATATGGAGATGTAGCAGTTGAAGAAGTAAGAAGGATAGAGGATAATCAATGGAGCAAGATCCTAGAGATGATGAGATCAAAGGCACAAGCAGAAGGATTCATCTTGGAAAGAAGATGAAAATACTTTATCCTCTAAGACAAGAAGGAAGTGAAGAAGAGGTCTGAGGTTAACAGAAAAGGGCTGGGGTGGTCAGAAGAATGTGGCTATTGAGGATTATTATGAGGAGACAGAAAGCTACAAATCAGATCAAGAATGAGAAGCAGGTAGGAGAGGTGAAATGGGAGGGAGGACAGGGGAACCTAGGAGAGGAGAAGGATGGTGGAAATCTCTTGTATCATAATTTGTACAAGAGTCATGGGAGCTTTACACTTCCCAAGAAAGGGGACATTTTGTGTCTTTCCTTGGTGAGGGGAAAAGAAGACACCTAAAAGTCCAAGAGAAGAGAAGATTCTTTCACTCCAAGCAGCTTCCTTCTCTGGGAGCTGGTAGCAAGAAAACCCAGGAAATAGAAGTACTCAGCGAGAAGCGCCTCTGGCATTTAGACTGAGTAAAGCTAAAGAACTGAGTACAAAGTCAACAATGAAGTCAAATCAATGGACTTTAGCCGAGGGTCTCTCTCTTTGAATCCACAAAGAGAGAAAAAAGACAAAGGAAAGGACTCACTATGGTAACAGACACCTGATGGAGAAGAAAGATACGTAGTAGTATCTTGAATTCAATTCCTATAGTTACCTAAAACATCATCTTTAAACAAAGTAGTTGTTCAAAATCTAATTTTTAATTTTAAGATGTTTCTGGAGTATCTAAATAATCCACTGATAATAATGTATTAAAGGCTTTCTAAGTGGCAGGTAAAATTCGCTATTATATGTACTGGGAATCCAAAGACAGGTGCTGATCTGCATTAATAGAGGGAGTTTCCTTCCCCAGGATTTCCCTATACCAACAAAATCACAGGAGCAGTGTGGGGGAGAGGCAGAGGAGAGGGGAACCTAAAGATGTCTGTAGATAGAATGAAAAAGTCCCTGCTCTCCAGGGTTGGAGGATAGTGGAATATGTACATTCATAAGTGTACATGGGCAGTTAGGTGGTGCTATGGGCAGCTACGTGGCACAATGGATAGAGCTCTAAGCCTGGAGTCAGGAAAACCTGAGTTCAAATGTGACCTCAGACACTTACTAGTTGTGTGATCCTGAGCAAGTCACTTAACCCTATTTGCCTCGGTTTCCTCATCTGTAAAATGAGCTAGAGAATGAAATGATGGACTCTCCAGTATCTTTGCCAAGAAAACCCCAAATGCAATCACAGAAAGTCCAGCATGACTGAAACAACTGAACTACAATAAAGTATATATAAATATGGAGTATGTTCTAGTCAGAAAATATCAGGGAGTTTCCCCTAATTACCCTATTAAATATAACATAATCATAATATATGTATATATGTAATATATATCATAATCGTTATCATAATAGTTGGGAACTGTTTAGTACTTTAAGGTTTGCAGAGAATTCTGGCCTCTTTCCCAAATATGAATAAAGTTGTAGGTCACCTTTCATTTTTAATTTAGAGTAGCTTCTTTGCACTGAACATAGAGCAAATATACAAAGAAATTCTATTTCACTATCACCAAAATTTCTTAATTAGCATAGTTCCTAGCACATGGTGGGCATTTAATAAAGTAATTTAGCCTTTCTCTGCCTCAGTTTCTTTATCTATGAAATGGGGATGATAATAGCAACCTACCACCTAGGCTTACTATGAACAGCGCATGCGATTATATATGTAAAGTGATTCGCAAACCTTTGAGGGCCATGTAAATGCTAGGTATTCTTACAAAAGTAAGAACAAACAAACAAAATGATGTTCACTTGGAGAAGAGTGTGGCTTCCTTCCCACCCTGCCCTGTTGGGGCACCTGACTACAGGAGACTCCTGTTTGTTCAATCTAGCCTTCCCCTTGGTGAAGGACTGAAACAGGGGATCATGAGGTTAGCACATCTCCACTCTCTGCTAGAATGGGGAGTCTTTTGGCAAAAAGACCAAGGAACAGGACATCAAAATCATTCATTCATTCAATCAACATTTAATGAGTACCTACTATGTGCCATGTACAATTATTGGCCCTGGAAAATATAAAGACAAAAAAGGGAAAGGAGCTGCTCAAGTAGCTTACATCCTAGGAGGGGGAGAGGAAAAGACAGGCAATACAAACTGATGGGATGCCTGACTAGGAAGTGACACCTCAACTGAGTGTTGAAGGGAGCTAGGGATTCTAAGAGGTAGGGGTAAAGAGGGAGAGTGTTCCAAGCATGGACCATAGCCAATACAAAGGCTCCAAGATGAGAGATGGGACGAGAACAACAGGAAGAAAAGTTTATGAGGACCTTAGATTGCATGAAGGGGTTCAAAGTGCCATAAGGTTAGATTAGCAGGCTGGATCCCCATTATGAAGCACTTTAAATGACTAACACTTTCACCACCTTGTCTGTATTTCCCAAAGAAAAACAACACCCAGATGTGAGAAGCTAATAGGAGCAATCCTGCAGGGATCCCTGCTCCACCTTACGCTTTCTCTCCTCTTCCTGAAGTTTTCTGCTTTGCATTTGCACTGCTCATATTCTGTCCTTCTTTCTCTGTGCACTGGCTTCATCCCACCCTCAGTAGAATACAAGCTTCCCAGCTGTCATAGTGCCTACCACTAGAGACAGCCATTCCTGTAGGGAACACTTAAGAGAAAACCCCTCTCCACAGGCAAGATGGATTCCCTCTGGCAATATATCTTCTTTAGAACTGCTTGGGGCAATGGCGAGTTAACCTTTTTGCCCAGAAGCCAGTATGTCCGAGGCCAGACCTGAATCCACAGCATCTTGGTTCCAAGGCCAGTTCACTACAACTACCTCTCACTTTCTATGCAAGTGCTTCATAAATGGTCATTGAATTTAATAGAATGGAATTTGGAGAATCTGGGTTCAAATTCTGCTTGTCACTTAGCATCTTGTCCCTGTGGAAAAGTCACTTTCTCTTTCTAGGCATCAGTTTCCTCATCTGGAAGACGAGGGGGTTTAACCAGTTGTCCTTTGACATCTCTTCCAGCTGTAGATATATGATATCAAAACCTAAAATAAATAAAATAATTAGCAAATAAATATGTATATATGCATACATAAATATATTCACATATAGACATATATAGAAATAAGCGCTAGCTCTGGAGTCAGAGTACCTGGATTCAGATTGTGTCTCTGCTACTACCTGTATTAACTTGGACAGGCTGGATCCCCCTTATGAAGGGCTTTTAATGACAAGTACTCTTTCACCACCTTGTTAACTTGGGCAAGTTAATCTCTCTAGGCATCACTTCCCTATCTAGAAAATTAGAGAATTAGACTAGATGGCCTCTAAATTCATTTGAGATCTAAATGCATGATCCCATGAATCCTATGAATTGAATTTAATCAAACAAAAGATTAGAAGGGAATTAATGTAGCATTCAAGGAATCTCTATTCTAATTATGTGTAGAATTCCCAAAAAGAGAGATGTCAAGCAGATAAGCCCCCTAAGATATTATGGGCAACCTGCACAAAAGAATAAAGAAAAACATTTTAATAAAACATTCTGCCCCAAGCAAGTCATGTGCTTCATTTATCATACATGAGGAAAGAGAAGAGTTTGACGTGGAATAGAACTGTGACTTCGCTCACCATGCGTTCATTATTTAATGTCACAGAAGTTCTATAAATGGACTCCTGTAAGGTGGAACATCCATCCTCATCTCCAATACTTATTTGCTGACAGTAGAATTTACAAGGGATTTTTTTTACAAGTGATTATTTAAATAAAAATCTTCTAGGCATTCCCCATGACCTTTAAGGTTTTACCAAAGACGTGGTTTTTTTTTTTTTTCAAAAATAAAGGAAGAGAAAGTTGAAGTCAAGCCTTTAGAAAACTTCATTAATAAGATAGAGCTAGTCCATGAACCAAACGCCTCCCAAGAAGCAATGCTTTGGCATGTTGCCATTTTTCCTAATTCTTCAGCAAATGCAAAAAATGTGAAAGTCATTGAGGGGGTGCCCCTAAGAAAGGAAATGCTCCTTAAACAGCCCACATCAAGCAATGACCTACTGGGAGCACAAAGACCCTAGATTTAGAGTCAGAAGGAAACTTCAAGGCCAACTATTACAACTTCTCTATTTTACAGATCAGGAAACTGAGTCCCATCAAAGTGAAGTGACTTGCTCAGATCACAAAGGTGACAAGTAGGAAAGCTAGAATTTGTGCTCAGATCCTCCAAGTCCCAGCCTAGCTTTCTTTTCACTGTCATGGGGCCTCTCAAGTCAGACAACCTTTCTGATTCTCATCCAGGTTCACATCCTGATTCTACCAATGTCTTCCTGAGTGCACTTAGACAAGTCAGTTAACCTCATTGGTCTATAAAGTGGGAGGGAGGGGGAAAATAATGATAACAACTGACATTTATAGCATGTTTTGGAGTTTACAAAGAATATTACATATATTATCTCTTTAGAGCCTCATTCAAAGTAGGAAACTACAAGGTATCTATCTCTCCCCCCCAAATCTGAAATAACTGAGGGAACAAAGGTTAAGTTTCCAAGCGTATTGCTGTATTAAGGAATGCATGCCAACTGCACAAAATATCCAAGCAGATTTCCTCAAATTGACACTGGACCCTGAATACAAAAAACAACAGGATATAAACTAGGATACAAGATTAGATGGTCTGATTTCTAATTAGAGAAAAGAACAGGCAGTTTACAAGTTACGAAGGAGAGAGCGAACAGGTACAATTCCCTGAAATCAGAACAATTGTCCCACTCCCCATAAAAATTCCTCCCAGGTGCAAGGAAACAATGACTGATTGGCCATTAGAGGGCCAGAATTCAGATAACACGTAAGGGCTACTTGAGATGTATAATTGTGAGAAACTCCTTGAATCAATCTTTGGATCTACAACAGGGAGAGGTGATCCACCTTCCCAGACACACAGGGCTAGGTTCAAACCATGCAATAAACTTTTCTCACAATTCCCGTCACTGGATAAAGTTTTCCCACAAAACAGAAATTGGACTAGACCCATGATGAAATAGAGAACTGAACTCAATCCACAATTGACTCACAAGAGGGAGTGAGTGTGGTTCACTCAATTCCCACAATTCTCACACCCCATTTTACTGGAACAAAAACTGAGGTCCAGGGAGGATAAATAACACAACTATTAGAGATCAAAATCCAGATTTGAACCCAAATCTCCCTGACTTAAAGAGCATCTCAAAATCCTTTGAATAAAAGGTTATGTACCATGCAAGGTGCTCTATCATCTGGCCTTACCTAGCTCTAAAACACATACCTTTCACTTCAGTAAGACTTTCCTCATCATCATCTTCCAAAATCAAAACACAACCAAACTCACTGTCTTTGCCCATTTCACTGCCCACCCTCATGGTGTGGTAGATAGAGCATTAGATTTTGAGACAGAAAGAGCTACATTCAAATCCTGCCTCTGACACTTCTGGGCAAGTCACTTAATTTCTCTGTGTCTCAGTTTTCTCACTTATAAAATAGGAAGGTTGAACTTAATTGCTTCTAAGAATCCTTCCAGACATAAAATTATGACCCTATGAAATCCAACCCATAAGAATAATGAGGATGGTGTGAATAGGAGGTAGCCATCACCTTCCATCTGTATCATACACTCTACATTCTAATCACTAGTTGCTCCTCAAACTAAAAACTCAATGCAACAAGAATGTACGAAGCACTGTTGCATGCAAAACACTGTGCTAAAGGGGGTAGGGAAGGGATACAAAGCTAAAAGTGAAAGGAAACGCCTGCCCTCAGGGAACTTGTGTTCTCTTTTCTGCACCCAACATGCACCTAGATAAGTAAATGAACCTGTTACATGGTTCCTATGTGTACTCAAACATGTTGCCCCCATGCCTTGAATGTCCTTCTTCATCTCTGACTTTTCGAAACTCCTGATCTTCCTTGAAGGCTCAGTTGAGGTACCACTTTCTGTAGGCAATCTTCTCTAATCCTTCCCCCAACTGAATGTGTTCTCTCCCTCCTCGAATGCTTGTTTGTCTAATTGTCTCACCCCATGCATTGTGGCATATTTGTCTTTATATCTTATGTATCACAGTATGTGTGTATGTCATATATAAATTACATACATATCATATGGATACAATCAATATTCAACATTCCTCTGGTTAACTTTTATGACTTTAAGCATTCAGGTGACTTTATTAGTAATTTCATTTTCATTATCACATTAGTAATTGCACACATTCAAGGCTATGTGAAATAGTAAAAAAAAAAATGAGAGGCACAATGCCTACAAGTTTTTAGAGGAGCTGATGTCCTACTAGGCACTTCATTGGTCTTGTTCACCCTATGTTGTAAGGAGCTCTCCATGCATTCGTTGCACATTTTCATTGTTTGTCTTTAAAATTCAAGTTTTTGTGTCGTAATTATGCCCCCAACGCATGGTTCAAGTCATTTGGGCTCTAAACTCAAATGTGCAAGGTCAGTGATGTGGCTAGTGAGAAAATAAAGACGTTAGATAAATTTTCTGCCAAAATATCTGCAGTCACTGTTGCCTAACGGACCAACTGGCTAGAGACATTGAGGTTGCTAATCTCATTCAATGGCAGCCCCAATGTTAAATGTCCACTTGCCTCTGCGGTACTCCCATACCCTGAGACTCTTAAGGATCTCAAAAGAGGAACAAAGCAGACATTGTTGATGGGTTATTTCAAGCTGGTGTGTCCTTTCATAAACTCCAGCACCACCCACCAGCTGTGAAGGCAAACAGAGTGTCAGAGGTGATTTCAAGACCTTGTCAGTCTTGGAATCTTCTGACTGTAGCAACTAAAATCCCAGCAACCTCTCCATCAGAGGGTGGCCAAGGTAGAGAGGTTTACAGCAGTATAGCATTCTGTAAAATACCCTCACATCTCTTCTGACACAGTTAAAGGTAAGATTCAGGTATAAAAATGTAATAGTTTTAAAAATTGTATTTTTATTTTATTTTTTATACTTTATTTTATTTATTTTTATTTATTTATTTTAAGTATTTATGGTACTGTAGACTTCACGTGTCATGAAAAGGGAATATTGTCTAAAATCAACAGTGTTTTATTCAGATATTAGCACAAAAGATTACAGAATTCTAAGGAATTACTACTGAGAAAATAAGTTCTGAATGGTACCAATTTTATTTGTGCACTACATCTTATGGGTTATTGCATGGTTACTGTGTTAGGAAAAGTACATATTATCAAAATTAATATTTTGTTACCAAGAATTACATGCAGAAAAGTGTATTTTCCGCAATCTCTACTGAAAGATTGCAGTTTTGCGTGATTGAAGGAAACTTGCTCCCTATTTTCCATAGGTACAATGTATCAACATTTACTTTCATGTGATTTTCTAAGCCTGAATTAACTATAGCTATATAGACATTTTGTGTACACTTATCTGAATATCTATTTCCTCCCAGTAGGATATAAGTTCCTTAAAGACAGAGTGTCTTGTTTTTATCTCTGTATCCCCACAACCTGGCACACATTAGGTGCTTGGAGCCAGGGTATTACAGTACAAAAAGCAGTGAATTTGGGGTTGAGGTTTCATTTCCGGCTCTGCCATTCACTACCTGCATGACCTTGGGCCAATTATTTAACTTCTCTGGGCATCATCTGAAAAACTAAAATGCCTTGGTGTCAGGGTTCCAGTTAGAAGGCAGGAGGTTGAGAATCAATCAATGGAGACTTGAGAAGGAACAATCAAGAAGGTCCAAAGGGAGTCAGGAGAGAGCAGCATTACTGAAGCCATGAGAGCAGAGAATACCCAGGAGGAGAAGAACGTGGTCTACAACATCAAAAGTTTCAGGGAAATCAGGAAGGGTAAGGACTAAGAAAATACTTCATCATAACAGTTAAAACATAATCAATAACCTTTAGAGAGAGCATTTTCAGTAGATGGTGGAACTAGATGCCAGACTTCAAGGGAATCAGGAGAGGGTGGTGAGGAAATGACAGTCATCTTTATAGCTGATATTTTTCGGTCATTATTTCTAGCTAACATTTCTATAGAATATTAATAATTATTATATTAGTGACACTTTAAGGTCTACAAAATGTTTTGCCTATCTTATCTCATGTGATCTTTACAACAGCCCAGTGAGGTAGATGTTATTATTATCCCAATTTTGCAGATGAGAGATTGAGGCTGACAAAGGTTAGGTGACCTGTCCAAGGTCTACCCAGGTAGTGATGCTAGTAATAATGATTATACTAAGATACATATATATGTATATGCATATACATATATATGTATATGTGTGTGTGTGTGTGTGTGTGTGTGTGTGTATATATATATATATATATATATACACGACTGTTAAGAGGATAAGGGATTTGCCCAGAACCACATAGGTAGTAAATGTCTGAGCAAGACTCAGGCTCAAATCCTCCTGCCTCCAAATCCCAAGCTCTCTGCGCAGTGCTGCTGGGCTGTGTCTGCATATAGATGGCACAAGTAATTTGGCAGAGGCAGGATAGAGGGATCTAGAGTGGCAGTTTGAGGGGATTACAGAGTCAAGAGAAAGTTTTTAAACACGGGGAAGCCCTAAATATGCTTGGACGCTTCAGAGAAGATGGATTTAGGCTGAGACAGATTGAGAAAGAAATGAACAGGACACACTCTGAAAGGAAATTCATGATAGAATCGTGGGTTATCTTTGACCTGAAAACAGCCATTTCTTCTTCAAAGACTTAAGCAAAAGTGAATAGGATGGCTAATGATATTGAGAAAAGGGGGGCTTAGGAGATGTGAATGAATTTGTACCTTCATTTTCTTAATAAAAGAAAAGATGAGAGGCAGCAAGGTAATGCAATGAAACTTGGAAGGGAAAAGACTTGAGTTTGAAATGTGCCTCAGACACATATTGGGCAAGTTATTTAATCTCTTTGTGTTTCAGTTTTCTTGCCTGTAAAATGGGGATGACAATAGTACCTACATAAAAAAGTTGTGAAAATCAAATGAGCCTTTGAAGATTTAAGGTCAATATACTCAGCCAAAGTACAAAGCACTTGGGCAACCTTAAAGTGCTATATAAATACTAGCTGTTATCATCATCATCACTGTCATCTGCTGAGTTAGGGATAGTGCTGTGAAACTGGAGACTTGAGAAGGTTTAGAAAAGCTATTGCAGAAGAAAGAAGGGAAGAAATAAAAAGGTGACTTTTCAACAGTGAGGGCTCGGTTGAGATGGGTTAACTTCAGTTTGTAATGATCCTATTCAGTATAGTTGTCCAAATGTCTCCAATAGTGGTTATCCATTGAAAGAAATAGGAATAGAAATAGTAGATGGTGGTGACGTGACCCAGGACTGAGGAGTGGAAGAATGTGAACAACATAACAAAGAGGATGAAAGGAGTCAAGGGTGGAGCTTTTTCTCCAATAACTGGAGGAAGTAGGAATGGATAACCTTACTGTTATTCAATGTGTCTGACTCTTCATGACTCCTTTTGGGTTTTTCTGGAGTGCTTTGCCATTTCCTTCCCAGCTTCTTTTTACAAATGGGGAAACTGAGGCAAATAGAATTAAGTGACTTACCCAGAGTCAAACAGCTAGTAAGTGTCTGAGGCTGGGTTTGAACACAAGAAAATGAGTCTTCCTGACTCCAAGCCCAGCACCCTATCCACTGTGCCACCTAGCTGCCATTGGAATGGATAACCTAAAATTGTAACTAATAATGTGCCATGATAGTGCCATCGTCTTCATTTTTAGATCCCTCATGACCACTACAATATAAACATCATCCAATTCAGCAAGCATTTATTGAGCACCTACTATGTTCCAGATAGTGTCCCAGCCACTAGGAATTTATATTTTTTTATTACCTTCACTAGGTGAAAACTGACACAGGCCCTTCCCTCAGGGTACTTGAAATCTAGTAACTGTTTGCCCTGGAAATGTTTTAAAGTATAATACCATGAAGTAGGTTTTTATGATTAAGAATAATTTTTGTCCCAGTGGTCCCTGTTCTCTTAAAATGAGTATATCACATCCCTATTTTCTTCTCCTTACAGCTAATATCTAAGCCAGAATGGAAAAAATAAAGCCCAGTTCCACTCACCTATTATTAGCCAGTGAGATAGTTCCCTTGCATTGTAGGTTAAGTAATGATTTAGGGGTTAACCTGAGAATCTGGCTACCATTTATATCATTGTTCCAATGAGAAAGTGGGTTCTGAGTTCCAAATCACTGACTTGTACTATGCTGTGGAGCATAGCCACATATCTTTTATGGGTCACTTGGTGAATTTTTAAATAAGCTTAGTCAAGCACCTAATGCTGTGCCTATAGTGTATACATGCATGTGACCCTTCTACAGATGTCTGTTGATAGTAATGCAGCATAATTTTGACTCCATTCATAAAGGTTAAAACATACAGCCATTATCATTTGTGGTAATGGATGGCAATTTTCCATATCTCCAATGCTTCAATTACAGCGATTATAGCAGCAAATGTTTCATGTGTTACGGAGCTAAAAATAATAAGCTTAAGATTTTATAAAGTAGAACATTTCCATTACTGAGAACATAAGAGAAGTGGGTTCATTTTTCTTCTAATAATAAAATTCTCATTTCAAAAGACCCAATTCATAAAAAAACACTTAAGTGAAATTAGTGTTGACCTTATCAATCATTCCATTTCTTACACCCTCACTTTCCTTCTTCACTTTCTACCCCTTCTACCTCTAATACTTTTTAAAAAAAAATGTTTAAATTGTAACATCATAATGGTCTTAGAATTAGGAAGACCTGAATTCAAATCCCACTTCCTAGTCTTACTTAGATGTGTGTTCCTGGCAAATTGCTTCTACATCTATATGACTTGGTAACTGATTAGGACTTTGATATTAATATAGAGATGATGTGCAGTCTGGATTGATGAAAGAAGTTCTGACACAGTGAGATCTGAGAACTGAGAAACTCACATGGCAAATTCAAAATGTAACATTGTTTTCACCAAAGAAGTAGCATGGAAAATATTGGTGTAACATCAGACGTGAAGAAGGGAGAATTCTAAAACCCCTTAACACACATGCCTATTGTGTAAATCCAAACAATAAGTGTAATAATGATAGCTCTGATTTACATAGCCTCTCAGGATGTTTTGTGTCTGTTTTCTCATTTGAATTTCACAATAATCCTGGGAGGTCAGATGATCATCTCCATACTGAAAAGGGAAGTGAAGCCTGAGAGATTAAGTCACTCACAGAGGATCACACATATAGTAAGTGTCTGAAGCAGGATTCAAATTCAGACCTGTCTGACTTCGAGGGCAGTGTTACATTCACATTACCACTCAATGAAGCAAAGATGAAAATAGAATGCAAAGCCAAGCTGTATAACATAGTGAATGGGGTGGGTGGCGTGACAGCAAGTGAAAGCAATCAGACAGGCTGGTAGGAAACACCACTTTCCTGCACAAATGAAGATTGATGTGCCCAGGACCCACTGGGGAATTCTGACTTTATAAATAGCAGTCACCACCTTTGTTTGCTCTCTTAAAATAACTTCACATCAGCAAAAAGGAGAGAGCAGACAGACATCAAGCATTTTGGGTCAGTTTGTGGTTACTGTTTTTTCAGTGAAAATAATTAGCTTTGAAATAAAAATAAATAAAATGAAGGTAGTTGGGATTGGATGGTGAGGCAGGGCTACAGGCCGTGGAAACCCATCAGAAATATGAATAAATGGGAGCTGACCATGGTCCTTAAGATTGTTTGGCTGCAGTTACTGAGTTCCATGATTCATGAATAACATGCATCCTGAAAATAAAAAAGCAAGAATAAGTGGGAACCCAGAGCAAAAGGAGCTCAGAAACTAGAAGACTTCCAAAGAACCTTAGGCATCATTCAATCCAACAATCACATTATAATCAGATACTGACACAGGTAAAGAAACTTATAGGGTTTTGACTGATAAAAATCTCCCTTAAATAAAAGGGAAATAAGAACAGAAGTAGCAACAATAATAGCTAACACTTACTTGCATTTTATCCTCACAACAACCCTGAAAGGTGGGTATTATTTTATAAATTAAGAAACTCAGGCAGGCAGAGGTTAAGAGACTTGCCCAGATATAGTTAGCAAGTGTCTGAGACTGGATTTGAAGTTAGTTCTTCCTGACTCCAGGTCCAGCACTCCATCTACTGCACCACCTAGTTGCAAAATTGGCTTTTGGTCCTGCCAGTCTTAGAAAGGCAAGTCCGGGTGAGACATTGGATGGAGAAGGGAACCTTTCCTTATGGGCATGAAATGGGATACCTGGCACATAATGTTTTGTAAATGCTTGCTGACTGGTTCATTTATAGCTAAACTGTTCAGACCTTTCCATCTCTGCCATTCTGGTACCAGAAGAAAGTATTATACTAGGAGCAGCATATTCTGCAAATAGAAAGAAAGAAATTGACCTAAGAGAGCTTTATGTCTGGAAAATCTCACAATTTTAAAGAATCATAGAAGGCAAAATTAGGGGGACCAGAGCAATCTTTCAACCCTTTCGTGATCCAGATGATGAAAGAGGAAGCCAAAGAGACCCAAAGGTCACATGGGTAGCCAAGATTTGAACCTGAGAGCTCCAAACCTAAGTCCAATATACCTTTTTCTATACCATTCTCCCTTTCCCTGCCACAAAATCATAGATTGGTAGAACTGGAAGTCACCAAAAAATTACAGAATCATAGAATCTCAGACAGTTCCCTCTGAGGTCACCTAGTCCTTTCTTGTCGATTCCTTACCTGAACAAAATCTCCTTTACAATTAAACTGATTAGTTCTCACCTAGGCTCTGCTTGAAGACCTCCAATGATGTAGTACTCACAGCTTTCCCTCACTCAGAACAAAGTCAAGTGCAAGTCATGTCATTATTTCTCTGATGGCATGGTCTTCTTCAGTAATGAAGAATGAACACACGAACACACACACACAAACACACACACACACAACTTCCCAAAGTGGGCCACTGCACTTTTCATTTATTCACAAAAAGCACTTTGGGCAGCTCAAATTGTTACAAAGTTTTTTTCTTTTTGCAAAGCCCAAATCTGCCTTTCCACATCTTTCATTCACTGTCCCCAGTTCTGTTTTCTCTGGCCAATAGAATCATAGGATCATATATTTATGGCCAGAAGGAAGGCTTTGGAGGTCATTTAATCCAACCTCCACATTTTACAGATGGGAAAATTGAGGCATGGGGAGTTGAAGTGATTTTATCCAGACCAAAACACGTACTAAATGACAGAGCTAGGATTAAAATTTGAGTCTTCTGATTCCAGAACTTGTCCTTCTGCCATACTGGTTACTCCTTCTTCCATATGATAGTCTATGAAATACTAGGAGACAACTACAATATCCTCTCATCTCCAGGTCAACTGTCCTCAGTTTCTTCAACTGATTCTCCATCAAAAGATCTAACCACCTTCAGCTACATTAAATTATTGTATATCAAAGTGAGCTGAAGAAGGAAATGGCAAGCCGCTCCAGTTCCTTTGCCTATAAAACCCCAAATGGTGTCAGGAAGAGTGGGATATGACTGAACAATTGAATTGTGGGTAGAAAACTGGACTTGGAATCCAGAAAACTTCAGTTTAAATCTCACCCCAGATACTTATTTGTATCTGCATAACCCCCAGAGAGTCACTCAGTTACCCTGTCCTACAATATCCTCAACTGTCAAAAGAAAGCGGGGGAGATTGTCCTCATGGAATTATGACGTTCAAGAATTGCAGAGACCTCAGTGGCCATCTAGTTCACCCCATAAAGGAATCAAATCTCTACTCCAGCCTGCCCCAAAAGTGACAATCCAGCTTCTGCTTGAAGTCCCCCCATAAAAGGAGAGTCCACCACCTCCTGAAACAGCCCATCCTACTTGAGGATAGCTCTCATTGTTAAAAAGCATGGTCACATATCAAGTCCAAATTTGCCTCTTTGCAAAGTCCACCTATTGCTACTGATTCTACTTTCTAGCGTTAAGCAGAAAAGTCTAATCTCTTTCCCATGTGGCAGCCTTTCAAATATTTGGAGGCAGAATTCATGTCTTCTCCGAGTCATTCATTTCCCAGCTTAACATTCCTATTTCCTTCAGGTGATCCCCATATAACATACACTCAGTGACCTTGAAGGTCCCTTACAGTTCTAAATCTAAGATCCAATGATCTCCAGTTTCCTCACCACCCAGATTACTCTCCTTGCTTTATGCTTCAGTTGCCAATATCCTTCCTGTAATGTGGTGCCAGATCCCGAGTCCAGGATCAGCGAATATAATCACAGAGGCAAGGAACCCCAAAGGCCATCCATCTATCACAATCTTTGTCCCATCAGAGTCCTGTATGCAACCTTCCTGACAAGTGGTTATGGAGCTAACATTTGAAGACCCCATTGGGAGGGAATCTATTATTACTTCAAGAAGCCACCCATTCTGCTTTAGGACAGCTCTGTTGAAAAGGTTGAGTTTGATTCTGTTGTAAAGTTACAAAGATTCATTCAGAAGCAAACTGCCTGAATTTTATCCAACGAACAGCCAGGACCCTGGCCCTCCAATGTAATCAGTTCAGAATGAATAAGATTCAAGGTTCCAGTTCATCGCTTCTCAATTCCAGTCCAAAGAAATACATTTCAGTCAGTTTGGGAATAGAAATAAGTTTTGGTTCATCCTCTCCATTAATTACCAAAACCCCTTGATGTTTATGGATGGAAAGAATGCCAAAAGAAGGAGGGGTATGTCTCCACACCACCCCTAGATGTGCCAGAAAGAGGATGCTGGCCTATTAGATGACAGATGTTCACATCTGTTGGGCTGTAAAAGGAAATGTCCATCTAGACTCATTTTCTTGGCCCCTGAGCAGGGAGCTCTGGGCTTAGAGAACAGACTACTAAAACAGAAGGTGCAATTAATGAGCCACAGAGCCATTTCTAATCAACAAAAAGGTTGGTAGCTTAACAAGGAGCAGGAGAATGCTCCATGCTTGTGTGTGTGTGTGTGTGTGTGTGTGTGTGTGTGTGTGTGTGTGTACTCCATCAAGGCCTATCTCACTTTTGTCTTTGTTTCTTCCATGCCTAGCATATAACATGGCAGATGCTTACTACGCGATATAAGATCATAGATTTAGAACTGAAAGGGAACTTAGAATATAGTTCAACCACATCATTTTACAGATGTGTAAACATAGGCACAGAGTTCAGGTGACTTGTCCAGGGTCACACCAGTTACTAAGTACCTAAGGCAGGATTAGAGCCCAGGTTTTTCTTTCTCTAAGTCCCATCTACTATGCCTCTGATTGATTGATGGTATATTTGAAGCTCATTTTCTGTGCTTTGAAATTTAACTTCTGTATTATGGAACATATTTTCTTAGGTCACTGGGGACATGGGATTCTTTTTTTAATAGCACCTTTATGAAATAATAGTTTCCGTGCCTCTAATGAGAGTTGATCATAGCTTTGTGTTCAGGTTTAATCAGCATGTAATACGATAGTGTAACCACCGATATACAGACGCAGGAACCAGCATCTTTTGCCTCAGCTCATTAAGTAGCTATGGAGACAAAACCCTAGAGTTTCTCTGTCTGAGCTGCTCTGCAAAGGCAAAGAAGACACCTGCTGCCAGGAGTGCACATGGAGTCTGCTCACCAATGGTGCTCCAACACAGGCATGCCAGGCCAAAGACCAAGGAGCTGGGAAGCCACGAGCCCCCTCTCCTGTGAGCAGCTCTAACAAAGGGCCATCTGAGGGAGGAGAGGGCAAGAAAAGAAGCTATCCAGGGAAAGTAGAAGTTTGATCGTTTATGTTCATATTGAAATGTCATGGTAAACAACTTTCGGGTTAACGATGTGTGCTGCCAATAGTGAATAAGAACCTTTAATATTTCATTCCAAAGGCAGAGTATTGAGAATCAATGTTGTCTAGAGGAGTCTAGAGAAATCAGCAAGATCTGGATCCCAGTCATATCTTGGAAACTTACTAGATGACCTTGGAAGAGTCACCTAATTCTTCTGGGTCTCAGTTTTCTCATATATAAAACAGGTATGATAATAACTATAACACTCTGTTAGACTATAAATTGCAGATCAGGTGACAATCTTTACTGATAGAGAGAGTTGCCTTCGCCAGTAATTCCCCATACCAATGAATAACTTCCTCACAGGTTCCCTATTACAAGCCTCAAATGAGATTAACTCCCAAGGAACCATCACCCAGCCATGGGTTCTGCAAGTGCTAAATCCCTTACTTCCTCAGTATCCAGAGCTATTGAAGATCCAGGAAAGAAAGTTCTCACTGCCAAAGTGCTAGGCACCATCAAATGGCTCAACATCAGAAAGAGATTCAGTTTGATCACTGGAAGGGATGCTGCCTTGAAACTCTATACTAAGACCCACTAGGCCTTTCCATTCACCTTGCAGCTGGACAATTCCATATGTATTGTCTTTCTCCATTAGGATGTGAGCTCCGTGAAAGAGGTACTATGTCAGTTTTCTACTTGTACCTCCAGCACATAGTACAATGCCTTACACATTGTAAGCCCATAAGGAATGTTTTTCATTCATATAAATTTATTAATCCATATATATATATTATTTTCCATATTTATATAATTCATATAAAGTTATTTAATTCATCAAACATTTATTAAGCACCTACTGTGTTCCAGGCATTGTGCTACATATTAGAAATACAAAAAAAAAAGAAGAATCAATCCCTGGCCTCAAGAAACCTACATTCTTGAGGGGGAAGCAACATGTATACAAGTAAATTCAAAATATATACAAATTCAATATAAAATAATTTAAACTGCTATATAAATGTCAATTTTGATGATTAGGGAAAATGCCCTCGATCCAGTTACATCTCACTCATCAACATGCTGCATGATAAGAACTGTTGGCTGTTTAAAAAATCTAATGAGCCTTTTAATAAGCCTTTGGGAGCCTCTCATGTTTAAATCAAACATTGTAAACACAATTTAGAGCCCCGGAAACTAATGAGGCTCTGAGTATGACAGAACAAATTCATTTACATTAAATTGATCCTAAGTCCTGCCCGGGTGTTGATGGAATAGAAGAAGCTTTGGACTTTTTTTGACAGGTAGATCTGGCTTTATATCTCATCTGAGATGTTTACTAGCTGTGTGACCCTGGCCAAGTCCCTTATACCTCTGAGTATTTCAAATGGACGTTCTTCCCAGGATCATTGTAAGGAAAGTGCTTGGTGAATCTAGAAGGATTGTATAAAAATATGAATGACTTTCATTATTTCTTCAGGATAAGAAAGCAAGAATGCACAAGCTGGTTCTTACAACATTTCTTTAAAAATAATGAAGTACTTAGCTTAGTACCTGGCACCTAGTAGGTATTATATAAATGCTGAGTCTCTCCCCTTTTTCTACCCTTGCCTTCCGCCCCCACCCCCAACTTCTACTCTTACTTCTGCCACTAACTAGCCATGTGACCTTGATCAAGACTTAATCTCACTGGTACTCAAGTTTCCTCTCCTTTAAAAAGAAAGAGGGAAGGAAATAAGCATTTATAAAGCTCCTACTATGTTCTAAGTGCTTTACCAATATTATTCCATTTGAGCCTCACAACAACCCTGCAAGGCAGATGCTGTTATCCCATTTTACAAGTGAGGATATTGAGTCAAATAGACTTGCCCAGGGTAACATGGCCAGAAGGTATCTGAGGCCAGATTTGAACTCAGCTTTTCCTGACTCTGGACCCAGAATAAATAAGGATATTGAACTAGATTTTCTGTAAAAGACCTTCTAGTTCTTCCTTGCTATCATTTCATGGTTTCTCCATCCATTGCATATATGTTTGCCTTAAAAAATATCTGCTATTGATCAAAAACCTGATTTAGTAAAGAGCTCATTCTCAACCCCAATAGGGTGAATATTCAAGATTTGTCCTCTGAGATGTAAATAAAATCTGAGAAAAGACTGGATTTGGAGCAGAGCACCTGGGTTCAAATCTTGGTTCTAGTATCCACTCTGTGACCCTTGGCAAGTTTTTTCACCTCTCCTGACACTGGTTTCCTCATCTGCACAATGAGCGAATAGGCCTGGTGGCCTAAATTGACTTCTAGCTCTGGTTTTATTATTCTCCGATCCCACAGTTTACAAAATGAGGAAATTGTTATAGACATTCTCTCAGATCTCCTCTAAGTTGTGAGGTCTCCTAGACCTCTACGGGCTCTGCCTTTCCTCAGGCCAGCAGGACTCAGGTTTGACCTGGGCATACCAGATTAATTTCATCAGTCATTAAAAAAACAACTTTGATAACATTGATTGATCCCATATAAATTAAACAGTAAAACAGCCTAGAAATTATGCATGGATAATGCCTGTGAAGCATTTTGTCAATCTTAAAATGAACCACGGTAATAGCAGGGTTTTTTTTTTGCTACTACTTCTCAATTGTGTATTACAATTTAGGTCAAAAACAGTGATTTTAAAATGTTAGTCAATAGTCCAGAAGGCAGAAGAAGCTCCTTATAAGTGATGTGTGTATGGGTGTATACATATATAGATATATATTTATATATAGACATATGTAGATATATCTATATATCGACATATATAGATAGATCTATATAGACATATATAGATATATAGATAAATATGTCGATATATAGATATATATATAATAGTTGTCTCCATGAAAAACTGGGCTTACATGGAAGCAGGGTATGCGAAAGTCAGCCAATTGTTAAATATTTAGTATGAGCATTTACACATCAGAAATGAGCAAATGCTACAAATTGTGGCTTGATTTATCATTTTATTTTCTAGATTTCATTGTCTAGATTTCTGAAAGTAATGGAGAAAATAATAAGAACACAGACTAAATTTAAAAGTGTGTTATATATAGTCTTTTTTTTAGAAAACCAATCATTAAATATTTAATAGCATACCACTAGATATAAAATAACGCAGTTATCAGCCTCCATTCCCTGAGGACATAAGTTCTTATGGGGGAGAGGGGAATATCGATCAAGATCATTGGAGGTAATCAACAAGTATTTATTAAGTGTGTACTATATGCCAAACACTGTACTAGATGTTGGCCATACAAATACCAAGAGTGGAAGTATCTCTATTTACATGAGTTTTATTCTAAAGGGAAGAAAGTAAGTACATATCAAAAATGATATGTATAGACATAAAGTAAATAAATACAAAGCAGTTCAATACAAGGTAGTTTGGGAGGGAAGGAGCTCACGATTGGGGCGATCCATAAAAGTTTCATGAATTGCATCTTAAGGGAAGAGAGGGACTTCATCAGGTGGAGGGAAGGAGACAGTACATGCCAGACACAGAGGTCTCCATGGAGTCCAACTCTTAATTTTACAAATAAGGAAACTGAGGGCCAGGTAAGACAAGTGACTCTTCCAGTATTATAAAGGTAGCAAGTATCAGAGTGAACAGGGGTACAGATCTCAGCTCTGCCTCTTACTACCTATGTAGTAAAAAAAGCACAATGCTTTTCTTCAGACACCCAGTAATTATCATAGTGCCTGGTATGTAGTAAATGCTTAATAATTTCATGTTTAAAAATTGCATGTTAATTGACTGACTCATGACATCTCTAGGCTACAGTTTCCTCATTTGTCCCATGGGACGTTGGACTAGGTAACCTCCTCAATCCCTTCCAGCCCTGGATCTTTGACTGTATGATCTGATGTCTTCTCTTAGCCTCTTTGTGTTTCTTTCTCAAATAAGAAGGTTAGACAAGATGGCCTCCAAGGTCTCTTGCAGCTCTATGTCTATGACACTATGTAGGTAACTGCTAGAGAGTTATGGTATACTGTAAAGAGTTCTGGAGCTAATATCAGGAAAGACCTAGTTTCAAGTCCCATTCCTGAGGCTTAGTAGGTATGTGACATGGGCAAATCATTTTCCCTTTTCTGCCTCAGTTTTCTCCTCTGTCAAATGGGAATATAATTTGTACTGCCTTCTTCCCAGGACTGTTATGAAGAAATGACTTTGCAAAGTTTAAAACCTTATATAAAGGTGAATTGCTATTATGAAAGTCAAGCATTTCCCCCATAGACCAGCCAGCAAACTGCAACTGCTGCGTTCCCCTTTCCCTAAGAGGCCAGTCTTTTCATTTCCCTCCTCCTCTCCTCCTCCACACCCAACTCCAACTCCCTGCAGAATCGAGCTGCAAAGCTTGTCTAACCTCCATGAACTTGAGCCAAAAGCCTGAGGGAAAGAGATAAGGTTGGAAGGGGGACTTGAGGGGTAAAGGAGGAACCAGGGCATTTTCTTCTAATCCTACTGCAGCAAGACTTCCTGGCAAAGCCTGGGAGGTCTCCTCAAGGTCTGTCTTAAAGCACAGACTCAACCCAGATCACCCATCTGCATGCACCAGCTAGTCCCCAGTCCCCAGCAGCTAAAAAGGAAAGAAGTTGGTTTCCTCTTCTCTTCCAGCTGGTACTTGAAACCAAGCCTAGGCCCAGGGATTTCTGCTGTCAGGTTCATGTTTCATGTGCTTTTTCTTTTTCCCTAAAGGGTTCATTTTTCCCCTCACATTTTTTAGAGTTAAAGAAATGATGGGGGTGGGCATATGAGGGAGGAGAAACACAGTAAAGTTGGCAAAGATTTCTCATGGGCCTTTTACTGAGGAAGAAACATCCAGGCTGTATCTTTCACTTTAGGAGTTTCTGATTTGAGTTCTTGCTTTTGACATTAATTAGGTTTCTTTTCTACTTTCACCTCCTTAGATCTATTGATCTATCTTCTGGGGGGGTTTCTCCAATTCATTAAGAGAGGCATGGAGTCCAGAACATATCTTCTCATTTTCCTCTACCCTGATCAGATCACTTCTGGAAGACTCTATTAAGTTCTTTTTCTTCATCTGTAAAATAGATATAACAATACCAGCAGCACCTACTTACACAAAGCTCTTTACATTCCTTAAAATGCTATAGACTGTTTAACTATCACCAATATAATTATCATTATTACTGCCCCAATATTTTCAGAAGTACAATGATGAATCCAGAGAAAGAACTATGGACTTGGAATGCAGAGCAAAGCACATCATTTTCTGTTTTATTTTTTTTCTTTCTCATGGTTTCTCCCATTGATTATAATTCTTCTATGCAACATGAATAATGTGAAAATTTGTTTAACAAGAATGTATGTGTAGAGCCCATATCAGAGCACAGACTATCTTGGGGATGGAGGTGGAGGGACAGAGAAAAATTTAAGAGTTATGAAAGTGAATACTGAAAACTGAAAATAAATTGAAAACTGTAAAAAAAAAAAAAGTACAATGATAAGCTACAGTGCATTCAAATGAGGGCAGCAAAAATGGTGAGATAACTTGAGGCTAGGCCACAGAGGATCAAGTAAAGTAATTGGAGCTATTTACCCTGTACAAGAGAAGACTCATGGATATGATTTCTCTTTCTAAGATTCCAAATTGCAGTCATGGTGAAAAAGGGTTACAGTCGTTCTGCTCCCCCAGACAGAAAGACTAGGAACAATGGGTTGAAGTTACAGAGTAGCAAATATAGATTTCATGTGTAAATGTAAAGTCTTACACTAGAGGTTCAAAAAATCAACTTCACAATAATAAATAGGAGAAGGTGACTGGGTGGCACAGTGGATATAAGGCCAGGTCTGGAGTCAGGAAGACTAATCTTCCTGAATTCAAATCTGGTCTCAAGCACTTAATAGTTTTGTAACCTTGGGCAAGTCACTTAACCCCATTTGCCTCAGTTTCCTCATCTGTCAATTTGAGGTGGAGAAGGAAGCAGCAAACCACTCCAGTATTTTTGCCACAAAAACTCCAAATGGGCACATAAAGAGTCAGACATGACTGAACTGCTACAAAGATGCATGAAGAAGGCAGACAAGGAGCTGCAGACATGGAACTCACAGAAGAACTTCTTAGTTCTGGAACTGGTTTCAGAGCATAAACTGGAGCCTGGATAGCTTTTTCCCTACACTAAAAACTGTTCCAATTGTTTAATTAACAAGTCACTAAATAGCAGTGCTCCCATGGTTTCAAGAAGACCATTTAATCCAAGGGAAAAGACCAAGGGGAAAAGTAAGCCTACACAATGTAATTATTTAACTACAATTCATTCAGTTTCTTGGCATTGGCATCTTTGCTTTAATGTGAGAAAGGGGTATTTCAGAGCCTCGTATAATCAGGACTTTGTTCGTAATCAGTCCCTTCAACTGTAAAATGAGAGGATTGGCGCAGAGCATCTCCAAGGTCCTTGCCAGCTCTAAATCAATAGCTCTCTGGTTTGTCACATATCATCACTGATGCCCATTTGGAATATTCACCTCTATGGCAATCTTCTAATGTTCAAAAATGTTCATCTCTTTCCTCAATCATTCTCAGACTACTTCTGTGTAGTCACAGTGATGACTCCAGAACAAAGAAACACAACTGAAATTTGCATTGCCTCTTTTAAAATACGAAAAGTGTTTTTCTGCCTTTATTTCATTTGATCAGTATACCAACTCTGCAAGGTTTATAATACAAGTGGTACTATCAACATTTTACAGAGAAGAAAACAAAGGCCCAGAAAAGTTAAGTGACTTGCCCATGGTCACACAACCAAGAAACGTCAGTAGCAGCTTTAGAACCCAAGTCTTCCAAAGGTCACACCTGCCTATATTTGACCCTTCTCATTTCTCACATATTGAACTCTGATCATTCTATTTTATTCAGCTATTATTTGTTACTGAATTTAGTCAGCATACATGGATATGAATCTCGATGCTACTACTTAATAGGTTTGTGAACTTCTTTAAGCCTCTTTGAGTCTCTATTTTCCTCATCTGTAAAATAAGGAGCTTGGTCCAGAGCACAGTTTCTGAGGTCCTTGCCAGCTCTCAATCTCAGGGATAGGGACAGGAAGAAGCAGTAGAGAGATAATGGTAAGGGATGAACAGAGAAAGTAGAGAAGAAAGGCTCCCATTCTTGTATTTTTTAACTTTTATCTATGTAGCTAATGGAAAGAGGCCACTCCCACCCATTTTGTAGAGAATCTCAAAATATCTGCTCCCAAATGCAGGTCCCTGGTATCTCCTACATAGGTGCCTCTCTGGGTATGCACAAAGCCTCATTATATTCATGTTGTCTAACTTGATCCTCACAACTGCCCTGTGAGGTAAATACAATTACAATTCCCATTTTATAGATGAGTAAACTGAGGCTAAGAGAGACTTAATGACTTGTCCAAGGCTGCCCAGCTAGTATCTAAGGCAGAACACACTCAGGTCTTCCTGATTCCAAGTTCAACACTCTATCCACTGCAATAACCTTGATGGATTAGAACAATGGTCTGAAATCAATAAGCTGGAATTTAATAGAATAAATGCAAAGTCCCATTTTGAGGTTAAAGACTTTGTGACCTTCACAAGTGGAATCTGGGGGATGCATGGCTAGTCAACAGTTTCTGGGGGAGAAATAAGATGTTTTAATGAAATGTAATCTCAATGCAATTCAACAGTGTGATAATGAATGAATGTAAGTATGAGTGAAACAGCATTTTTAAAGCCTTGTTTTGTACCATGGTAAATGCTAGGGATACAAATATAAACAATCAAGACAGTCCCTGACTTCGAGGAGCTTACAGTTCAGCAAGGGAAAAAACACATACAAGGGAGATAAGAGTCACATGTGGGAGCCAAGAGGAGAAGATGAAAGCAGCACAGCTTGAAGTTGGTCAGGAAGGCTTGTGGTGGCCTCATTCCAAACAAGACGAAGTAAAAGCTCACTTCTCAAAACCCAGGGCCCCAGAGGCAGGAATCCTGAATTCCTTTAGGAGGAGAAGGATCCCAGGGCCAACAGAATGATTAGAGAGGACAACCAAAGAATCTTATGTGATCTTAAGAAAGGCACAGTATCCAGGATGAAGAAGGTGACCATCCCACAAGACACTGTCCTGGCCAGACCAAATCTGGGTCAATGTATCGGATTTTGGGAGTCCCATTCTATGAATGATATTTACAAACTGTAGGATATCCAGAGGAGAAAGATCTGAATGATAAGAAGAATTGAAAGTAAATCACTGCAGGATCTGTTAACAAAACTAAGGACATTTACCCTGAGAAAGAGAAGAATTAGGGCGATATAACAGCTGTCTATCCTATGAAAGAGGGGTTAGAATTGTTCTGCTTGACCCAGAGGGAAGATGCAATGGAGGAAGTTTCAGGGAGGTAGCTTCAGTCCTCACATCAGGAAAAACTCCCCAAACTTTGAGCAGCCCCAAAGTGGAATGGGTTACATCGAGAAGCAGTGAATTCTTAGAGCAGCAAGGTGGCACAATGGATAGAGCACCAGCCTAGACACAGGAGGACCTGAGTTCAAATCTGACCTCAAACACTTACTAACCACATGACTTTGGGCAAGTAAGTTGGGCCTTACCACCTCCAAAAAAAGAGTAGTAGTGAGTTTGCCTTTACTGGAGGTCCCCAAGAAGAGACTGAAAAGCCTTTTGATGGCATGTTGTCATAGACTCTTGTTCATAGTTCAGTAGGACTAGATGGTCTCTGAAGTCTACACTGACTCTATGATCCCAGGATTCTCTGAAGTGCCAAGTGGATGGCATAAACAAGAGGTACTTTTATGCGGAGATGAACCTTGAAAGATAGGTTGGATTGAGAAAGAGAAAGTCAGAGGGAATTCCAGGAGAGGGGAGAGGTTATGAATAAGGTATAAAGCCTTTAGGAGTGAGCTGTGTTTGGGAGATTGTGAGAAAAAATGTGGAAGGGTTAATGATAAAATGATAATAAAAATAACTTCATTTATTTATGTCATTTTAAGGCTTGCAAAGCACTTTATAAATATTATTTTATATGTTCCACACAATAATCCCAGTATATAAATGCTACTATTATCCCCATCTTACAGATGAGGAAACCAAGTAGTATCTGAGGACAGAAATAAACATGGGATTTTCTGACTTCAGAAGCAGGCTCTTTCTACTGCACCACCTATAGGGGGTAGTAGGGATAAATCTGCAAAGCTGGTTTGGGGCTAGGATAGGGTCCTTGAATACCAAGATTAGTGGTTTAATTTTTTTTATTCATACATCTGTTCTGTGTCCAGATGTATACAATTAGTTGGTATTGTTTCTTAAACTACAGTAGTTTTGAAAGCTCCAGCGGGGAAGGAGTCATGTTTTCTACTTGTATTCACTTTGCAACTCTCTCCCTTTCACCTATATATCTGCATATAACATCCTCAGTAAATACCCTTGACTGGTCAACTAACACTATCTGGCTGTCTGACTCATCGGAAAATTCTCTTCAATTGCAATGGAATTCAATTCAATTCAGAAAAACATTTATTTATCACATACTATATGAAAAGTACTGGTGTAGATACTAAGAATAAGTCCCTACCATTAAAGAGCTGCCATTTGAAGCAACAGGCAGATCTAGGCTATTTGTCAAAAGGGCATTGGGATGAGTAAGTTATGCAAATTTTTAAAAATCATTTAAAAATCTATTTTGTTTGTTTCTGAATCTGAATGAAAGAACTCTACTTTCTTGAATGAAAGAACCTCAGCTCTGCCATTTGTGTGGCTGTGGGAAAGCTATTTCACTTTCTGGACTTAATTTCCTAATCTGTTAAACGAAGGGTGCTGAACAGATAACTCCTGTCATCTCTTAATCTATTATTCCATTAAGAAACCAACTAAGGTGGCCTGTACTTGGAGAGAGAGAATTTATATAGAGCTTTAAGGTTTGCAAAGAGTTTTACAAATATTTTCATTTTAGCCTGACAGTAACCCTAAGAAGTAGGAGATACTATTATACCTATTTTACAGATGAGGAAACTGAGGTCAATGGAAGTTAACTGATTTTCATAAGATCAGATTTAGACTCATCTTCTTGACTCCAAGTCCAGCATTCTAGCCATCACACCAACTAGTTGCCTCACAAGATGTTTTTTGTGATGTCCTACTCATCAGTAGTACCAAGAATCCTGACATCCTATCATATGGGAGGGAAAGACTCATGCTATGTGGGTTTTAGTATCCACAAGAAGCAGATTCCAAAGCAGCTCAGTATTGTCTTACACAGCTTGCCCTTCCAGAATAATCAATCAATAAGCATTTATTAAATACTTAGGATTTATTAAATATGTATTAAGTATGAGCCACGCACTAGAGAACAAAAGATAAAGCTAAACTAGCCCCTGCCATCAAGAAACTTATAGTCTCTTAAAGGAGACAGCACATACAGTAAAAAGCACATAGAGGTCCTTGGGACCTATTTAACATGAAAAAAATAAATGTTGACTCCTCAAGATCCCCACTATACACAAGACCAACAAAGCTATTGGAGTATAGAAGAAATGATTTTGCAGGGAAAGCCACAACTTCCAAAGTAAGTTGTTTGGGATTTTGTCAGGAGCTAATTTTGTCAAAAATGGCTATACTCAGGGGAGGAAAAAAAACTCTTGCAAATTCACCCTGGCCTCCTGATCACCCTGGAGGCATAGGTGATAATATGTTTTCAGGCAACAGAAAAAGAAAATTTTATAAAGTGATTGTCTAATAGTAGCTGAGGAAAATTTTTATTTTCTCAAAGTCCATCTTCAAACCTATCATTCGATATGTACCCCTTTGAAGTAAGTAATAAGTATCACACAGGAGTTTTATTTTTTTATTGGAATAGTTAAAATCTGAACAACCTTAGGTCTCATTAAAAGACCTGGTAAACGCGGACTCCTTACCCATGAGATTATTATATTAGGAAAGACTCCTACAAACACTGTGAAAAGATTAGAAGGAAAAATAAAAACCCAATTGCTTAACCAGATGTAAAGTTTTTCCTTATGTCATTTCATTGTATTGCAATCCAAAGAGCCTCTTCTGCACATAGAGGAAAATGGAATTTCTTGTAATATAAGTACATATTTATTAATGTGGCTGTGGGTCCATATGTATGCATAACACTGAGCAAGTGATTGGTTTCTCCACTTACTATTTTCATTTTTAAATTGAGAGAGCTTTTCCTCCACGCCAAATCATTCATGAGGAACAGCTAGTTACCAAGAAGACTCCCGGATGAATCAGAGAGAGACTGAGATAAGATCTAGAAACGCCATCTCTTCTTTATTCTGGAGAACTTACATTTTAAACAGGAACAGATCAGCTCACAACCAACTGTGGCGCATACATTTCCTCTGCCAAGAATGGCAGACAGCTTTTATTTTTCACTGTGGAAGCAAATTAGCAAGTGCCTCTTGTGTGGAATCTGTTAGCAGACATAGACGGATGGGGAATTTCTCTCGAGCGTGCTCAAGTCAGGAAAACAAACAGTATCCAAGGACAAAGTGCTCCAGCCAGATGTGACCAGGAACAACACAGAGGAGTCCTATATTTCCCTCCAGGAATTTGCAGAAATATTCTCTTCTGAAAGGAGACTAAGGAAGCATCTCGATCTTTGTTTGGCTTCAGGAGTGACATTTTCCAAAGGAAAGGCAGGAGTGGGAGAAAAGGTTACTCCCTATTTACCTCCACATGAGGTGGAGGTGAACTTGCTTCGGGACTCAGAGAACCACAGAGCTGATCTAGTGAGGCTGAACGCTAAATTCACTACCCAGAATTCTCTGTCCCTACCTTTATTCTATAGCAGTGAGTCTCAATCTCATCTGATTTTCACCATAAGCTCGAGTCTGTACATGTGTGAGTGTATCTGACATCTGCCCCTGTGCTCAATGTGAGCCAAAGTGAGGATTACAATGTGAGGACTTGTACAACAAAGAGAGCTTTAAAAGTGTTTAATCACAAGAAAATTTAAGTTTCCTGCTGCTAATGGAAATTGCCATAATGTCCACAGAGCATGTGAGCAGCTCAGTCACAGGAAGATGTGTAAACAACTTTGCAGGGGAGAACAGGAGTTTTAAGAACAGTGGAGGTAAAAGAGGATTCATAAAAGAAAGTTTGCTGAAGGAATCTCAAATCTTACTCTCCACCTATTTTGACTGTCATTTTCATTCCCAACTACTGGATAGTGAATTTTAGGAAAATAATTGAACAGCTGAGTATTTTCCTCTGAGTTTCTTTCTTCTTTCTTTCTTAACCTGACAATATCTTTGGAAGAGGAGTGAATGAGCGAGAAAAAAAACTCAAAGAAGATGTCAAAAGGCAATTTATGGAAACTTCCAATTTTCAAATAAGCTTCTTTTCAGAATCTTTTCAGAACATATAGTTAGAAGGAAAAATCTCCTGACAAGATCCAGTTGAAATCTCCATGTTGGAAACCAGCAGGGTCTACTCCTCCTAAGGTAATCTGATCAGTTCAAGGTTTGCTAATTGTCCTGAACGTCTTAACACTAAATGCATGTGGGTGAGGAATAGAGTCAAAGTTTGAAGCTTGCTAGAAAAAGTTTGGGTTTCCTTTTTCCATGTTGGGAAATAATTCTTACAGGTTAACCTTTTTTGACAAGGTAAACACACTAATGAGATACTGAGTGTTTGAACAAAGGCTATTTCATAGACAAATAAATTCAAATACAGTCTTGTGACAAAAAATTATACTATCTTATCTCAAAAATAAATTGAGCTGTGGTTATAGTTTGAATCTAAAGACTGCAAGGGATCATATTTTTGTGACAACTCGGTGAGGCTTAGCATCAAATTTTACTGATCTAACACACCCTCAGGCTTCATGTTTAAGTGGGAAAATAGCCCAGAATTGTTCCCACAATGAAACAAACAAGAGATGATGATGAATTCAGAGGTGAAAAATAGTCACGCAAATGAAATTTGCTTGTGGCACAAAAGAAAATAAAGGCTTTATATCTGTGCCTGAAACTCTATGATGAGTCCTTTTCATTCATAACTTATTCCATTGTGTACTTAGATCATACAAGATTCAGAGGTCTATAAATGATGTCATTCTAGCTATGATTCTGGAAACAATGGAAAACAATGCAAATTTAAGGAAATAAAACCTGAAGATGGAGTTTACAATTATTGCAACTCCTCTGGCCATTTTAGGCTTCTGTATCAAAATGAATCTCTGCCTGGCCTTTTGTGTCATCCTTTTTTTCTGCTTGGGGCAGAGAGACCCAATGGTGCAAGATCAAATAGAAAAAGAGAATAACAATTACACTAAGTAAATCCTGGGAAGACCCACGTATTTCTGACAAAGAATTATTATAATAATGTACAGTAGCTTCTATACTGTCTACTCTGAATTCTAACTGAATAGGGAATGCCCTTGAAAGTCTCTTGTATGGGAGTGATGGTCTGTTAAAGGCAATATGAAACTTCAAACCTATCACTACCTGTGAATTATTAAATCAGAAAAACATATCATACCATTGTACCTCATGGCTTTTTGTGTCTTTTGGCAAAGTTATCAGGATGCAGGCTTAAAGTCCACAGGATCTGAAAGATGCTGCCATGTGTCTCACATCATAATCTGGATTGCTGTAGATTTCATCACCACAGTGACAGTTGTAATTTCTGTATGATTTATCAATGTGGACTAGAAAGTTTTGGTTCACCTCAAAGTATTAGAAAAATTTTATTTGATGTGCTACATCATTTCACACATGCCACTAATTCACATTTATGTTCCAATTAGCAACATACAGGTTGCAAAACTTTTGCGGGAACACCATTATCTTGACTGGATTTATCATGTTTAAAGGAAAAGAGTACTTTGGAAAGGGCCAGTTATGCTAGACTGGTATCAATCATAGAGTTTGTTGAGAGTGTATAAAAATTATAATGGATGAAGAATATGGAGAATACCTGTGTCTTAAACATTTTACCATGACCTGGGTCTTGATAGCGATTCTAATTCTTATTTGTAATGCAGTGAACAGTATAATTCCCAGAGACTGATCCTGACTAGAACGCTGTAGGCTGGTGATGAGTTGCGTTGTGTTAGTCTCTACGGGGTTTTATATGGAGATAGGCAAAAGGAGCTCAAGTCTTTTACAAATAAGTCAATTCAAGATAAGACAATCCCCTGGATGCCAAAAAATCATAAATAGTCTAAATAAAGGTCAGCACAGGAGTTGGTAGTATTCTTTTGGTGTCAGGGACCATATTTATCCCCAAGGGCAGGGTCCAGTCTGATGAGATTACAACAAGAAGTATTTATTTAGTAGATGTTCAGAACTCCAAATGCAAATCTTTCAACTAGAGTAACACCAGCCAATAATGGATGTAGCCATGGATAAACCATGAACCTGTATTACGCAAGAAGGAAGAGTCCATGTGATGAAAAAAAATGGACCACTTTAATTTTCAAAAAGCTAGAGTTAATGTAACTACTTTACTTTGGATTGCATTAGCATTTAATTTACCCAGATATTAGAAAAGCATACCGTTAAGGTCACAGACAAAGTTTACTCTATTGTTTATTTATCAGTGGTACTGAATTCAGAGTCATGGCAGGTGCCCTCCACTAAAGAACTTTGTTTTGGTACCATGGACAGCTCTATTTCCCCAAAAACAGGAGTACCTGAAGTTACCAGATATTGTTTCATGGGTCTCCATGGCCATAGAATTCATCACCTGAATTAATAGTCTCCTGGTGATGAGCCTCTCAGCTAAAATGTCCTTAATTTTACGGAGAGTCTTTAGACAGACCATACTTGAAATCCTTCTACTTTGAAGAACTGGTCAGAACTTGTGCTCCATTGACATAGCTTTTAAGAACCTAGATCACTCCCATGCCATGATCAGAAATTAGAGCAGAGCTTTCATTTAAAAGAAATCTTCTGTGTTTGTAGAACATATCAATTATGGACAATCATCCTTACTCAATGCTGTTAAGATTTACAATGAACTCTAAAAGAATATGTTGACCAACTCATATTATTGCTTCAAAGAAATAGCAGGTATACTCAAGCATTCTTGTCTCATGGCTTTCAAATAAGCATTAAAAGAATGAAGAGAATCTGGTTGTTTGGGTTTAGGCCATATCCCATGGGATCATAACATAACAATTAAAATAGCCACTTTGTAATGTTTCAAGCATTAGCTGGCCAATCACTTGTCAGGTATGTGTTAGTGGGAATTCCATTAGTTTAGGGGGTTAAATTAGATGGTCATTTAGGTACCTTGCTACAATGAAATTCTGTGAATTTGTTTCACAGTGTTGCTCTATCTAAACATAATTAATGATGTTGAAATTCTGGGTGAGTTTTTCAAAGCTAAAACAGATTTACACTGATGAATCTCCTTTAAATTCAAGCAGCATTCATAGCTATGCAAGTACTAGCTTAATCAAGGGATATGAACCAATTTCAGCTTCATGTCTCAGACTACACTGTCTATTCTGTATCCTCTCATAAAATGTATGTAGTTAAGGTTTGGGTGTAGAGTATTACTCACTCTTTTATCTGAGAGTGTGTTGTTCTGTTGGTTAATCACTGTCCTTTATATATAAAGATATAGCTTTGTGGTGGACCCTCTGTATGCAGATATGAAGAAAAGAATGAGAAGTAATAAAAAGGAGAAAGAAAAAATAAAGGAAGAGAAAGGAGTATGGGAAGAAAAAAGAAGGAGAAGATATTGTAAGGAATTAGATGGGGAGATGAAAACAAAAGGAAATAGAAAAAGGAGAGGGAGCCCTTCCTTTCTCTCTGCCTGAACATCTCTAGCCTTTTGTCATTTAAGATAGGGAAAAGCAGGAGGCAAGATAGACCATTCTCTCCTCTTCCACAAAACTCTGGAGTCTGTGAATTAAGTTTTTAAACAAATGTTTTGATAACTCAGTTTCAATATAATTAGTTTCTATTATAATCCTATGTATCTTATTTTATGTATTTTACATTATTCTAGGAAAGGGCACATAGGCTTCACCAGACTGCCAAAGGAGACTGTGACACAATAAAAGTTAAAAATTCCTGAACTAAAGTTTAAATTGAGATATCTCTCAACTCTTTAATTAGGAAGAACCTTAAAAGCCTTCTTGAACCTTAAAACCTGCACTAGTTGGAGATAAAGATCCATTTTTCTATTCATTTGTAATATATATGCTCATAATCTGTGGTTTGGGTAGTATAGGGAACTCCTAATTTGGGGATTCTCTCACATCAATGTATACTGTAGCACTGCTTTGATTTAGTAGACAAATCCTTGGAAATCACTTAAGACTCCTAAGTAAATGTCAAAAGTGAGATTTGAACCCAGGGCTTCCTGAGGCCAAGATTAGCATTATAGTATACTGCCTCTACATTGTGATGTGTAATAAGGAGAAAAGAGATTACAACTCCAGGCAGAATACTGGCTGTATGAGCTTCCTCAAATATATTAACTTTTCAGTCCTCTAGATAGCTCTCTGAGACTAAAGGTTACAAAGAAAATGCCAACTTGAATTAATAGAGGGATTGTCTTCATTCAGGAACTCCCTGTACCAATGGAATAATAAATCCAGACCTTTTACCCTAAAAAGTGTGTGTGTGTGTGTGTGTGTATGTGTGTGTGTGACAGAGAGAGAGAGAAATATCCTTCTATTGATTCCTTTCTTCAGCAAACCTATAACTTGTTTGCAATCCCTGAATAATTATCTAGATAATCTACCTCCCCCCTCTGTATTTTCATCCCCAGTTTATAGACCTTTAAATTCAAGTATAGTGAGATTAGAGTCTTTACTCTAGTCAACGCGAATCCCAGAGGTATAAGCATAAAGAGAATTTAGGATAAAAGATTCCAGTGTGACTGTTTTAACCACACAGAAGAAAATCCTCCTCTTTCTGGATGTATGGCACGTGGGAGATAGAAGAGAGGGTCTTTTGTATGTTGCAATTCTAAAATTTGAGAAATAAGCCTTCAGGATTTAAAGAAGGGTTTTTGTGTATGGAGCAGTTCATTCAAAATCTCCACCCACCATGTAAAACAATTAATAATTTCAAGGGCCATGGTCAAGGATGACAAGCCTTAAGTATAATTTGCTGTCCAAATAATATTCCCAAACAAAAGTTCTATAAGACTTGAAAACAATAATCTCACTTCCACAAAGGGTAGCTGTCAAGCTACTCAAATTTAGTCACTCTGAAGGGTTTGACACAATGGTGACAAATGCAAAGTTTGGATCTTGCTTGTCATTCTGGCACATAGGCAAAGAGTCAGGTTGCCTACATTTTTCCTTCTGAGCTATGAGTGATTGGAGAGACGTTGTGGTATTGATAGCAGAAGACTTGGTATGAGGAGAAACCAAGATTAGAAACCTGCCTCTGAAAGTCACTAGTTGTGTGACCCTGTGAAAGTCACTGAATTTCTTTTAGCCTCTGTTTCTTCATCTATAAAATCAGTTTAGAAAGGCAACATGGCACAGTAAATAGAGGGCCAGCCTTGGAGTCATATGATATATCGTAACTGTGATGAGAAACTGTTAGAATCTCCAAGCGACTTTTTAAGACTAGAAGCTATAAATTATTGAGCTGGTTGAATGAAGGAAATTTCCACATGGAGAGGGTGGAGGGAATAAAAGAAGAGCTGGTGGGGGGAGAAAAAAGAGGGAAAGAAAACAGAAGAAGATGGGAAACGGAGGAGAAGAAGAAGAGAGAGGGGGGAGGAGAAGAGGGGAGAGAAAGAATTCTTTCCTTTCCTGTGGAAAGTACTATCCCTTTAGATTCAGTTCTTTGTAAAAATAGGAAGCACTACTTTTCAGGAAATGTGTTAATATCCTGGTGTCTACTTCGGGGTACCCTCTCCGTAGGATGAGAAATTGGATTCCATAACAAAGGTTCAAACACATGGTTTTTAGTCTATTAGGTGCCGTACAACTATTATCTCGGCTGAGTCTCACAAGAAATCCGTGACATAGGTATGACAAGCATTATTCTTCACATTCCACATTTTAAATGATTTGTTCTTGGTCATATAACTAATGAGTATCGGAGGTAATATTGAACTTCAACATTCTCTTCCAACAACTTCTTTCATGTGTAAAGAATGGTATTCAATAGGAATTTATTAAGTGCTTGTTTAATAAGCCTTATTCTGTCCCAGGTAGTCCCTTTTCTGAAGGAGCATGTATTTTAGTGGTAGCTGCAATATATAAATACTTTGGTAAGCACAAGTTAAATACAGAGTAGCTGGAGCTTAATAAGAAAAAGGGAACAGTTAGAAGACTGAAAAAAGCTTTATGTGGAAGGTGGGATTTGTACTTTCTTGAAGGAATACAGGCAAATTAAGAGGCAGAGGCAGTAGTGAGGAGGGAGAGCATTCTAGGCAAGGCTGAGGGGATGGCCAGTGCAAAGTCAAGGAGATGGAGAGGAAGTAAAAGGGTCAAGTTCAAGGAATTGCAAGTAGGTCAATAATAGTTGGGAAGAAAGGGAAACACCTACTCTGTCCCAGACTTTTTACAAATGTTATCACATTTTCAATGGATTATAGATTGTGTGGATGGAACTGTAAGAAGACTGGAAAGGTCAGAAGGGAGCATGTTGTGAAAGGTTTACATGCCAAACGGAAGACTATTTGATTCTGGAGGTAACAGGGAACCCCTAGAGTTTACTGAGGAAGAAGATTGGCATGGTCACAACTACAGTTTGGAAAATCACTTTGGTAGCTCGGTTGGAGGAGTGATTGGAGTGGGGAAAGGCTTAATCCAGGGAGAGGACTTAGATGACTATAACAATAGGATAGGTGAGAGGTGATCAGAGCACACACTAGGGCAATAACTATGTGAATAGAGAGGTGTTTGGTGGTAGAAATAACAAGATTTGGCAACTACTTGGGTACGTGGGATGAGAGCAAGGAATTAAGGATGACCCTGAGTTTGTAAGCTTACATGTTTGGGAGGATGGTGATGGTCTCAAAAATGACAGAGAAGTTCAAAGACAGGAGAATTTGAAGAAATATAGTGGTAGCAATGTGCTAGAGAAATCAAGAGAGAATGGGATGGAGAGAGCATGGAGAGGGCTTGGCTTCAACAAGTGGGGAAGGTCCTCTCTTCATGTGGGAAAAGTAGTTGAGGAAGATTGTAAGTGATGTAAGGTGAGTAAGAGAACAGAAGAGGGGATTCTCAGCAAACAGCCTCCATTATTTTTGGAGGTGTAGAAAGTGAATCTCTCTAGGGAAGGAGTAGGGGATGTTCTCTAAAAATGGAGGAGAGATAGATAAAAGATCTAAAACAGCTGACGTGGAGAATGAGTTGGCAAATGAATTAGGGAGACATAGAACGTTTGTTTGCTGAAGAGTGGGTGATTTCCTCCAGCTCTGTTCAACAGTATCTGAATTAGGAACAAAGGTAGTAGATGGATGAGAATAATCCAGAAGTATAGTTGAAAATGCATGACTGGAAATGGGATAAGAGGACAAAGGAATTGAGGGTACAGGATAGTGGAGAGTTGAGTTGGTTCACCAAAGGTCAAGGTGGAGAAGAAAGAAGAATATAGCTGGTGCTTCCCAGGGGATGACTTCATGAAGAACTGACGGGTTACAGGCACAGTGAGGACAAAGAAAGGATTAGAGGTCATAAGGCATAAGGAAAGATGGCATGATAAAAGTTTATAACCAGATAAAGGAATTTCATTATTTATGGACAGGAAGCATAATACTTGTGGACAATGTCAAGTCCAAAGTTGTAACCATTTTGGTGTGTAGCTGAGATTGAGGGGAGGAGTAGTTTTGAGGGATTGAATAATTAAGCAACTGGGAAGTTAGAGGCTGCTTAGTGAAGCTGATTAAGGCAGGATATGGAAGTGGCAATAAGAAATAAGGAGTATTATTACTTCCCCATCATGACCAATAAGTCAGAGCATGAGAAAAAAAAATGTAGCCAGTCTTAGAAACTGGTAAGGGAAGAGGTATAATTGGGAAGGAATCATATTTCAATGAAGGCCAAAATATGAAGAGCGAAACGGGAGGTTTAGAATGAAAGGAGGTTTTCAATTATGGAGCAGGCTTTCCAAAGGCATGGCATAAAGGGCAAGCAAATCTGGAGTAGGACATGGGAAGAGAAGGGCTGAGATAAATAGAGATGAAGAGACATCATGTCAAGGATGGGGATGGGGTTTGTACTTCAACAGCTAGGGATTCATAATTGTGGGTCTTTCTAGGTCTTCCTTTGAAGTTCAGCCTCCTGGAGGCTGATGGGGATACTGGGTTCATGATATCAAGGAGATCTACCTCATAGTAGGCAGTAGCAGACAAAGGTATGGGAGCCTGAAGGTCAGGGTACTTTATTTATCCTGAAGAAGACTCAGGGTAGAGTGGGGAGAGGAAGGAAGGGGTCTTATCCTCAGAACAGCCTGGCATTGGAAATGATCTACAGATCACAGGATCAGTTATCCAGAACTCTAAATCTAGAGTTCTCTTGAAAGAACCCCAGAGTCCATCAGGTGGCTAAGTGATATGCCCAACATCAGACAGGCTGTAAGCATTCTCGGTCTGATGTGAACATAGTTCCTCTGACTCCAAAGTCAGTGCCACAATATGCCTATTACCACTGTACTCTACAGCCTCCTGTGTTTCAGGACTCTTTCCCTACTTGACTTCACCCATTTCATAGAGTTGGGGTGAATAAAGGCACTCTGTAAGCCTTAACTTAATATGTCAATGTAACTTTGTTGAGTTGTTTTAATTATGTCCAAAACTGTGTGATCCTGTTTGGGGTTTTCTTGGCAAATATACTAGAGTATATATTCTTCTCTTCATTTGACAGATGGGGAAACTGAGGCAAGCAGGGTTAAGTGACTTGCCCAGATTCACAGAGTTAATAAATGTCAGAAACCAGATTTCAACTCAGGATGACAAGTCTTCCTGACTCCAGGCCTGGCACTCTCCCACTCTGCCACCTGTCTGTTTATTGACTTATTATTACATGACCGCTGCTACAGAACATACAAAGGAAACTTCCAGACCCAAAAAAATCCAACCTGTGGAAATCTTCTTCCAAAAAAACCCCCAAAGTGAGTTAAATTCATTTCCCGGGGGGGGCCTCTTCCTTCTCCAGAACAGTATACATTATCAGTCTAGGATGCCAAAGAAAGTTCTTACCTATTGCTTCTCTTAATCAAGGTACTAATTACCCTCCTTCCTTTCATTAATTCAAAAAACACCTAAGGACCTATTGGGCTGAAGATATTGTGCTAGGCAACATAGATATGATACCAAACAGATTCTTACATAGTATTCCCTTTCAATTGTCCTAAATCTACCTCCTCCTCAAGGAATGCCTTCTAGTTCTAGAAGCAATATGTCTAGAGCAGAAAGATGCCAGACTTGCTATTCAAACACCTGAATCTAAGCTCTAACTCCTCTGCTTACTGGCTATATGACCTTGTCCAAGTCATTTCACTTCTGAACCTCTATTTCATCAAATACAAAGTGAATAAGATTATTTATACTTCTTAGGAATATTGGGAAGATCAAGTGAGATAATGCGTGTGAGGGACTCTGTAACCCATAAAACTATATATAATATATATATTATACATATGTGTGTGAGCCAATAGAAAATTTTCAGGGTGAGTGTTAGTCTCCCAGTTTCACATTATCATAGCCATTGCTCGGCGCCCTTCTCTGGAATGAGGAATTGAGTTTAGTCTTATAGGATTTTTTATGCTCGCTCTAAACCAAGTCTTCTGAATACTTCAGCTTTGTTCAAACCCCCTTTTGCCAGACTTCCCCAAAAGACTATGAACTTCTTGAGGTTAAAGAGAATTTCACCCAGTACTTAGCATATGACAGACACTCAATAAATGCTCTTTGATTGGCTGACAAGCTATAGAGCACCAGACCCTAATCCTAAGGAAACACGGGGGGCCACATGAGCTCCTGACCATTCTACTACAGGATAGACACTCAGGGCCCCACAGAACAAGTACTGAGGGAAGCAGGACAAAAGGAAAAAGTGCAGCAGCCGAACCCCTGGCACTTCCTAGCACCTTACCTGGCCATTAACCTCCACCCACACCCTCCTACACACTGTGCTATGCTCTCACAAAGATAAGTCATCTTGACAACTGTACACCAGGTGCTGGAGAGAAGAGAAAACAATTAGGTTCTTTCTCCTCTCCAGAGCTTATCGCCAATGCAAGGCACCAGCTGTGTTCTTCATTTCTTGCACCTGTTGCTAACACTCAGGCTGATGAGTATGGAGGGAGGGCCCTCCCCAGAAACACCTGCAGTTCTTTGAGGAAATCTGTGACTTTAAAACTGAAATTGTGGGATCTTAGGGATTTCCCACAGCCCCATCCATTTGAGGCAGTATGGTTTTGCATTGGGTTCAAGTCTCAGACTATTAGCTTTGTGACCAGGGACAAGATCCTGACCTCTCTGGTCTCAGTTCTTCATCTCTAAAATGCGGGTAGTTGAGCTAGATGATCTCTAAGGTCCCTTCCAACTCTAAAATCCTGGGATCAACATGAGCATTACTTCTTAGAGAAGCGCTTACCTGTGACTCACATAAACAGTGGCAGGCAATAGTTTCTTGCTCATTTTCCTTGGGTTTTCCCCTACCCACACTGCAACTCATTTATAATTCTGTCATTTTGGGGACTTTATTCCAGCACTGAGGATTCCCTTTCTGCATGGGCATCTTCCCAAATATATTTCTGTGGTGGTCGGAATTTAGCAGGGGAAAACATTGTTTACAATAGTCATATTTTCTATCGGCTCTCTTCTTAACCAGAGGCAAAGACCTTTGCCCAGGACCAATCCTGCCTTGCTCTTGATCTTAAGACAGATCTATATTTCCTCTATATGCTTGTCCAACAAATAGCTCTAGATTAAATAAGGATCAGTCCAGAAAGGTGACAAGCACAAAATACAAATGTAAACTCACATAATTAAAGCAGGAAGGGACTGTAGTGACCACCTAATTCAAGTCCTCTCCTGTTATTCTAAAGCAGTGGCATAATGGGTAAAGGACCAGATCGCCTCAGGAAGATCTGATTTCATGTCTCAGACAGTGACCAGCTATGTGACCCTTAACCTCTCTGAACTCAAAAAGAGGTGAAAAGCACACATCTAGAGAACAGAGAAAGGGGTGACTACACAGAGTAAAGAGAAGAACCTTACTACAATTCCCTGGCTATGGAGACATTCCTCAGGCACCCAGGGAAATCTGGTGGCAACCAGGCTTTTGTTTCTTGGTTAAGAATTAAATTGGATTAATTGGGCACATTTTACAAAATGTTTGTTGAAAATTTTTAAGTGTCTACTTTCAAGGAGCTTTTTTCACCGTCAAAATTTCAGAATAGCCATTAGAATTTCCATTTAATCATAAAGAGATCAGAAATGATCTCTCTGTGTGTGTGTGGGTGTGTGTGTGTGGGTGTGTGTATGTGTCTCCCTCCCCCCTCTTTACACACACACACACACACACACACACACACACAGAATGTTTGCAATGCATATTTTTGGACTGACTATAAAAAGAATGCTTTTTATGGAGATTCACAATAGTCTTTTCTTAGCTAGCAGAAGTATTTTTTGTTATTAATTTATTCCTATGATTTCTAAGTTTGAAAATCTGATTCAGTAAGACTGAAAAGGCAAGAGACAAATCTGAGCAGAATCCATCCTTATAGGGAATTTCATTTTGGGTTCCATGCCAGTATTATGACAAAATGTTGGTTGACCAACAGATAATAAATTGTTATGGCCACAGAAACTTATGAAAACTGTATTCTAAGGTAATGAAATGTTTCATTTTTGTTTTGTGTTTCCAATGTCTAACATAATGCTTGGCACATAGTAGGTGCTTAATAAATATTTCTTAATGTATGGATGCATGCGTTCATTGATGAATGGATGGAACTATCAGTGACATGGAGTCCAAAAGGACATGAGTTTGATTTCCACCTTTAATGCTCGCTACCTTTGCAATCATGGTCAATGGATCAAAACATTGAGCACCTTGGAGACTTAGTTTTCTTATCTGTAAAATGGAAGAAATAATTCCTGTAGTACATACCTCTAAAGAGCATTATGTCAAATGAGATCATTGTATAAAGGACTTTGTGAACAATAAGACCCTGTATAAACGGCAACTTATTATCTTAAGGCTTGAGGTACTGCCATCTATATCAGGAGAAGGAACATCCATATTGACAAAAGCATCAATCTTTTAAAATGTGGTCACTTTAAAAAACAAAAAGGAGTACTTCTGAAGTAGGCTGAGGAGTCTCTCCTTTCACCAACCACTCCACTGGCAAAAAATATGTACATACATGAATATATGTGTGTGTTAACCTACCTGTAATTTTATACATACATATACATATAAACTGGATCTGTCATTTCATTGGTACAGGAAATTCCCAATGAGGAAAATTTCTCTACTAAAGCAAATTGCCACCTTCATTGTAACATCATAGAAGAGATTTGAACTCAAGTTTTTCTGACCAGGCTACCTCCCTATTCACTACACCACATTAACTTATATATGAGCACTTATATGTATATGTGGCGTGTAAGTTTTAGGTTACAGCTGAAGAAATGGAATAAGAGGTAGAGCTTTGGGATGGAATGGAGAAGGCAGGAATCCACAGAAATTTCATGTGGATGAGGCAGGACTGACATTTCCATTCTAGATCTAAGAGGGACAAATGAAACTTTTCACAGAAAACAAAGCAAAGAAAAGATGGTAACAGGCTTGGAGCCATTTGGGGTGGGGGGTTGCCCTACAGCTGCTTTCTTGAGATAAGAATTCTGTAGGCAGACTGAGCCCTTTGAGCATTGTCCAAGTTGGAGGGGAAAGTGGTCAACATATTGAGGGAGAAAAGGAAGGGACAAGACTAGGAAAGATCATATCTGCAGCCATTGCAGAGAAGAAAGCAGAGACCAGAGCCATGAAAGAGAACAGTAGAAGACTGGGAGGTAGACAGGACCTCCAACACCCAGTCTCACCATGGGATTCTGTGAGTGACTTTCCTCCTTGCCAGCAGTGATATCCAGGGGAACTCTGCTGATAGAATTCCCCAGATTCTCTGTCTCCTATACAAGGAAGAGCAACCCCAGTCCCAGGATCTCTCCCCCATCTAGATTTGTCTTCACAAAACTCTTTAGGGGATGGTTTCCATCATTTGCCCATGCATGTTCTGTAGTTCTTGCCTGAGTACCAGAATTGCTAGTTATGGCTTTGATGACAAGGCAAAGGAAAAGGAAGAACTATAGTTTCCTTCCCCCTCTGCTCCTCCCCCTACACAATGATTACCATAAAGAAAATTACATCTTGTACATACTGGGCAGCTTGGAACCGAAGTTCATTTACTAGTTTTCCAGGGGAAAGGTCATTTCCAGTTTTTTAACTTCTCTGTTTCATGCCATCAAACAAGAGGCTTTACACCTGCTTCCATACAGAAGCAAATAAAGAAGGCTACAGGTACTGAGCAGAAAACGCCCTGGATGTTTTTATATTTCCTGTTGCTAAGGCAACTACTCACAGTGAAGTCACTGGGGCTTCAACTCAGAGATTCATGAATTAAGCCACCAGCTGTGGCTTGGGACAGGGAGGTAAAGAGTTAAATTAGCAGGACTGGGAGAGAGAGCTGGGGTGAGGGAGAACAGGTTTTTCCTCTTTGGGTTAATTTGCAAGGTATTAAAAATCCTGCTTTGGTCCCTCCCCTGCCCCTCGCAGACACATGCCCCTTTTTACCAGTCAACACTGCTATTAGGTAAATCCTCAGGAATAAATTAATCTTGAATATATAGGATCATGAATTCTGTGTTGAAGTGACCACAGAGGCCAATGTGAATATCTCCATTTTACTGAGGTCTAGAAAGGATAAATGACTTGTCCAGGGTCACACAAGTAGTAATCTGGAGGCCCTGAGAACAGAATTAAAGACCTCTGATGTGGTTAGGAAGGAAACAGTTGTGGGAAGAGTTAAAACTGAATTTCTCATAAAGCATATAACTATTTGTCTAATAATAACTGCTAGGATCATACCAGTTATTAACTGTCACTTTGAGTACCTGAATAGGCCTTAGGAGAAAAAAGTCAAGGTCTCTCCTTACATCCTGGGTCATCTCCAGTCATCCTGATGAAATATCTGGTCATTGGATCCAGATGGCTCACCAGGAGAAAGCAAGGCTGGTGACCTTGCATAACCCTTCCTCACTCAAATCAACTGTAAATCATGTCATCATTTCTCTGATGTCATGGTCTTCTTCGAAAACAAAGGATGAACACAATAACAAGTTATGATAGCTGTAAGATATATTTTGATGTTGTATAACTATTCAATTTTAATTGACCTGTGATTTCTGATATAGGAATTCCTCCAAAATTGTAACCCAGTTATTATTTATCATCTCAGATTGTCTTGGCACATAGTGACTATTAAATAAATGTTTCTTTCATGTATCTATTGTTACTTCTAAACGATTTGTCCAAGGTCACACAGCTAATACATTTCAGGAAGGATATGAACTCCCATCTTTCTTACTCCAGCCCCCGTGCTCTTTTGTATACCACATGGCCTCTTTTTCAGAATTAAGTAGACAAGTATCTCTACCAGCTAAGACTAGGCAGGCATAAATCTCAAAGGATCTATCAATCTGTCAAGGTATCCTTTCCATGTGCAAGAGAGGTAAGATTTCCCATGTTTTCGGAGAATCTAAGATTCTCTGAAGGTATGGACAACAAGATACGGACTTTTATTGACTCTCCAGTCCAGCCCCCTCATTTTTCAGATAATGAAAATAAAGACCAGAGAAATCAACTGCCTTGCCCAAAGGTCATACAAGTAAAAGTTGGGAATGAGGGCAGGGTTAGAAGCCAAGTCTTCTTTCTTGAAATCCAGAACTTCATCCATGGAATCATTTATCTACTAGAAAAACCTTCAGGTTCTCTACTGGCACCTAAATAAAGTAAGATTCAAGGCCATCCCCAATCTGGTGCTAGGTCAGCTTTCCAGCCTCATCTCAGACCTCTCTTGTTTACATACTCTATGTGGTTGAAATCATCCCTACAAAACTAGACTGAGCTCTATCTCTTATTCTTAGCCTGCCATCCATGTACCAGCCATGCTTCTTGCCATTGTGAGCTCACCTTTGCCTGCTGATGTCCTTCAGGGCTCAGTTTAGGGGCTACCTATCCATGAAGTCTTCCTTGCTCCCCTCCCATCGCTGTTGAAAGTGATCTTGCTTTGTTCAGATTCCTCTTAGCATTGCTTTGCTTTGACACTTAGTTCAGTCTCCTTTGAAGCACACCTTTTTGTATCTTACCACTATAATCATTAGATTGTAAACACCATGAGATCAAGGTCCACATCACGTCTATCATGCAATCCCTACTGCCAAACCCAGAGCCCTTCACTGCTGCAAATACATCTGTTCACCCTCCCCCTTTCTTGTTCTGGAAGTAACAAGTCAATGTTGACCTGCTCCTGGAAAGGGTGTGCCAATCCTCCATAGCTCCACTCACCATCCCTGTAGCTTTGAAAAAATGTTTCTCCCTGCACACCACTCTTCTATGACCTTGAAAGTACAAAACTGGACACAGGTTGTCAATGTTTCCTTATATGGTGTTCAGAATTCACTCTAGGCTGTTGGTAAGATGTTGGGGAAACGATTCGGAATTTCCCTTCAAACAAGTTCAGCCACGTCCTGAACTTCCTGGGAGATTCTTGCTAATTCTACTGTGGCAAGGAATGGTCCAGATGTTTTTGCTTTTGACTTCACTGTTTTCAGGGTCACTGAATCCATCACCCCAGATGGCTTCTACAAATGTTTGTCCTGCTCTTTCATAATGTTCGCTTTCCCAGTTGGGAATAGAAGTATGTTAACAGTTAACCCTGCAGCATTTTCTCACCAGGTCCCTGTTGGTGAGATCATCAACTAGACTGGAGAGCAAAGGGAGCTAGAATCCATTATTGAAGCCATGTGATTATAGAAATCATTTTCCAACCCCAAGTTTGCCTCAATTTCCTCATCCATAAGCTATCACCTGGACCCTACCTCTAGCTTGGACACAGAGAATTCAAAGGGGAACAGGCAAGTAGAGGAAGCAAATACCCATGCATAAAGAACAGACCTCAGGCCACTACACCCTCAGCGTGAAAATTCAACCCTCCCCACCCCAGGCCAAGGTAACATCCACATTGCCTCTTTCTGATGATTTCTCCACATCTGACTCCTTGGGTCCTTGCTCCCTAATATTGATTCCTGGGTATCCCAGGTCAGAAAAGTCTACCCTTCTTTCCCTTGGATGGATCTTAAAATGACTCAGTCCCCAACATAACATCTGTGGAACTTCATTTCTCTGCACCTCTTGATTCGACAGTAACCATAAAGAACTATGTAAGTAAATGTAAGGCTATAGATCAAATATAAGCTCCTCAGGGGAATATAAGGTCTTTGAGGACAGGAATTGTTTCATTTTGGCTTTCATATCCCCAGTGTCTAGGACAGTTCCTGGAACATAATAGGGCTAAAAAATGTTCATTGAATTCAGTGATTGAAAGTGTGCAAAGACATGAGAAAGAAAAGATGTTACTAGAATGTGTACGTATGATACCCCCTTCCATTCATAGAGTTCACTGGGTCAATAGATAAAGAGCCAGAGATCATCTCATCTTACCCTTTCATTTTAAAAATGAGGGAACTGAGACACTGAGGGGTTACGGGATTTATGTCCTTTGTCACACAGCGGAGATTCAAATATAAGATCCCAAACTCAATGCTATTTTCACTCCTCTACACTTCTCCTTGACACATTTTAAGTGCTTTCATCTGTATGCTCATTATACCCATTATACAGATGAAGAAATTGAAACTCATAGAGGTTAAACCACTTAACCTGAGCCATGCAGCTAGTTAATGACCAAATTGACACTGGAACACACATCCTTATCTCTTACTGGAGAGTCATGCTCTCTCCACTATGTTAACAAGCATTTATTAAGTGCCTATTATTATTTCAGGCAGGGAGGTAGCACACTGGATAGAGTGCCAGGCCTGGAGTCAGAAAAACCTGAGTTCAGTTCTGACCTCAGACACTTACAAGTGGTGTGACCCTGGCCAAGTCACTTAACCCTGTTTGCCTCAGTTTCCTCATCTGTCAAGTGAGCTGGAAAAAGGAATGGCAAACGATTATGCGTATCTTTGCCAAGAAACCCCAAATGGGGTCACAAAGAGTTGGACATGACTGAAAACAACCAAACAATGATCATTTCAGTCACTGGGGATACAAAAACAAAAATTACATAGACTCTAACTTCAAGGACCTTATGTTCTGTTGGGAGAGAAAAAATGCTCACATAAATGCATAGAAAATCTATGCAAAATAAATACAATGTAATTTGAGGAGAGAAGGCATTAACGATTAGGAAGGATCAGAAAAGATTCATGTAGACAGCAGCACGTGAGCTGATTCTTGAAGAAAGTAAGGGACAATAAATGACTTGAAAGAAACTGGGGGTCTCTTATAGAGGAAGGGAGTACATGTCAGGGATGGGGGACAGTCAGGACAAAGGCATGGAAGTGGGAACATCAAGAAATCCAGATTGGCAGGTTTGAAAAGTGCATACAACAGTATACAAATTGTCCAGAAAGGCAGGTTGAGATCAAGATAAGAAAGACTTTTAGTGCCAAATAGAGGAATTTATAGTTTATCCTGAAAGGAATAAGGAGTCCCTGGTATTGACTAAGAAGGGAAATGACATGGTCACGTCTGCAGCACTATCGCTGATGTATTGGAGTGAGGAGAGACTTGAGACAGAGACAATTTGGCAGCTACTATCAACCAGACAGGAGTCAATGAGGTCTTCAGTGATGGTGGTGGCTGTGACAGGTGAGCAAAGGGGATGGAGGTGAGAAATGTCATGGGGACAAGATTTGACAATTACCCCAATATCACAAAGACAGACTCACAGCCTTGGTTTTCATAGTTCAGATCCAGTTTCATCCATCCATATGGATGAAATTTCAAGTCACTTTTCATTGTGCTCTCAACTAGCATCCCTTACATTGACTATAGAGTAAATGAGCCAAAAGATCCCTGTATCATCACCACTGGATTTCCTGAACTTGCAGTTACTTTCTGCAGAATCACAGTGTCTTCAATCTAGACCCAGAAGGCAAGTCAGAGACCTTCTAGTCCAACCCATCCCCCCATTTTAAAGATGAGAAACCTGGGAGATTCAGAGCCTTACTCCAGGTCATATGGAGAGCAAGTACCAGACAAAGTATCAGACAAAGAATTTGAATCTTCGTCATAAGATCATAAATCAAGAGCGGAAATGGTCCTCAGACTTTATCTACCTTCCCTCTCTTATTTCACAGATGAGGAAACTGAGGTCCAGAACAGATCAAGTGACTTGCCCAAGGTCACTTAATAAGTGACAGACCCAGGATTCAAGCTCAGGTGTAAATTTATTGTTCTTGACTCCCAGGAAGAGAAACAAACCTCCTGTTGTTCTGGGGAGCTGAACCATCTACCTACTCTTGGATTTTATTTAAATACATGTAATTATGACAGATGTTCTGGCATGCAAGGAGAGGGAAAAGAGGGAGGAGAGAGATAAGATTATCTTCCAGATTCTACCCAGGCCCTCATTCCACTTACCAGACTGTCTTGAAGCTTCCTTAGAGGGCTGGCCTGGGGGCAGTGCCATGGGGCCAGTCCTGAGGTGAAAGCTCCTTACAAGGGAAGTCCCTTGGGTATCTCAGTAAATAAGCTTCTTGGATGGGGTCCAAAGCTGGCCATTCTCATATGGCATTCAGCTCTAGAGCTAACATTATTAGAGAGTCAAAGGTCAACATTATTCTTTCTCTTGTGATGTCCAGTGCACTAGGAAATAAGCCCCTCAGGGAAGGAGAGGGAAGAGGGAGGAAAATCCTCCTTTGAGATATTCTGTTAGGATTTTTTTGTCGCTTCTTATTGCATCACAGACCAAGAGCCAAAACAGATCTTTGTGGTCATTTTACAGATAGAGAAACTGGAACTTAAGGAGGTTGGGTGACCTGCCTTAGGGTCACACAAGTAGGGAGGGTTAAAACCAAAATGTCTTCTGCACCACCAATAGCCCCATGGTCCCTTAGCTTGTCACTCCAGTGACCCATAAGCCCATTAGAAGGCAATATAAAATGCTGAGCTTGGCATCAGTGAGATCTGGGTTTTAATTCCCACCTCTGACACTAGCTGTGTGACTTGGGCAAGCTGCTTAACTTTCTCAGGCTCAGTTTGCTCATTCATAAAATGGGACTAAGGTTGACACGGTTGCTGGAGGCTTAAAGGAAATCGTATACATCAAGAGCTTTGGAAAGATCTCAACATTATGTCAATGTCCATTATGATGATTAGGGAAGCACCGTATAACTAACTCACTTTCCTTTCCATGCTTCCAGACATGGTTTCTTTGGGAAACCAAAACTTTTAGAGCAAGATGGTGTCAATATGAGGCTTTTAAGAATTCTGACATTAGCACACCTGAAAAGGATTGTAGATTATGCTCAGGAAAATTTCTCATGCTTAGTTCCCTCAGTAACACAGGGAAGTTAAAAACTGGACTTGAGGTGACTTACCCAAGGTTACACAGATGGTAAGTGTGATAGCCAGGATTTGAACTTAGACCTGCCTGCCTTCCTGCCTTCCTTCTCCTTCTTCTCCACAACATTGGCAGGGGGAAGGGGGATGTAGCAAAAAGGCAGCTACTCTTAGAATCAGGAGAGACTTGGGCTGAAATTCTACCTCTGACACCAGCTATGAAATCTTAAGTAAGCCCTTTACCTTTTCTGAGTTTGTCTCCTCATCAATAAAATGGCAGTAATTATTCCTGTCCTGCCCTACCCTCCAACCCAGGGATCTTGGCAGCCAAGCATCTGGTAAGCCTACAAAGGTGGTGCAGAGGAAAAAGCGTCTCATCTGCCATCAGATGATTGCATCATCTCAGTTTGGCCAATCACTGAGACCTTGGCTGTGTCAGTGTTTCTCTTTGGAAATTTGTTTTCTTATGTAAAAAATGAGGGAGGTTGGACCACATACCCACCAAGGTCCCTTCCAGTTTGAAATTGGTTATACTATGACCTCTCTGAGTCTCGGCTTCCTTACCGAGAGATGAGAGATTGTGACTAAAGGTCCCTTCCAGTGTCAGTGCTGTGGTCCCAAGTTCTAAATGAATTTGTGATTTTACTTCAAAATGTTTGGTTCCATATGACAAAGTCACTGGTGTTTGCTGCTAGATTACCCTTCTGCTCTCCTGAGGAAAGTATGCATGTTCATGTGTGCATGTATATATGTGTATGCACGTGTGGATTGTGTTCTACAAAGACCCCTAAGCCAAAAGAAGTTTGGTCAAAGAGAACTTCACCTGTCATGAGAGTTCCTTCTTCCAGCTCTAAGACAGAGTCCCTTTTCTTCTTCTTCCTCCTTTCCTCCTCATTTTCTTTCCTCCCTCCCCTCCTTCCTTCCTGCCTTGCTTCCTTCCTCTAAAGCTGAGTTCTTCCGCTACAGCCTTCCTGGGCCACTGCAGAGAAGAAATAGCCCATTTATCTATTTCAGAGGTAAATTGCAGGGAGAGATTGCGAAGGCTCCCACCTCCTTTCTCTGTTTGGGTTTTGTAAAATCAAGGCTTTTGGCTGATCTGAATAGCTGCTTGTCTTCTCGAAAGCTTTGTGCTTTGGTAAGCAGCCCCAGCTGATGATCGCCTCCTGCTTTCAGAAACAGCTGTCTGTCTTCCTCTATAGCTCTATTCTAAGGGACTGTAAGAACCTAGAAATGAGAATTTAACTCCTAAGAGCCCACAGGGCAAGAAGACTTCCTTTGCAGGGACAGAGGGAGGGATGGAGAGGATCCAAGGAAGGTGCAGAGCCAAGGGGCTTTTTGTTTGGACAGAAAATATAGCAGAATCTTCTCTTCTGCTTCTTGTAGCTTTGTCTGAGCAGCTCTTCCAACTGTTTCCTGGAATTATTTTCAAGTTGGCCTGGTTTTCAACTAGGTTTTATAATTTGTTTTGAGGTGGAATGAGGGCCTGCACGATCCAGTTGGCTTTCTTGGCTTCCAGGTCTTAAGGGGAGTCTGATTTCCCATTTAGCTCTGTGACTCTATTACCAGTGTGAAGCTGCACATAGTCACTCTCTGTCAGTGCCCCTTCCAAACTAACAGGTGCCATCTTTCCATTCATTCTTGCAATGATTCAAGAAGTATTTGTTCCCATCTTGCAAAGGTTCCATTCAAATGATATCCATCCATGAGACCTTTACTGATCGTCTCTCCTTTCCATTCCCCACTACCATCACCCCAACCAAAAACATCATAGGACTGTAGGAGTTAGCAATAAGAAGGACTTTGGAGTCCAGTTTGTCCAAATTTCTCTTCTACAGAGAGGGAAATTGAGGCTCACAGAGATTAAACTGACTTGACCAAGCTAATACTTGTAAGGCCAGGATTGGAACCCAGGTCCTCTAACATCAAATCCATCAATTTTCTTCCTATCCTATTTTTATTCCCTACTATAACAGGGGTCTTAACTGGGAGTCTGTAAACTTTTTAGAAAATATTTTGATAACTCATTTCAATCTCATTTATATTCTTCATAATCTTATATATTTTATACATTTATTTTAATACTAGTTTCACAGACCCCACTAGACTGCCCAAGGGTTTCAAGACACAAAAAAAGATTAAGGACTGCTGTACTCCATAAGATGTGACCCAACAACCCATGTCATCCTTGAGTCTTAGCCATGTCTTGTTCTGTCCCTCCTTACCCTTGGTAGATACTCCACAAATGTTTGCTGAGTAAATTGAATGTTGAATTGATGCCCTCTTATGGCACTAGAAGTAACTAGAGTACTAGTCATTTACTTCCCCTGATTCAAGGTCCTGGTCAGCTTCCTTAGAGCACCTAAGGTCAGCTGAATTTAGTTGGTACAATTTAGAAGTACCACTGGTTTGAAAGTCTAAGGACATGGTTTCAAGTCCCTGATCATATATTTACTGCCTCAGGGGAAAACCCATTTCATTCTGGGAAAAGCCATTTCACCTCCCTTGGCCTTGGTTTTCTCATCTATAAAATGAGGAAACTGGATGAGATGATCTTCATGGTCCTTCCCAGCTTTAGCTCCCTTGATCCTATCATCCTTACTAAGAGAACAAGCAATTGAAACACATTGAAATATGAAAATATTTAGTGGAGACATAATTACAAAATAAAGCAATAAAAATGTATTTCAGCTCATTCTGAATAAGTGTCACTTCATCCCTGGTGTACACTAGAATAGTCTAGGAAAATAAAGAAATGGGGAGCTCTGAAATGGGGCCAGTATGACACAACCCTTTCATTGGCCAGCCATTGACATCTATGCAGTGTCTAGATCTAGGTCTAGTGCAGCCATAGACATCTATGCAGGTCCAGATTTCCAGCTTCTTTCCACAGCTCCACCAGTCTTAGATGTCTTATTTCTTTCCTCTGTGGGACCTCAGTCAAAATACAGAACTCTTGGTCTTCTATTATGATCACAGACGTGGGTCTCCCCCTTACTTACCACATTAGCCAACCTCCTATTTCCTAGGGTACTGCTGTAGTCACAATTACCATGTACTGCAGACATATGGCCTCATGAAATATGGAGTCCTACTAACTTCTCCCAATGAATGTTTACAGTCTGGGCTCAGATGTTCTGGGAAACGCAATCTGTTCTCATCCTATGCCCTATTATACCTTCTAGCTTCTGTAAGTTTTTATATCTTCTACTGTGTCAGTGCCGTAGAGCACCAACCTGGAATCAGAAATACCTAAAATCCGAATCCAGACTCAGACATTTACTTGCTGGATCACTCTAGACAAGTCACTTAACTTCTGTTTGCCTCAGTTTCTCCAATTATAAGATGCAGATAATAATAGCACCTACCTCACAAGTTGTGTGAAAATCAAATGAGATAGGGTGATATGCTTAGTATGGCACCTGGCACATAGTAGGCATGACATAAATACTTCTTCCCTTCCCTTTCCCCTTTTAGTCAGTAAAATTTTTGAGATCAGTAACTATATCTTATTCATCTCCGTAATCTCAACAGCATCCTAAGGCATTGCACAGAAAAGGCATGCAGATATTTGTTGACATGAATGTCTAGCATGTACAAAGTATGATGACATTCAAATAATGAAGTTTTGCTTTCATTCGATTATGAGAGTTTGTATTTCTTTTGCAAGGTTAAAAGAGTGATTCCTCTAGAGAAAGAACCAGGTTAGTGGGATGGTAGAGTAAAAGAGGGAGAGTAACGTCCTATGGTCTTAGGAAGCTAGGTCAGAGTCAAGAGGTCAAAGATGGAGGGATGGGTCCCATGAACACATTCACATGTTGTCATAACAAAAAACTAGGAGGAAAATGGCTCCCTATTGATCAGGAAAGGTTTGAACAAATTGAAGTGTGTGAAAGTAATGGAAGATTATTGCTAGGTAAGAAATGGAAGGTGTAAAAAATCTGGAGAATATTGGAAAGATTTGTCTGAAATGATACAAAGTAAAGAACATAAAAGCAGGAGAAAATTTTGCAAAATGATTGGTCCCAAAATTACACTATTGGTGTAAAAGAAACAAGCCTGCAAGGCTTCAGAACATTGAGCATCCCAGTGATCAAATGGCAATATTAGAGAATGAATGATGGAGCAAGCTGCCCCCTCCCCCAGACAAAGAAGAGACAGGTTATAGGTGCAGAATGAGGCATGCCTTTTCAGATAGTCAATATGGTGATTTGGTTTGTAAATTTAGCTGTGCTTTTGTGTTTCTAGGTAGGCTCTATTGTGGTTAAGAGCAGGGCAGGGGAAAGGGAGTCATTGCAGAATGAGAGCAGTGTTTTAAAAAAGGATTAAACATTTAAAATAATAGCACATTGAGGTTCCCAAAACCTTCTTCTCATTTGTTCTCTCATTTGATCTTGGTTCTAATTTACAAACAAGAAAACTGAGGCTGAAAGGTTGATTTGTCCAGGGTTCTCCAGATAGGATTTGAATTCCTGTCTTCCTGACTCTAAGTCTAGTGTTCTTTTTACTTTATCACTTAGCGACCTGATTTATTAGAGAGAAAAATTAAGAGAGTGGGAAAGCAAGAAAGACTCAGTCTGAAGTCGAGGGTTACAATCTTAGGTTCCAATCTTGGCTCTGACATCCACTAGTTATTTGATCATTAGTCAAGTTACATAACCTCAGTGAGCCTCAGTTTTCCCACCTGTAAAATGTAAAATAACAGTTATACCACTTTCTTCACCAGGCTGTTGTCTGCAAACCTCTTCTTGGAAAACCTTAAAGCTCTTTTACAAATGTGAACTGTTATTTTAGATTATACAGTTCGCTAATGTAGATTTTCCCAAATGCTTTGTGACCTCCACACCCCTGTTATTCCCATGCCTTCCAACATCCTGTTGTTGAATTCTCTGTTGCCCCTAAGCAATGCTTTCAGGTGACTCTCCCTGCCCAAATGAGTCTTTTGAAGGACCTGAGGCAAGTCCATCCTCACGCATGAGGAATCAGGAACACTGGAGTCTGACCTCAAGCTCTCCATCGGTGATGTTTGCTTCCTTTCTGTGTCTGACATTTCCGAATGCAGAAAGAGAGCATCTCAAGGGCAGAAACATTTGTACACAGCCTACGCTAGTCCTAAGTGATTACATGGAGTCTTTGTTGTATCGGATATATTCAGGGCTGTCCCAGAGTGATCAGGGATGATCCAGCATCCAGCACCCCGCTGGGAGGAGGCCTGGGTTAGCCCCAAACTAATTCCAGTCCAGGACGTTACACCCCAGGGAAATCAAGTGGGCCCAGAGCCCCTAAGAATCCAGATCTCTTAGGAAGGTCCCAAATTTAAGATCAATAGGTCCCAGCCTTTATGGTTTCTGCAATGTCTCTGGAACAAGTTAAATAGTCTAGCTCTCAGGCTAATTTCAGAGCTTCACCTAAAGATAATCACAATTTAATGCCTCAAGTTAATATATATAATATACATATATGTGTATACATATTTGTATATATATGTGTGTGTATGTATATTATATAGACATGTGTATAGGCATCATATTATACACGTTTTGTGTGTAGGTATATACACACAGTATGTCTACACACATATGTGTATATGGACACACATATACTTTCATTGGTAGAATGCAAGTCTCTCTTGCTCCCTTTCTCCTTCCTTCCCTCCTTCCCCTTTCCCCATCTAAACACACAAATATATATGTCTGTGTGTCTGTGTGTGTGTGTGATGGAAGAACAGAAGGAAGAGAGAAACAAAGGGGAGAAGGAGAGGGAGAAGGAGAGGGAGAGTTTATTCTTCTACCAATACAGGTGCACAGATGTTCTGCAATGTATAACCATAGAGGGTCTAGGGGAACTGAGATGTTAAACAAATTGCCCAGAGACCCACAGCCAGTATTGGAATCTGGATAGTATCAGAGACTCTGAGCTGCTAGGAACCTCCAAAGCTACCTAATCCAAGCCTTTCCTTTATAGATGAGGAAACTGCGGACTGGGGAGATTACTTGCCCACAGTAGGCAAATCAGTGTTTATAGGTCATAAGCATCAAAGGCAGGATTTGAACCCTGGTCCAATGATGTTAAATCTAGAGTTCCTTCCACTGAATTATGGCCTCCCTGACCCTCTATCCATGCAATCATACTGCTTCACAGACAAATAGACAGACATGGTATCCCCAAAAGTATTAGCACAGGGCTAATACATTTAGGGACACTGTTATGTATGTATATGACCTGACATACAGATATGTGTGTTATCCTACCCAAGCCGTTAGAAATAGGTTTACCTTTGGCTTTAGTTAACTTTCACCCTCTGAAAACAGTTCCAGCCTAGTGCTAAGATTTATTTCAGTTTTCTCTAGGTGAGAGTTACTTACCGAGAAGATTTGGCCAAGGTTTCTTTCCTCTCAGCTCTCACTTAACCTTTAAGGATCAAACATCAGCTTCTCTGGCATTTCATGCCCTTCTGGCCCAGGTCCCAGCCTCCTTTTCCAGTCTTATTCCTTCCTTTCCCACACTATACAGTCCAGTCAAGCTGACCTCCTTCCTGTCCAGAATGCCCATCATTCTATCTCCTGTCACTAGACTTTTGTCTAGGCTGTGCCCCCAAGCTTGTAATGAGCCCCCTCATCACCTCTACCTTGTAGAACACCTACATTCCTTCAGAGCTCAACTTGAATTCCACCTTTGTCAGCAGGCCATTGCAGATGCCTGGTGTCTTGTATTCTCACCTTCCCAGAAATTACTTTAAATTTACTCTGTATATATCTTGTATCCACTGTTGAATGCTGTCTTTCTTTATATCCTCAGTACTTAGCACAGTAGTTGAAAACAGTAAGCCTGTGTTGATTATTTCTGTAATTATCATGTGGTGGTATTGTTCAGTCATTTCAGTTGAGTCTGACTCTTGGTGACCCCATTGGGGGTTTTCTTGGCAAAGATACTGGAGTGGTTTGTCATTTCATTCTCCAGCTCATTTTACATATGAGGAAACTGAGACAAACAGGGTGAAGTAACTTGTTCAGGGTCACACAGCTAGTATCTGAGGCCAGGTTTGAACTCAGGTCTTCCTGACTCCAGACCTGGTACTCTATCCACTGAGATTCTATCCATTCTATCCATCTATATTATTAGTAAATGCTATAGAGTGCTCTATCCACCTATATTGTTAGTAAATGTTTTTTGATTGATTTATATGTCTGCAAGTGGTTTCCCCCAGTAGAATGTAAATGACTTGAGGTTAGGAACTTTGGGCTTTTGTTTCTCCATATCATCCACACTTAGCATGGTTCCTGACACAGTATAGGCTTAATAAATGTTTATGAATGAATGGGGAATTAGTGTATGGATACTTTTCTCTTTAGCATTATTTAGCAGCATTGTCCTTTCCCTTTTAGCATACCAAGTCCTGCATAAATTAAGCCACCAAGGTCTAAAGCATAAGATAACCTACCACTATGGGCTGTCCCACTTCCCAGACCATCATTCGTCCTAGCTGTCCTCTTGGTTCCATGCTGGAATCCCATTCTCTTCAGCACAAGTTGCTGCTTCATTTGGACAAGATTCCCTAGTGAACAGCAAAAAAATTATCTCCCTGATAATATGCCCACATGGATGTTCTCATGTGTCTAAGTCACTCTGGAAATGGTTAACCTGGATCTGAGAGGGCAGGAGTGATCATTGGTCCTTAACCCAAGTCTGCCCTTTTTCCAACTGAAATTTTTTAAAGTTTTTGAAACATGACTGGCTCCAATGTGATGGGAATTCTTATGAGCCTCAAATGAAACAAAGTTTTCATCTCCTTCTGTAAAGCACTTTTTTATAAAATTGGAAAAATATTGCCAGATTCCTCAGCCAACAGCTCCAGAAATCCATCGAGGATTTCATTGCCATAAATCAAGTCTTTGCTGTGTTCTAATGACTTTTCTGGGAGGGACTCTCTCCTTTTATGTCTCATTATGACAATGGATTGTACTTTGGAAAAAAACATTTGAATACATCCTTCATCCACACTTCTGTATTTGATATCTGATTTTGCTGCTGAAGAAAAACATAAAATGTTAATTTATGGAAATAAGAGTTGTTTAGTTCTCACAACTCAATATCATAACTTGTCATTGCTTTTTATTAATTAATCCCTCCTCTCCGCAGTAGGATTTGATTCATTTAAGCAAAGATTCTAAAAGCATATTGCCTCTCTTCCTGCAGTTGAATCAATCTCCTTACATAATAGAAAGAGTGATTGATATGAAATCAGATGACATGGGTTTGAGTCCCAAATCTGCTGCTTACTAATGCCGGAGGGACTTTGAGCGCTACATCTCAGCTTCCCCCTACGCAAAATGAGCAAGATTGAGCTTGACGCTATTGAAGATCTAAGGTCCTTTCCATCCCTAATTCCTATGATCTTCCACTCACGTGCTTCTTCCATTCCATGAAGCTAGGATTCCTAATATTTCTGTCACTCTCCTAATCACAACCCATTACATGAAAATCAGAAGCCTCTGTCTTCATTAACAGGGCCTGCCACCAGCACCCCTTGCTGGGCTGTTAATTAAGTGAGAATGGATGAATTAATGAAGGCCAAAATTCAAGTTCACCCAGCACTGATTGAAGTCACAAGAAATGAGCAAATAGCAGTGTGACCGCAGACAGCCTGCTTCCCATTTCTGGGTCTCAGTTTCCTAATTAGTAAAAATGAGAAAGTTGGACCAGGTCTCTTAGGCCCCTTTCTAATTCTGACATTCTGTGACTCTGTGATTTGGGGAGATCAGAGAAAACTTCTGTACCCACAGACATGCTTATATATAAACGCTGTTCTTTTTCCTTTCTTAAACTTATAATTGTAGACTTAGTCAGAAAAACCTGAATTCAAACCTAGTCTAATATATTTACTAGTTGTGTGACCTTGTGAAAGTCATTTAACTGCTCTATGCCTCAATTTCCTCATCTACAAAATAGGGGGTAGGGAGGAATTGATGTTCTCTAAGGACCCCTCAGGTCCTAAATCTATGATCCAATAAACTATTCTCCCATAATTCAACAACATTTATTAATCATAAAGTGTGCTCTAGGCACATAGGATATTTTAAAAAAAAAAGTGAAACTCCCTTCCTTCAAGGAGGAACTTACATTCTATTAGAAGAAATAATATAAGCACATATAGTAAATAGCAAAGAAGTGTCTCCTCTTCCTTCAGAGCCTGGAGTAAAAGAAAAGATGGAAAGAGACATCAAAAGTGTTTGGGATGTAGAATAAGGAAGAAGGAACTCAAGGTAAGTGAAATGTACATTTTCAGTAAAGTATATGGCAAGATCCTCAGCTGAGAGGGAAGGTGGAATATAATAGGTTTGAGAAGAGAAGGCCTGGAACAGCCATCGTGGAAATTTGATTGATCACTATTTAGGGAAGAGTGAAAGGATTGCCACTGAGAGAAATTAGACAACATAGATTTTATATAGGACACAGTCAGCTATATTAAGCAAACATTTCTCAGCAAAGAAGAGTCATAGATTTAGAGCCGGAAAGGGCTCTAGATAAAATCTAGCCTAACCCCCTAATTTTACATATATAGCACCTGTCCTAGATTAATCTCCAAAGCTTGCATTTGAGGACTAGGTACCCAAAGGGAAGCAGACACTCCTACTAACCCTGAAGGATTATGCTACTCACACTGTTGCTTAGAAGCCCACACCAAGGTGCTTTCCATTAACAGTCAGTCAATTGATTCAATCGCCTTTTAGTAAAGGTATTTAGTAAAACCACATAACAGCAAAAGTCAGTACAAAATATCCCTTCTTCCATAACCTGGGGCACACTCTCCCACAAATGCATACAGAATGTGGTTAAAGTGGGCACAAACTTAAAGTAAAATGGCAATGCAGCAAAGGAGTAACTCACAACTCCTGTATGGAAAGTCCTTTCCCCCTTCTTGGAACCCTCGTGCCCTTAGTGCTCGTGCTCCCTAATGTGCACACCATTCTGTTGGTCTCCAGTGAGCAGTCCTTTCCTTGAAATCATAGCTAGTACCTCTCCCCACTATGAGGGGACAAAAATCTCTGAAGCCACCTTTCTTCACGACTCCTGGCATTTGAAAAACTTTCTCTCTTCATAGCCTTTGTACTGCTCCCCTTGGTAACTCTATACATCTATTTGTCCTCAGTATGTGTCTCTGCTCCTGGCAGAGGCACCATCTGCTACTAGCTCAGTCTATCTCATGTTGTGGGGGGAGTCCGGGTGTAAGAGTGAGGAACTCTGTCTCCCCTTCCCCATCTCCTTCTTCCCACTCATCCCACCCTTCCTCATCCCCTCTCCTGCCAAGAGCAATTCCCTCTCAGGGGCCTGACTCCAACTTTATTAATGAAATCCTCAACTCCCTAACTTGGAGTCCACCATTGATAGGGTGTTTCATCACTGAATGGACTAACATGAAACTCTTCTAGCTGTTTGAACTCTCAGGCATAGTTAGCTTGTTTGGTTGGCCAATCAGCTCTACCTTTATCAACCAAATCAAAGAGGTTCATTCACTTCAGAGAGAGTGAATATCATGAACTATTATATTTATACATTTGAAATTATATTTTATAGTCATTACATTATGATTACGTTCTGTGACCACATTTAGCTGAGCTCAAGAAGCAATCACATCCCTCCTCTTAAACTTGTTGTTCTTTGCTCATTTTAGTTTAGTTAGGATCCTGACCCCATTTTGAGGTTTTCTTGGCAAAGATACTAGAGTGATTTGCCATTTCCTTCTCCAGCTCATTTTACAGATGAGGAAACTGAGGCAAACAGGATTAAGTGATCTGCCCAGCTAGTAAGTGTCTGAGGCAGAATTTGAACTCAGGTCTTTCTGACATCAGGTCCCATGTTCTATCCACTATGCCACCTAGCTACCCCTGCATGCAAATGCAGAAATCAAGATCCTTAAAAGTTAAGCCCAAGGTCACACAATCAGAGGCAAAGCCTGAATTCAAACCCAGATCATCTGATACCAAATCCACTACCCTTTCCACTGCTCAAGACTGAGAGGAACAAGCAGAATACTGAAATGTTTCTCTCAGCCTGGGTGACAAACAGCATACGTATTTCAAGATTCTAATCACCTATAACATTAAAGGCATGTGTTCAGCCACAAAAATCTTCCAGTTGGAAGATCATATGACAGAATCATAGCTTTGGAGTAGGGAGGGACTTTAGAGACTGTCTAATACAACCCCTTCATATTACACAGAAGGAAACTGAGGCTCTGAGAGATTAAATGATGTGTCATAGATTTAGTGCTATAAGGATGACAGACATGCAAGTTAGGGAGAACAGGGTAGAAAGGAAAGGTGATCACTCATTTTTCATAAAAATCTGTCAAGACTGGAGGGCTCAAGCAACTGTAACTCCTCATATCACGTGACAGATGGCTATTGCCCAGCCTTGATATGAATCATATTTGTGCCGTCTGTTTCAGAATCAAAAGAGATGAGGTCAAGAGCAGAGGGCTATTTGTGTGCCTGTCAGCATTTTGTAAGTGTCGCCGCTCCAGTCCCTTCATCCAGCAGCTGCGTTTAGAAGAACTCAGCTCTGCCCTTCCCTACTTCCTCCCCTCAGCCAATGTCCATTCATTTATGCCCAGGTGTTCCTTCACCCAAAGCCAGAGGGCTTTCTCCTTGAGGTGAAGTGCTCACAGGGACACTGCAGCATTTCTCTACTCCTTTTAGAAAATAATTAGCCCTATTTTTAAATGATCCGATATTGTGCAAACTCATAGTCTTGTCATACATTAGTCTGACAATCTTGCCTCTCTCTAAGAGTTACCCAGGAAAAGTCCTGAGGTCATAGAGTATATTCATTATCTCATGAAATCTTCTAAGATTCACTATTCCTATCTCTAGGACTGAAAGGGAGCTGTATTGGAATGCATATGATGCAATGATGCATCAGTGACATCAGTGTGTCACAGGATAAATATGTCTGGTCCTGAATTTGTTCCACTTCTTTGTTATATACATTTTGGTGGGCACAAGTAAGTACCAGTGATAGTTTGCACAAGAGAAGTGACAATATATCAAATGTAATGCGGTATCAATGACATCAAGGTGTCATAGTATAAACATGTCTGGTCCTGAAGTCAGAAGAATCTGGGTTCAAATCCTGCCTCTGACCCTAGCTTTGTATACTGCGGCAAATTGCTTAGGCCCTCTGAGATTTGGTTTCCTCAGCTGTAAAATGGGATTCAACTTAATTCAAATCTATTCAACATCCATTTCTTAAGCAGTCACCACGTACCACTTACAAGGTAACATCTTAGGTGCTAGTGACAGATATGAATTTAGCACCCAGACTACCAGTTTGGTATGAGGCCCAAATAAAAAAAAATGTAAAACACCTTGCAAGCTTTAGTATGCAATATAAATGTCAGCCATTATTACAGTTTTATTCCAGAGAAAGGCAATTCTCTAAGATTGTCAGTTGATATAAGATGCCAGTTTGTATCGATGGAAGGAGTTATCTCACCAAAAATTCTCTACATGGGTTAAATCACAGGTCCAAACCAACCCCCCTGCAAAAAAATTAACATTACTACTTCAATGAATCTATGACCTCATCAATCTAAGTTTTCCTTTTATGAGCACAGTTTACAATCTACCCCTTCCTTCTCATCTCATGCACAGCTCTTCCCAAAATCATCCATAGAGATTCTGAGTAATGTGCTAAGGGACTTTTCTAGATCTCGTGTTTCATGTGACCTTAGGGTCAGCTATCTGCTATCCTTTGAGGTTGGGATGTGACTAGTCCTCTCAATTTTTCTGATAACATATGTCTTAGGTGCCTGCTTAAGAAATAGATATTGAATTGATTTGAATTGAAATTAATTTTGCCAGGCTCAGGATCTGAACCCAGAACATTCTGACTTCAGGGCCAGAAACATTTATACTGTGACACAATAATGTCATTGACATATCACTACATTTGATATTGTCACTTCCCTTATGCAAACTATCATGGCTACCTACTTGTACCCACCAAAATGTATATAATAAAAAAGTGAGAAAATGGCCCCCAGTTATGTAAAATGTAAATGCCCCTTCAAATAAATAGTCTAAGTCAACCCTTTAGGGAAGAAGGGTTGATACAATTTTCACTTTTCAGCCAGCATTTACTCTCCATCTTTGATGTGCTAGCGACTCAAGTCACCAAAACAAAACAAGGTTTACTTTCCATTGGAAAAATACTTGTTAAATGCTAATGATAATAGGAACAAACCATCTATAGATAAGAGAGACCATAGAGATCATCTGATCCTCTTTTTGCAGATGAAAAAACTGAGTCTAAGAAATTTTTTCCCTGGAAGTGAATGGTATAAACTTCAAAAAACCATTAGAAAAGTACGATTCCTTACACATAGTACGTACATCCTAAATAAAGGTATATTGAATTGAATTTAATCCAGTCTTTTGATGACTTTGCTGCCAAGAAGACTAAATGAGCTGGAAGATGATGATAGGGAGTATGCTAAAAACATAGGCACATACCTCAAGTTCTTAGTATCATTTCTTTATTGAAACTGACAACAATGTAGTATAGAGTAAGAGAGTAAGCTCAGGCAAATACATCACGGTCCCTAGGTCATAGCAGCCTTTCTTAGACTGCATCTCCCATGCCATACAATCAATTTCACCCCAGCTATCGCTATTGATCAGGAAGATGGCTAAAATGATTGGATCTGCCACATTCTCATTCAGCAATCACACAGGGACCCAAAGCTAGTCAGGTATTTCATTAACTTGGTAACTTTTTATAAATATCTGGCACCATCCATAATCTTGAAATTCCTTATCTTTCTGAGCTATTATCTCCTAGTTCTCTATATTTCTGCTGTCCTAGTCTTTGAATTTTATGATGGCAAGCTTTTCATCAATCCCATACTATGATGGAGTTAACCTGGTCAACAATTCCTGCATCTTGCTTTTGACAGTAATGTTCCTGGTGAGACACCCAGAACGGTGACCACATGTGGCAAAAGATTATATCTTTACTCTGCACAGTTTTTTAGTTGAATATTACTTAATATGATGTAAAGACTGCCTTTATAATATCATAAAAAGGCAACATGGAGTCATGTATAGACTGTACCTGGAGTTAAGAGGAAGTGGGTACAAATCCCATCTCTCTGACATTTCTTAACTCAATCTCTCTACACCTCTTTCCTTTTGTATAAAATAGAGGTGACTATGTGTAGCACCTATTATAAAAATGAAAATAATAGCTAACAATTGTATAGCATTTTAAGGTTTGTAAAGTACTTTACATACAGAATGCCATTTGCTTTTCCCAACCACCCCATCATCTATTTGTATCCTTAGCTTTCCTTTCATCTTAAAAGCTACCACCCAGAAGACTTCAGTCCAGGTGCCAACACACCTCATAGGTTAGTTGTGAGAATCAAGTGAAATAATGTGTATAAAACACATTGCAAACTTGAGTGACTATTATTATTAGAACACTGTATTCCCAATGTTTTCTAGGAAGTGGTTTTGTTTGCCTAAGGTTTGGTATTTTGTCCTGAGCAAAAATTCATAGCAGCAGCTAGGTGGTGCTGCAGTGGATAGAGTACCAGGTCTGGAGTCTGGAAGACTCATCTTCCCAGGTTCAAATCTGACCTAAGACATTTACTAGCTGTGTGATGCTGGGCAAGTCACTTAACTATCTCAGTTTCCTCGTCTGCAAAATGAACTGGATAAGGAAATAGCGAAACACTCCAGTGTCTACCAAGAAAACCCCAAATAGGATCCCAAAGGGCTGAGAACACCTGAAACAACTCCATAACAACAACAGCAAAATTCATATGTTAATGTTCTCAGTGTGGTATGGTGGATACTGAGTCAGTCTCAAAGCCAGGAAGCTCTGAGTTCAAGTCCCACTTCTGACACATCCTGATTGTGCCATCCCAAGCAAGTCATTTAGAAAGTTAGGAAACTTTCTAATACCATAAATTTCAGATAAGTGATTGACTTATAATAGTAGAGGGAGTTCCCTATATCAATTAAATCACAGGTTCACTCCCTAATCCATTCATTTCATCCAAGAATTACAAAAACTTAGTCATGTGTGAATCATGCATAAGAACTGATTTGATCATGTATATGGGCTCCCGCCTTCCTAGTGGTTAGTTAATACCTTAGAGTAACTTCATTCTTACCTTATGTAGCATGGACCTCTTTGTCCAACTGGTGAAGCTATAAGCCAACATCCCTTCTCAAAATGTTTTTAAATCAGTAAAATAAAATACATAGGATTATAAGGAAACTAATTATACTGAAATAGATCAATTTTTTTAAAAAAGTTTACAGAATTCAAGTTAAAAACCTCAGACCTACACACTTGGCAATAGAAACAATGTGGAATATTCCAACCTCCTCTTTCTATCAGTTAGCTCAGGTGCCATATCTCCAAATGGCAGTTCCATTACCAGAGAGCTCCACAGGGTGGGCTATTTTCCCATATCTCTCCTCCAAGTAAATGACCATGCTGACTAATGGATTCAACTAGTGAGTATTTATGGAGCACCTGCTATACACTCAGTGTTATATCGGGCAAGAGATATCAAAAGGAGCCATTTTGGTGCAGTTTCTGCTGCCCAGTATGTGGAAAAGCCATGACCTTCCACAAGTTGTTACTGACTCTCATTGCCAAGTTCGTTGCCGAGTGCCACATAGAATGGTACTTGGCCCATGTTTCCTTTTCAGATTCAATTCAACTCAGCAAACATTTGTTGAGCAACTACCATGTCCTAGGCACCTACCATGTCCTGGGCACCAAGAACAAAAATAATAAGGAGCTTATATTCAATTGGGGAAATACTACATATATAAAGATAGTAGATAAAAAATTGAGAGAAAAGGGAGGGAAGAAGGAGAGAGAGAGAGAGGGAAGGAAGAGAAAGAGAAAGGGATAAAGAAACTGAAGCTCAAATAAGTTTAGTGGCTCATGTGTGTCATGCAGCAAGTAAATGTCTAAGGATCCAAACACAGATGTTCATGGCTCTACGTTTAGTGCTTCATCCACTACACCAAGGTGTTCCTTACCTGAAGGATCGGACTCACGGTTTTGTTGCAAGGAATAAATTACAGAATGGATAGAGAGTGTTTTGGAAACATTAAATAAATGTCAGTTACCATCGATGTGGTCAGAATATACAAATCAGCCTTGCTTTGGTATCATTCAATATCATGGAATCACTGAATGTCAGAGTTGGAAGTAACCTCAGCAGCCACTTAGTTCAACCTCTGTCCCCTCAACATACCCAACAATGTCCAGTGATGGGGAACTTCCTCCCTCCCATTTCATTCAGATAATCAAATTGTTAAAAGTATTTTCCTGACACAAAACCTACATTTGTCTCCTTTTAAACTCATTGCTCCTGGTTCTGTCCCCTTAGCATTACAAGGCTAATCTCTCTTGTTTAAAATACTTGAATATGGCTATCCTAATCTCTCTTGTTTAAAATACTTGAATATGGCTATCCTGTGCCCCAGTGTCTTCTCCAGGCTAAACACAGTCAATTCAATCTTTCAGTTGCTCAGTTGATAGACTTATCCTGGTTCCTCTCATAAAATACTCTCCATAAGATATTTTCATCTCCTTACAAACAAGTTTATCAGTTATTGAAAATAACGGGGGGGGGGGGGGATGTTCTCCAATAACTGATACATAGGATGCTCTTTAAAAATGCCTGTTGAGTGACTGAATAATTTTTGACTGCTGAATAACCAGATAAGGTCCTTAACATGATATCTGCTTAAGAAAAATTTTGTTAAATTGAATGGACTAAAAACAGCATTAAGAAGGGAAAAGCATATGAATTTTTAACCTTAATTCTATCAGCAAAGACATAACATCATCCCCCATACAGTCATACAACGTTACTTGACTATTTTATCTTCAAAATGCAAAAACAACATTTCACATTTATTTAAAATCATGTTTACTGACTAATCAAAGATTAAATTATTTCCTGAATAGTTCTAGTGTTTATAGAGTTCATGTTTTTCTTCATTCTTTGGCCTTTCTTTGGCACATGTGGTGTGCAGGGAAGTGTTTAATTAATAAGGTTTGATGAACGAAAGACCGCACTGGATTACACTAACTTTTACTTCAACTTGCAATAGGGAAAGGGTTGCTCTTTTGAAAGCTGTAGGAACACTGTGAGAGGCAGTCCTTGATCTTGAGAGCATCTCATTTCTAATTCTGCCCTGATACTCCCCAGGCTTAGCCTCCCTCATTCACACCCAGCAGGGTTTTTTTTCTTCCTTTTCCTATAAAAGACCCACCTTCTTCTGGCTGTTATTCAGACCCAAGAAAACTTTGAAAGCCCAATCCCTTTAGATATATAAATGTTTCTCCAAACATTTGAGATGCCTTGACTTTTGATCAAGTGGAACATAATTTGATAGGTCAAGCTTTTCAACAAAGGTTGATAGACCCAACCTTTCAAGAGGCAAGAGTCCAAAGAGACTTCTGCAGACATTTAGAGTTCACAAAGTATTGATCCTTTCAGACAGATTCCAACTACATGCAGCTAGCAGAGTACAGGGCCATTGCTAGAAGAGGCTTGCCTTTTTCTTGTTTGAAATGACAAAAGGAAATTTACTATTTAAAATTAAAGGACTTCCACCAAGGCTTGCTCTGATTTGCTCATCCCAAATGAAGCACTTGTAAAATGAGGTTAAAAGAGAGTGCCAAGGAAAAAGGCTATCAGCTTTATCAAAGGAAACAACTGAGAGGAGCTGACAGCTGTATCAGACAGAAGACCCCTTTTTTCCTTTGCAATTCAACAACAAAATGACTGCCACAACAACCTTTTGGGGGACCTTTCACCTCTAGTAAAACTAAATATATGAGTTCCCTGCCTGGACCTTAGAATGCTTTGCTGGCTTAGAAAAGCCTTTCTCTTCATCTTAAAAAGCAGCTGCCCCTGGCATTTCAGTTCAGGTGCTGTTTCTTGCTGGGAAAAGTTGAATCCTATTCATTGGATCTTAGATTGAGAATCCACATTAGAGGCCACAGAGTCAAACCCCTTCATTTTTTAGGTGAAGAAACTGACATCCAAAGAATCACATGACTAGCCCAAGGTCATACAGGCAATAAATAAAAAATGGGATTTGCACTCAGAGCCATGTTCTTTCCATTGTACCAATTCAACTGAATTCAGTTCAATTCAACTCAATTCAATTAAAAAAGCATTTATTAATCACTTAGTCCTAAGTGCTGAAGCTACAAAGACTGGAGCTGGTTCTGCTGTCAAGGAGTTTACATTCTACAAGAGAGGACATAACGTGTGTCACTCTCTCTCCATCCTCACTATACATTTCTCTCCTTTCCGTGTTCTAGAGCACAGCCAAGCTAGCATTTTCTCTGTTCTTCATACACAGGATGCCCACCTCCTTGGCTTTGCACCAACCATGCCTCATGCCTGGATTGCACCTGGATTATTTTTGTCTCTTAGAATTCATGTCTTTCTTCAACTCCCAGCTCAGGCACGTCCTTCTATGTGAGGTTTTTCCTAATTCCCCCCAATTTCTCCTAACACCTTCTCTCTGTGACTACCTTGTACTTAACTACCTCATAATATTTTGTAATATATATGCCTATATATGTATATATACATATATATTCTGTTTATCTATCTATATAGATTAGATATATAGTCTCCCCCAATATAATATAATCTCCTTGAGAAGAGGGAATTTCTTTGCATTTGTTCCCAGCACAGTGATCTGGATATAACTAATGTTTAATAACTACTTGCTGATTATTTGATTTACTACAACCTGTGTGACCATGATTGTACCATTTCATTTCTCTGTGACTCAGTTTGTTCAAATGTAAAATGACAGGCTTCAGCTAAATGACCAGTAAGCTCCCATCCAGCTCGATCATCAATCAATTACTATACATTTCTTAAACACCTACCTTATGCGAGGCACTGTGCTAAATGCTAGGGATGGCAAAATACAGTCCTTGCCTTTGAGGCTCATGATTTATGACCCCCAAGGGACCAAAAAATACATAATTTCTGGGAGAGGGGAGAGCACTACCTGTTAGGAGCATCAGAAAAAGCCCCTTATGGGAGGCATCTCTCTATGTGTTATATGATTTTGGATATGAAGGAGAAAATTTAGGAATAAAGAAATTAGTCTTTCCTTATAACCTTCTAACAGATGTGGCCTGCCAAGCTGAGAAAAGGAAGGAAAATTCTGCTAAGTCAAATTCTCCTACATAGGCCCATTGTTGCTACTATAGAATGGGACCATAAAATAGCCTCAGTTTGTCCCTTCATCCATAATATGGGTATATTAATAGCACCTACATAACAGATTGTTGTGAGGAAGAAATGAAATAAAATATGTGCAGGACCTTGTCAACCTTAAAGCACTATATAAATTCAAGATTTTATTATAATTATTAAAACAATGGTTTAATATGCAAGATAACTACAGAGAGAATATTCAGCTATTCATACTTTATGGATAAAATATGAAATATCTGTACAACTCATTGTGTCTATTAGACTCATAAGATATTAGATCCAGAGTTGGAAAAGACTTTTTAAAGATCATAGAGTCCAACTCCTCATTTTTCAGACGATGAGAAAAGTTAAAGGGTTTACTCAGGGTAACCCAGTTAGCAAGTGTCTGGGGCAGGGTTTGGACCCAGCTATTCCTCATTCAAGTCAGAACTCTATCTGAGACAGCATACTATTATGAGTCATGAATTAAATTCCACAAGAGATCAGAGGCCATTTGCATTTCTGTTCATCACAAAGAATTGTGATCTATTTTACAGAATTTCTAAGCTAGAAGGAACCCTAGAGATCATTTAAACCATTCCATTTGTAAAGAGAATTCCTTCTATAATGTCAGTAGAATGTAAGATCCTATTGGCAGAGACCATTTTGCTTTTACTGTGTATCTACAGCAAAAGGGATATATTATCTCCATAAAACTTTGAACACAGAAGACTCTGAATAAATACTTGCTGGACTGAATCAAATCTGCGATGTGAATGGTCAGACCTACTGGAAGATTCCCAGTGATGGGAAACTCACTTCAGAGGGAAGCCCTTAATAATTAACATTTATCGAGTGTCTTACACTCTATAAATCTGTTTATAAAGAGAGTGTTTCACAGGTTAAATCTCTCTCAGAAAGTTGTTTCTCATTCCCAAGAAGTCATCCCTCACCACTGAAAACTTAGGGATGAAAGGTCATTGGTCACTGAGAAACAGGACTGTGACAATTGTTAGTATATTTCCTTCAAAGTACTACAGCTGAGAACAACTTGTGACAAAATCACATCTAAGAAAAACACCTGTGAACCTTCAATCAGCAAGTATAATAAGGAAATAATGTCATGGGATAGAAGGTGTTACAAGCCTGAAATCCTAATTCACAAAGAAATCTTTTGAAGACAGGTTGGGGAAAACCCGCTGTACCAGAGACACATCAGTGGCAGAAGGGCTGCATTTTCTAGTATGCCTGGCTTAAAAACACGATTGTTCATTGAGAAAATCCCTACCCCATCAATCAGCAAGCTTTTATTAAGTGTCTCATATGTACAAGACACTATGTGTGGTGCATGTGATATGAAAAGAAAATATCTCTACCTATAATCTAGCTGAAAAATAAATACATATTTAGGCAAACAGAATAGATACAATATAATTTTGGAAGAAAAAGACTAGGAGCTGTGGAATCAGATAACACAAGCAACCAGGGGGTCTAAGAGGTGGAAGCAAAGAGGAAGTCCATCACAGGTATGGGGAACAGTCCATGCAAATGCATGGAGATGCAAGATAAGAGTGACTGAACCACTGACTACATAAGAAAGAGTCATGTCAACTCAAGTCAACAAGCATTTATTATGTACTTTCTCTGTCCATAGCACTGTGATAGGGATAGAAAGAAAAACAAAATACTTCCTTCCTACCCTGAAGGAGCTTACACTCTAGTGGGAAAAAAATATCATGAAAACAATTTACGTTAAAGACAAATACTGGGAAGTAACCAACAGAAAGAAGTGCCCAGCATGGTAGGAAAGGAGATGCTGAGATAAATAAAGACTGGAAGAGGCTTATTGATCTGAAGATAGGATTATAGCTGAGTCCTAAAGCAAACCAGGGAAACCAAGAGGCAAATACAAGGAAGATGAGCATTTCAAGCATTGGGAACAGCCAGTAAAAATGCCCGGAGTCAGGAGATGTACTGTCCTGTGTGAAGAACCTGGAGGAGGTCAGTGTCTCTGCACTGCAGCATATGTAGAGGGCACCAAAGTACAAAAAAAGACTGGCAAAGTAGGAAGAGGCTAGGTTGTAAAGGAATTTAAAAGCCAAATAGAAAATTTTATATTTGATCCTGGAATCAACTTTCATATTGGATTTTATATTTGATAAAGAACAAATAGGTTTTGTTGAATGAGAGGGTGAAATGATCAAGACCTGTGTCTTCAGAAGATGAAGTGAAGGATGGCTGGTGTGGGGCAAGACCACCCAGATCCGACTCTGAAGTAATGAGAGCCTTCACCAGTGGAAGGGGCACTCTGTAAGAGAGAGAAGGGGATATATACAAAAGATGTTACAAAAGGAGGAATTCAGGGACTTGGCAACAGAGTAAAGACTTGAGGATGGCATCCAGGTTGTGAACTTGGGTGACTTGGTAAGGAAATCCAAAAGAGAGAAAAATTTCAACAGGGGGCCAAGGGAGGGTGGGAGAATAAGTTCAATCAAATTTAGTTTTTGACAGAACCACTGGAGTTTAGTAAAAGAATGATATAGTTAGACATATTAGGAAAATCACTTTGGCAAGTGTATGGAGGTTGGATTAGAGTGCAGAGTCTAGAGGTAGAGAGAAAAATTAAGGGTCTCTTACAGTAGGTCAGACAAGAAATCTTGAAGGCCTTTGGCCGAATGGTGATTGTATGAGTAGAGGAAAGGGAATAACATGAATCATAGTTTTAAAGGTAGAATAGACAAGACTTTGCAACTAATTCAATATATGAGTTAAGTAAGAGAGTAAAAAGTTGAAGATGATACCAAAGTTTTGAACCTAAGTGACTAAAAAGATGGTGGTGTCACTAACAAGATAAGAAAGTGTGGAAGATGTGTGGGTTTGAAGGAAATGATGTTCAGTTCTGTTTCAAACACAGTGAAATAGAGATAACTATTGGACATCTAGTTGGAAATTTCCAAATATGCGGTTGGTGATGTGAGAATGGAACTCAAGAGGAAAGCTAAGGGATAGCTACATGGAGATGGAAGTCAGTAGAATAGATATGATCCATAAGCCCATCGTTGCTGATATAGTCACCACAGAACTTAGAGAATACAAGGACCCAAGATTGGGGACTCCTACAGTCAAAAGGTGGAATGTTGATGATGATCTAGCAAAAGAGGCTGGGAAAGATGAGGACTTTAATTTCCCCTGGGACTGTACGGCTGCGTATGTTGGCATTACCGGGAGGATGTAAGGTACGGAGAAGAACGTATAGCACTCAATGTCAGGGTAAGAGTCAAAAGGTACTGGAATGACAATGGTCAGGTTGAGGAGAATCTGGAACCAGCCAAACCAAACAATGTAGACACATGAAACAAGAGCAATGGTTAACAGTTTTGGGGTTATGACAATGGGGCTGCCTATTCATAATGTAAGTCATGATGGAGACTACTTTTTAAATATGCTTTGGTGAAAGGTTTTTGTTGCTGTTCAGCTGTGATTCTTTGTGACCCCTTTCTGGGGTTTTCTTAGCAAGGATATTAGAGTGGTTTGCCATTTCCTTCTCCAGTTCGTTTTATAGATGAGGGAACTGAGATAAATAGGGTTAAGTGCCCAGGATCCCACAGCTAGAAAGTTTTTGAGGCTGGATTTGAACTCTGGAATATGAGTCTTCCTGATTCCAGGCCCAGTGCTTTATCCACTGTACCACTTAGTTGCCCTGGGGTGAAAGGTAGGAGACTGTACTTCCATAGGAATGAATATGAGTTTTTTGCTCTCGTATTTTGCTATTCAATAAAGTTCCAATTCAATGTTTTACTTAATCTGTGCCTTTTCTTTGCCTGATATTGGCATGGAGAAAACAAGTTAACTGTCCAGGGCAATTCCTAGTTGACCTTAGTAGGAGACAGAAATCCAAAACAAGAGATTTACCATCTGAGGTAGATTATATAATACCTGTGAATTCCAGGGTCACTAGAAAATGGATTATTTCATGAAATCTAATAGATAAGAGGAAAGACTATAGAAGATGCATGTGTTGTATCCATCTAGAAATGATACGTTGACTTTTCAGAAAATTTACCTTTATGTTCTTTTCCTGAGCAACACTTTAGATAATCTTCTTCCAAAGCTAGCTGAAACTCTTAAAAGAAACCAAAATTCACAACTTCAATAGACTATTGATCTTGACAAAATGGGCACTAGGTCCAACAGCACAAAACTCAAGATATCAACACCTCATTCCATGTAATTCTTGTGCATGTTTTCTGATAAATCCCCCCGGGGGGGTCCAATTCAACATTTTGACATTGTACAGATACCAGTGCAGTATAAGATCTATCCATTTGTTATCTCTTCTCCTTACTGCCTAACCAGCCCATATGTATCTTCCAAATGGGTGGATAAATGTGTGAAAAAGCATTGGTAAGGCAATGACTTTGTGCTAGGCAGTAGGGAAACAAATACAAAAGCACTTAGCTGTTGTACTTATTTATATTGTAATGGAGAAGGCTATATTCACAAAATAGTGGTAGCCAGGAAAGGACATTCTGGTCCAGAAAGTTATAAGAATGATGATGGCAGGCATAAGGGAGTAGAAAAATACATTCCAAAGAAAAGTAATGACAGTTTATTTGATCATATCTCTCTGATGACATACTTTATGCTTCTTCTGCACAGTTCTTTGGTGTTAATATGCCACAACCTACTCATACTAACCAAGCATCTCTATGATATCTTTGGAGGACTCACAAATTTAGTACACTAGAGACTGCGGTACTCTATGACTCACAGTCATAACTCACCAGAAGAATACTCATGCTCAAAAGATGGGGCTTTGTTTCCGTAAGAAGATTAGGGTCAAACCTAATTAACTTAAAGGTGTTATGAGGTCCCACTTGTTTATTGTTTGTTGCCTATAAATAAGAATTAGATTTAGTAGAGCAAAACTCTACCATAAAACTCTCCCAGAAAAAAATGTCTCCCATGAATGTCAAAATCATTCAAAATTTCTTCAGTCATAAAAACAGATAGTTTTTTAAATGAATTGCTATAAATATCAAGTTGGAAATAAAACAGGAAGACATGTTTGCCAAAAATATGGATCTCCATCATTGGTGATGTCCAACAAAGTTCAGATGGAAAAGGAATTCCATATAGATGTTGAGGGCTTCTAAGCATTTCTGTTTGCAAATGACATTGTGCATCAAGTCTCATAATGTTGCAGAGTCTCTTAAATGAAATACACAATCACTCAACAGACTTTTCCCTTACTGTCCATGCAGGAAAAACCAGATGGATGAAGAATATCTAATGTCCAAACCACACATATAAATGGACAACATACAACAGATCTGTTTCATCAGTCCATATATCTTAGACATACAGTATGTGTAGAAAAAAATAGAAATAGAAGAAAAGACTACCACTGGGAAGTGGTGCACTCCCTTAAATGACCTCAAGCTTCTCCCTGAGACCAAATTTAGCATCCAGACAAATTATTTATTAAATAGCCAAACTCTTTGGAGAATTTCTTCAGGGTTGAAACCTGAGTAATGATCTTCCGCTTGGATTCTACAGAGGCTAGTGACTTCATTTTTTAATTTGAAGAAATTAAAACTCCCTGGTCTCAAATCATTTATTGTTTGGAAAACAAGCCCCTAACACAGAGACAAATAGAGATTTCTGGATCTTTTAGCCAACCTTTCTCATGAACATATTATCAAGATTGTGGATCTACAAAGGCATTTGTTTAAACCTGCTTTTGCAATTAGTTATGATAGGGAGACCTGAAATATCAGAGAAAAGTAGAAAGTCTCTTTTCATACGTAGAGAGAGAGAGGAAAGTAACTTTATTAATAATGGTAAAATTAAGACAAAAGTTGCTGACTTGACTGTGGTTCCCACTGCTGAGCATATCCACTGAGCTGTTCTGCACTGCCATCTGTTGGTCAAATGATACCTGGTTTCTTCAAGGCCAGGGGTCGTCTAATCAATTTTTTTAGCTGATAGCTGCAAAGCTATGTCAGCTCTTTTAGAGGTAGACTCCAGGCAGATATACCCAGTCAGCTTGCTTCCAGAAATCCTTAGGTATTCATCTGTCTTTTAGACCCATTGTTTCTGCCTCTTGATCAAGTTTAATTCACACTCTAAATTAAAATAAGAAAATTATTTTTTTTCCTACTCCCATGTTGTCAGTCGTAATCATATAACTCTCACCAAAATAATAAAACTAAAAAAAGCTGGCTGGGTGAACTAATAACGTTCATCATAATACTTCACGAAAAGAAGCTGGGAACAAAATCACTGGTCTTAGCTTGCAATTTTGACTTAGCTTCATTGGATTTTTAGCCTCAAAGACAAACATCCAAATGGATAGAAATGAGATTTATTCTTCTCAGGGAGGTTATGCATCAAAAGACTTTGGAATTTGAATTAAAAATTACCACTTGCCAGATGGGAGGTCTTAAACATATTCAAGATCATATAATTCCAGTTGGAACTTCAGAAGTCATCAAGTCTACCCCCACCCCCATGACCACTTTTCACAAATGAGTGGCTACTTAAGATGACCAAACCTCAGTTTCTTGATCCGTAGAATGGTGATAATAATATTGGCTACCTCAGAGTGTGCCATAAGGAAAGAGCAATATGAACATGAGGCATTTTAATATAAGTTTAGGGGAAATCAAGGATAAGGAATTAGTGGGTGGATGTTAGAGGAGAGCAGAAAAGAAAGGGATGAGAAAGAAAAAACATTCTGAAATATCCAATTTATTGAAAGCCATTTAAATCCTGCTCATATAAATTCTAATTCTGTAGCAGCAGGAGCACATATGGTAGGTAGTTCCTGGGTAACAGGAGAGATATCTGACATAACAAGGTGTTAATAAGCACCTCCCCTGCTTTGAAGATTATTATTTAGAAAATGAATGGAACTTTGAACAAGTTCATCTTTTCTGATCATGGGAAATGTGATTATTTATAGACCTAATGGGCATGGGAAATAGACAGTCCAAATATTAATAAGGATCAAAAAATTACACTTCACCAAGGCGTCAGCCTCAGAAGTCATAGAACTCCCTAGTAATGGTAATTTGACTGTCAGCCCAAACTTTGAGCAATAATGCCCTTAAAAGGACCCACTTTACCATTCATCATGCCTATTGTTAAGAAAAGAAGATACATTTGGCTTGATAAACTAAGGAGCTCCCCATGTTTATGACACCATGAATGAAAGAAAGAGTTTACTATTCAGCTCCCAGAGCACAGAGCCCTTGAGGTCACATTGTGCACCTGCACACCCAGGTAACTGATGAATCAGATGCTCTGAAATAGATTCTCACCCAGCACTTGCAGTAGCATCAACTGGCAACAGAACTGATTCTGTGCAAGCTCTGGCACTGTCTCATACTGCAATCTTACTGAGGGTTCTAAAGCATCATACGGCAGCTGGGGGATTTGCATTCATTTCTTTGCCAAGGCTATAAATACAGCCAAGTTTGCAGCCCTGCTCAGTTCAGGTTTCCTGCAAAAGGGGTAGAAGCTCCAAGACAGCCCAGCAAGGCAAACTGGTCATGATCATAAATATGATCCTAATTAACACCTCCCACACCCACTTCTGAGGTTGACTCTACCATCCCCCTTGTATGTGCCCAAGGAGTCATTAGAGAGCCCTTCAAGTTTAAACAAACAAGGAGCTAATAGAGACTGTCAAAATTTATTCCCAATGATACAAGAAGACAAATGTATCTATGGTACCAAGCATATGGCCAGGGAAGGAGAAATCCCTGGAATTCTTTTTGAATAGATGGCCTCCTGAATGTCATCGCACTCCAATATGTTCTGGAGCCACAATGCCACACCTTTAGGCTCCGTTGTATTTTAGGAGTGAATATTGTTACATCTGAAAGAGATGTAACAAGGAATATTTCCCTTGAAACAAAAACAGTTGAGTGTTAATAGAGAAGGGTAAGATGGAATGGGCAGGGTAGGCAGGAATTTTTATCCAACTGCCTACAAAAGCATACTAGAAGAAGGGGCAGTTTTACCCTCATCATGAAGGATTTGGAAAGAAAGAGAGAGGGCCCCAGGAGAGGAGGAGAATGGCAATAGGATCAAAGGGTTAGCCTGTTTTGGCTGGGAGAAGAAAAGAGGGAGAGAAAACAAAAGGTTTAAGATGTAGGAACAATGGTAGTTGTGGGAAGGGAGAACATCCCCTTCTGGATGCTGGCACCTTAGGACAAATCCCTAGTCATGCTGTGACGTATATTTCTACAATAGGCCCTTGTTCCATCCCTGAATTCTTTTATTTTCATCAACTTTCCTAGGTTACAAAACAGACATTCAGTTATTAAACAGTAGTTCAATAGCACAAAAACCATGACCTCCAAGGATAACTTTAGCACATAATCACTGTTGATATCAAGATATAAATATAATATCACAAGACATACTGAGAGGATAAGGGAGGAGGAGGGAGGGAGGAAAGGAGAAAAGAAGGAAGGAAAGAAGAGAAGAAAGGAGGGAAAAAGGGAGAGAAGAAGGGACGGAAGGAGGAAGGAGGAGGGCAAGAGGAGAAGCTGCAATGGTAGTAATAATATCTTAGATTGATGCAAATCTTCACCACATACAAAGCATTTTTACTATATTATTACATTTCATCTAGACACCAATGCTGTAGGCTACGCAGCACAAGAATCATTATCCAAATTTGGCAGATGAGACTCAGAGAGATGAAACAATCTGCCCAAGATCCCACAGTTAATAAGTCATAGAGATAATAATACTATTAATGGCCTCAGTACAGTATGCTTTGCATTACACAACATTGCAGTGATCACCATCTTTAATATTCATATAGAATTCAGCAATTCAATTCAAAAACATTTATTACTAAGCATTTATTATTGGAACACCAATAACATTCAAATGAATAAGTCCTGCGGCTACTAAACATCTCTCAGTCTTGGTAACAATTTTCCTCCATTTGATTTTAAGAAGTAGTAGGGAGTCGTGAATCGGAGAAGCATTTTTTCCTAATTTCCCCACCCCTTTTACCTCAGGTCTATTTTTTATATCTTTGTGTATCCTTATATTTGTGTATATTTTATCTCTGCAGAAGTATGTAAGCTGCTTTAAGATAGGGGCTATTTTATCTACTTATTGTAATCCTAGCAACTAAAGTGGTGCTTGGAACACAATAGGAGTTTAATAAATGTTTGTTGTAGATGCATTGATTGGTACCCTAGGCAGGACACTAAGAGGCGGCTTCTGTACAAAGGAAAGATATCACTATCCTCCTAGACTAAAACAACAGGGGACAGAAGCCAAGATTGAGAGCTGGAGGGCCATGATTGGCCATCAAATCCAACCCTCTCATTTGGCAGATGAGAAAATAGTCAAAGGATCTTAGGGTCAGAGACCTAGACCTACAACATAGACCTCGAACTGAAAAAGACTTCAGAGGACATCGATTTTACAAGAAACTGAAGCCCAGAGATGTTAAGTGAATTGCCTAAGGTCACACAGGTTTTTGGTGATGGACCTAGGATTTGAGCCCAGGTCCTCTGCCTTCAATTTTGATGTCCCTTCCATTATCCCGCATTTTTTGCCATACCACACTAACTGATACCACATTGCCTATCAAATCTAAATGCTATGAACTCCAAAGCTCACAGTCTATATCCTAGGCATGCAAGGCCCTGCTGCTTTTAAACTACAACCACAGAAACCAGAGAGACCAGATTTCATGAGGCATCTTGCTCCCAACTAAATCAGAATCAGGAAGTAGTATGGCTTAAGAGATAGAGTTCTCAGTTCAAAGTCAGAAAACCCTGGGCTCAAATTCCCTCTCACATACTTACCAGCTTTGTAGGTCTGAGCAAGTCTCTAAGCCTCAATTTTCTGTTCCGTAAAATGGGAATCATAAAACTATCTGTCACAAGATTGTGTAGTATAAGTATCAAATGAGATAATAGATGTAAAACTCTTTGCAAGCCTTAGAGTACCAATGTAAAAGTCAATTACTAACATTATTTGCTTGAGAAAACCATTGAACTTTTTTAAAGAAATATTGACTTCTGCTTGATAATAGGAAAGACTTCTTGAAATAAAGGCAAAGCTTCCTAAAATTCCAGAGACTAACAATATATTTCTATTCACTTCCATTCATAAACTCACATAGATGTAGAACTAGAAAGAATCTCAGAGGTCATGGAGTCAAGTGCCCTCACTTTACAGGTGAGGAAACTGAGGCACAGAGATGGAAGTGACTTGCCCAGGATAACATAGATAATGAGTATCTGAGGGAAAATTTGAACTTTGCCCTTCCTGACTTCAAGTCCAGTACCCTAGCCACTTCACAACACTACCTATCAATTCATTTCAGTATATATTTATCGTCTTGAGTTTATACCACATGCCATGACAGATATAAAGACAAAAAAACAGTCCCTGCCCAAAAGCAGCTTACACTGGGCAATCATATGCCCAGTAAATTGGATGCTATAACAACAATGGTAGCTAGTATTTCTATCCCACCTTCAGGTCTACATGTTATCTCATTTGAGCCCTCATGACTACTCTGAGAGATTGCTGCCTTTATTATCCCCATGTTGTTGATGAGAAAACTGAAGCTTAGAGGTTAAGTGACTTCTCAGGGCTACGAAGCTAGTAGGTACCTGAAGACTCAATCCACTTTGCCACCTGAGTATTCTCTATGTCCTTGTGGGTTCCAGTCCAAATGAATCAATGGAGGCAGATTTATGAGAATCAATACTGATGAAAGGAATGGAAGTTCTTTGGAATCAAAGACATGGAAGGCTCACCAGTGATAACAGTTTTAACCAAGAGGGAGAGACAGACAGACAGAGACAGGGAGAAAGACAGGCAGAGAGAGACACAGACAGGGAGAGGGAGGGGGAGAGAAAGGTAGAAGGAGAGAAGGGAAGGAGAGTGAGAAAATGAGAGAGAGAGAGAGAGAGAGAGAGAGAGAGAGAGAGAGAGAGAGAGAGAGAGAGGGAGAGAGAGAGAGGGAGAGAGCGAGAAGAATTATTTTCCTTTGAGGGTAAATTTGAATATTCTACCTATGGACTCATTATCCTCTTTTCCCAAGTTCGCTTGTCTGACTCTGAGCTGAAGCTTCCCCTTCTCTTTTCTTTTAGTAGTGAAGCATAACACTGAACTCCTCTAGGATGCCATTGCATTGAGAGAAAAAAAACAGGAGACAACTCATAGCCGAACAGCAGAGTACTTCCCCACCCCTAATTGTCAAAGACCTTAAAATGGAACAAGACATCTAGGTTGCACTGAGCCTGAAGTCAGGAAGACCTGAGTTCAGATCAGATATCAAATACTGACTAGTTGAGTAAGTCATTTAAACTTGATTTGCCTCAGTTTCTTCATCTGTAAAATGGGGATAACAATAGCACCTCCCTCCCAGCGTCATTGTGAGAATCAAATGAATTAAGAATTGTAAAATGCTTAGCATAGCAAGTGGCACACAGTGTTATAAAAGCATTATCTATCATCTTCATCATCTTCATGCCAGTTCAGATTTCTCATTTTCTTATATCATTAAACCTTTGCCACTCATGGCCAAGGGCACAAAAACGCAGCTCTTCCAAAGTAGGTGGTTGTACTTTCCCAGGCTCCCACTGGGACGACAGAAGTACCCACAGTGGGAATCAGGCTTGATAAGCAAAACACTGCAGCTGAGTAAGTGACATATTTTTAATAGCACCATCATGTCCATAGCGGAGGACTTTGATAGGAGCAGGTTCTGATGGATAACAGATCTCTCTTTTAGCAGCCGCAGAAGGGAAAAACTCAAACATGAAAACCTGCTCTGGGACAGAGGACCAAAGGTCAGTTTTTCTTGGACTTGTCTCTGTGGAACACGGAGAGCCAGGCCTAATGATACAGTTTAAGCACCTGATTCGTGGGGTTCAAGAGAAAAACAAAGATAGAGAGGGCTTTGATTGACCCCTGGACATACTCTTCCTCTAGACCAGGTGGAAAAGGAGAAAAAAATACATTTCAAGGCAACAAGACTGGTCTTTGAGTCATCAAGTAGAAACATCAATTTTGGTGGAGGAAAGGTTGTAGAATGAGGTCATTTGCAGTCTCATTTACAGGTTTTTAAATAGATTTTTAGTTCTGGCTTTTGCCCCACCCCAACCCCTTCTCTGCTACTGCGCTTGCTTTACGCCAGGCACTGTACTGAGGTTACACATACAAAGGAGAGAACAGAATGAGGGGAAGGAAGTGGCTAAGTATTTCTTAAGCACCTACTATGTGACAGAAACTCTGCCAAGTGCTTTATAAATGGATTAGATACCTGGATAGATAAGACAAACAGACAGACAGATAGGAGCTGGGCATCCAGGTACAAAATGAAAGAATTCCCACTCACTAGGGGGCAGAGGATCAAAATTTAGTAGGCTGTTCTAATGTAAACTAATTCTTATTTGAATACCAGCAGAGATCGAGCAGGATGCATGCTATATGATCTTTTAAATTCTTGATTATTTGGGTGAACTAGATTTAAGGCTGCCAGTGAATGTTACACTATTTCAAGTTAAATGAAGCCTGAGTATGTCTTTTATTACCCAAGTTCCTAGTAAACTGTGGGCAGCTGAAAAATAGCAGCTACTAATGCAGAAGATTCTTCCAGGGCTGGGACTCCAGGGCAGTAGGAATTAGAGCTGCTCAATCTCGTCCTGATACTGGAAGTCTGAAATTTACCAGTAGAAGATGCTGTTCTGTATTCAGTAAAATGGCCCATCAGAAAGAACTCGGTCCAAACTGAGGAGCATTTTTAAAGGATTTACTACATGCCAGGCACCATATAACTACAAATAAGTTGCTGCACTACTGTGAGCATCAGTCTCTTTATCTGTAAAATAGGGTGGGAGAGGGGGGACAGAGAGAGACTAGATGGTCCCTTCCCCCTCAGATTGGGAGATAATAAAGCTAGTTCCTTGATCCAACTGTGAGCCATAGGAACAAAAATCTCATTGTTCCAGTTACAACAAATACTTTTAGCAGTCACTTTCCACAGCTTATATGTGTGTTATCATGACCTTATCAGCTCCTTTGGCCCTTCACCTAGAATAATCTCAGCTACTGTCCCTCTCCTACTTATTACTCAGTCATTTTTCAGTTGGGTCTGACTCTTCATGACCCCATTTGAGGTTTTCTTGGCAAATATACTGGAGTGGTTTGCCATTTCCTTCTCCAGCTCATTTTACAGATGAGGATACTGAGGCAAGCAGGGTTAAGTGACTTGGTCAGGGTCATACAGCTAGTAAGTGTTGGAGGCCAGATTTGAACCCAGGAAGAGGAACCTTCCTGACTGCAGGCCCATCATTCTACCCACTATACCACCTAGCTGTTCTTCCCTGACCTAGCAAAGGTGGGGGAGGCAAATCAGCATAGCAAATGCATAGAATTTATGGTTTTGTCAGCATAGAGAACTCCCAGTATGTGAAGTCTCTCCACCAATGCATATTGCAACAGATCTTTGTGGTTAAGGCCTAGGAAGTTGTCTGTGGCATATAAAAGGTTAAATGACCTTCCCTGGATTATAGTTTGTGTCACAAACAGAATTAGAACCTGGGGCTTCTCTCCAAGTCCAATATTCTATCCACTATCATGCTTCCTCTAACTAAACAATTGATAGATTGTGTATGGATTACAAAGGGATTCACCAAGAGCTCCATCTTTTCTCCTCATATCACATCCTCTAATATCATTTCTCACTATCTCCTTCATCCTAATTACAAAGAGATGGCCCTCCTCCTTGCCAAGGCAAACTGTTCGAGATATACCCTTGATCCTGCCGCCTACCATCTTCTTGAGAAAACTGTTCCCACTATCATCCTCACTTTTCTTCTCTCCCAATGTATTGGTTCTTTCCTTGTGTTCTACAAATATACCCATGTCTCTCCCATCTTTAAAAGATCCTCACCTGAACTAACCACCCCTGCTAGCTATCATTCTGTATCTCTCCTCCCATTTATAGCTTAATTACTCAAAAATTTTATCTACATTTCATGGTTCCATTTTCTCTTCTCTCACCTTTTAAATCTTCTGTAATCTAGCTTCCAATTTCATCATTCAACCAAAACTGCCCTCTCCAAAGTCATCACTAAGAAGTTGTAAAAGCAAGCGAAGAGGCATTTTTGTTGTTACTTTTTGTAGTTCTATTTCCCAGGCTCAGGCTCACTGAAAACATCTGAAGGATTGATCTCCTTTGAACCCTGGTAGTTCACAGCTGTGTTGAGTCACATAGGTTTCATACCTACTGACTCTGAGTCAATCAGGAGTCGACTCTGTTATATATACTGGAACGTTGTATTTTACTTTGGGGGTTTGCTTATGAGAAGAATCTTGTCATTCCCTGGTTGAGACTCTGAGTCGTCATATATTTGGACCCCCAGACTGCTCAAATGTAAAGGCTCTCTTGATCCAGTAGAGTATGTAAAGTTTACAGCAATATTGCTTTGATTCGGAAACTCAGAGCCCTGTGTGTTGGTCTTTATGCTAATTTCTCTGCTTGTATTTTCTGCTTGTATTTTCTTTGAAGTTCAGGGTGCTGACTTTTCCCCTGAACTAGTGAATGTAATTAAAGGAGATTGTTGACCCCTTAAAAGTTGCTTTCCTTTAAGAAAAGCAGATCCAAGAGAACCTGTGCTAGCATGTCATTCTGAGTATGCTAAGGTGTTTCCTGCTACACAAGTCTAATGGGTCTTTTCCAGTCTTCCTCCTTCTTGAGCACCCTGCAACATTTGACACTGTTGATGACCTTCTCCTGGAAACTTCCCCCCTCTCTGGGTTTTAGTGTAGCTGTCCTCCTACCTGTCCGGCCACTTCGTCTCCATCTCCTTTTCTGGATCTCCATCTGTGTCAGGCCCACTAACAGTAGGTATGCCCCAAGCTCTTGCACTCTCTTTTTTTCCCTCTATGCCATCTCCTTGAAAATCACATAGGTTCCCATGGGATTAATTATAATCTCTATGAAAATCATATTCAGATCTGATTATCTCTTACCTCTCTCCCAAGGTCCAGTCCCACACCACCAACTGCCTTTTGGATATCTTGAACTAGACATCCCGTGAGCATCTCAACACACCCAAAACAGGACTCATTATCATTTCCCCCAAATCCTTCCCTCTTCTGAATTTCCCCATTATTGTCAAGTTCATCATCATCCTCCTGGTGACTCAAGTTCTCAACCTTGGTGTCATCCTCAACTCCTCACTCGCCCCACATATCCATTCAATTGTTTTTTACCATCCTCACACATGTCCTATGTGTCCTTTGCTTTTCACTCATAACAACCATCATAGAAGTTCATTGGATTATCAAGATATTTCTTCTCCCTGCCTCAAATCTCTCCCCATTCCAACCATTCTCTACTCAACAGCCAAAGTGGTTTTTCCAAAAATGTAGCCCCATGTCACCACCCTCCTCCATAAATGCCCTTTAATTTCCAATATCAAATGTAAAACTCTTCTGTTTGATATTTGTAGCTCTTCACTACCCGTCCCCTTCCTACTTTTTGGTTTTCTTACACATTGTTCATGTCAACATGATCCTACATTTCAGCAGCACTGACCCATTTGCTATATTTCACATACACCCCTCCATTTCCATGCCTTCACACTGGCTAGTTCCCATTTGGGGAAACTTTTCCCACCTCACCTCCACCTTTCAGATTCCTCGGCTTCCTATATGATCCAAATAAAATCCCATCTTCTAAAAAAGGCCTTACCCTATACCCAACTCCCTACTGTTAGTGTCTTTTCTTCTGCAATTACTTTCCTTCCACTTTGTATGCATCTTATATTTAACTACATTACGCATGTATTGTCTCCTCCTTTAGAATGTAAGGGTCTTGAGGGTAGTAACTGTATTTTGTCTTTGTATCTTATGTTGCATCCTCAATGCTTAGCACAATGCCTGACAGGTATTGTAGTAGGTACTTAATATTTGTTTGCTGATAGATTGATTTACATACATCATCTCCCATGGCAATGATAATACAGTGTTGACAAAATAATATTCCAAAAGGTACAATAGTATGGAACCTGAGCTGTAAGCCTGGCTTATTTTATGGTGATTCTGTAGAGAACACAACATAACTGCAAAAGGCCTGCACAGACTAAGTATTGCAGACCAGAGGAAACTATGGGAAACATGTTCCCTTGGGAAATAAAGCACCTGCTCAGCTTGAAGTATTTATTCCTAGGTTATTTAATCATAACTTATCACCATTGCCCTGCTAACTATACAAAGTCCTAACTTTGTATTTCCCTCTCTTAGTATTGAAACACATTCTTAAACTTTCTTTCTATTTTGGGCCATTTCAAATTTCTCCTGTGTCTTCTCAACCTAGTTGCAAGACTGGTAACTGTTGAGCCATATCCAGTTGGCTGGAGCCAGTGGAGGGTGGAGCTGGGGTGAGGCACAGAGAACTTGGCCTACTTATGCCTAAGTTTCAATTCTCCTCTTGTATATTGAAGTTTTAAAAAAGAATGCCTTGAATAAATTAAAAAAAAAAATTTAAAAAAATTAAAAAAAAAAAAAGAATGCCTTGACTAAGCCCAAAAATGCAGAGAACTGAATTCATTCTTTAACAAGAGCTTGCTAGTAGAAGACATCACAAGATACAAAAACAAAACTGTAATGGGTACAATTACTGAATCTGTCTATAATCGTAGTGAAATTATGGCAAATGAAAGATGTGTTGCTGTACAAGAGATGGACAATTGTTCTGCAGAATTTCAGAAAAAGAAAGGATGTACATACTTCAAATTATAGGCAGTTATATATATTATGTAATTGAAATTAATTCCTTGTTTTCAAAATTTTTACTGTTATATCAGTCAGTTATTAAAAGTATAATTTGTGAGCTCATGGAAAGAGGAGAAGTCTTCACTAAGAACCAACATGGTTGTCATAAACAGGACACATCATGATATTCTTCCTTTCCTGGAAAGGCTACTAGCCTAGTACATAGGACACTATCTGTGGCATTCCTCTATGGACAGAGTACATGTAGATTCCAATGCAAAGCATTCGGTAAAGTGTCCTCTAATATCCTTGTGGACAAAATGGAAAGAAATGGAATAGATGTGAATAATACAGTTGGGTAGATTCGGTACTAATTGAACGCCTAGAGCCAAAGACTTTTAAATGGATCAGTATTAGCCTTGAGGGAGTCTCTAGTGGAGTATCCTTGGCTGCTTTCCTCTTTCACTCTTTTATCAATGATTTGGATGATGGCATCAGTGTCATACTTATTAAATATTCTAAGCTGGGAGTGATAGTTCATATATTAAATGGCAGAATCGTAACCCAAAAAAAAAAGTCTCAGCAAGATAGACTAGCGAACCAAACCTAAGAAGGTGAAATGTACTGTTGGAGAAAAAAAATGTTAAGTTCTAAACTTGGATGCAAAAAATCAACTGAAAATCTAATTTCAGAGAGATGCTGTTAAAAGCAACGTTATGTAAGGTAAAAAGACATAGTACGTCTAGAGTAGACTACTAAGCCACACATAATGATGCCTGCAGGTTAGGAAATCACATATTAATATTATTTGTATTCTATTATATTTTTGCTTATAGTGTTACCTACTTCCCAGTTACACTGTAATGCATTTCTGCTGCACTCAGTCTTGGGCTGCAATGCTGCCGAAGGGGTATATGTTTGACATTTCTAGTCTAGAGGATTTTGTAAGCTCACTATTAGTCATCAGCAGGATATGGCAACCCTAAAGGCTAATGGGATCCTAGGGATACATTACCATAGGCACCCTATCCAAGGTAATAGAAGTGATAGAATTATATAGCATTTAGACATTCAAGATCATCTAGTCCAGTCCCTTAATTTTACAAATGAAGACACCGAGAGCCCAGAAGTTACTTGTTCAAGATAATAGTTCTGCTCTAGTCTCTCCTCATCAGAAGGCAGCTGGAGTATTGCATTCAGAAGTGAAGTTCTGTTATTTTTTATTATTTGACCATCTAGTTTTTGTTTTTCACTGGACCTGTAATTTCACTGGTTGAGTATTCCTAGTAATAAAATTTCCTCTACCAATGCAGATAAACTTCAATTTTGGGGATTAGAATTACCTGGTCACTGGGAGATTAGGTGATTTGCCCAGAGTCATGCAGCCATTGCCTCTTCAGAGGCAGACCTTGAAGACTCCAAGTCCTATTCTCTAACACACTTGGCTGCCTCTATATGACCTGCAATGGTTCCATGTTTTAAAAGGGAAATTAACAAACTCAGGTGAACACAAGGGAAGAAAACCAGGATGGTAAGGGACTAGAGATCAAGCCATGTGAGAATTAGTCAAAGGAATTGAAAATATTTTAATCTGGAAAAAAAAACTTATGGAAAGATTCAGGGTATGGCACCCTATTTTCAGTACTTTAAGGGAAAACTTTTTAAGGAGTTGGCTTTGTCTTCACCCCAGAGAACAGAACTAGGAGTAATGCACAAAAATAAAGAGACCAATTTCAGTCTAACACACGCAAACTTTTCCAACAATAAAGCTATTTAAAAATGAAAAAGGATTTGGATGGGGAGAATTGATTAATTCTTTATCACTGAAGATCTTCTAAGAAAGGCTTGATTTCCATTGGTTTGGAACTTTGTATAGAATGGTCATGATTTGGATAAGCATGGGATCTCAGGGCACCTTCCAAACCCAAGTCTAGGAAATATGCTCCCATACCTCACACTTTTCCCAAATAGGTTAAGATTACTTCTTTTCCCTTGCTAATTGACTTCACAGAGAATGGGCCACAGATGTTTCCTTTCCATGTCCTGCAGATTAAGAAGGGAGACTAATTCCTTAGCCCAAAAGAATATGAACTGTGATCCTAAATTGCACATCACCTTTATTATTTAAGCACATCTCATGGAAAACAGAACGATTCACTCATTTTTTGAAGAGTATGCATCCATACTCTAGATCTGGAATCAGAGGATGGGATTCAAATTTTTTCTCTGCCTGTTACTACTTGTGTGACCTTGGGCAAGGTACTGAATCCTTCTGGGCCTCAGTTATAGCTGTAAAATTAGGGAGTCTTACTAGATGACCCCAAAAGTCCCACCAAACTCTAAATCATTCATATATGTGTGTATGTGTGTTTGCATACTGTATGTAAATATGTATGTATGTACATGTATTGTATGTATACATACATGTATATATATACACATGTGTGTATGCATATTCATGTATATGTACACATGCATATATAAATGGATTTTTATAAAATATAATCATATGTAATAGAGTTAAATCTTGGTATGTAATAGATTTAAAGCTACATACATATGTATGCATTCCTGTATGTGTGTGTATATGTGTGTATTACTCTCATTGTTCAATGTGTCTGATTCTTCATGATCCTGTGGACCTCTTCCATGGAGCTTTTTCAGCAAAGATTATGAACTGGTTTGCCATTTCCTTCTCCACTGGATCACTGATTCAGAGGCAAACAGAGGTTAAGTGACACATCCAGAGTTACTTTAGGAAGTGACCATTCACCATTAGGAAGTTTCTTCAGCTGGATTTGAACTTAGGTCTTCCTGATTTCAACCCTAGCACTCTATACACTGTGCCACCTAACTGCCATCGACATAGATGGAGATGGAGATGAAGAGGGATATGGATATGGATATGGGTATGGATATGCTACTTGTTGTAATTATGGCTGCCTACTAGTACCAGAAACAAGTCTCATTCAATATGAGAGCAAAATGAGAGTTCTCAAGACACAAGGGTTTATGATAGTTAACAAGTGGTTGAGCCAGAATACCCAATGAGAGAATCCACTCTGACATAGGTCAACATCTGCTCTGCAGCTTAGAGTCTCCAAGAGCTCCCTGAATACAGAGATGTCAAGTGCCTTGCCTAAGGTCAGACAGCCACTCTGTGCCAGAGGTAGCGCCTGAATCCAGGTCTTCCTGAGTCTGCGACCCCTCTCTCTCCACTATATCAGTTACCTCCACACAAGCTTTGAATGAGTTCCATTTGACAAACTGTTGAAGTACTCACTATCTGCAAGGCTCCATGTGAGGCTCCTTAGAAAACTAAAGCAAAAGTTGGAAAGTGAAGAAGCTTACTCTTAACTATCTACATGTCCCTAATGAGGTAAATGCTGAGTCTAGATAAAGTAATCTCAAGAAGGGGGAAGAGAACCCTGAAGTGGCATCAGGGAAGGTCTCCTGTGGATAGTAGAGTCTGTGCTTAGAACAAGCTGCGATGACTCCCAGATGAAGGTGAGGAGAGGGCATCTCTCAGGCAGAGGCAGTAGGATGGGGCAGTCAGACAGCAGGTCTGCCTATAATGGAAAATGGGTAAACGAAAGTGATACCAAATAAGTAGGAAAGGTAGGTGGGAGGCAGATCTTTATTTAAGATTTAAGCACTTAGATCTCATTTGAGACCAATCACAAGAGCCCTGGGAGTCAAGGGCTATGGTTATTGTAATCCTCATTTTAGAGAAACTGAGGCCCAGAGGAGCCAGGCAGATCTTCATTCACATAAATTTATAATTAACATCAGAGGGACGAGTGTAGTCCTAACTAATAGATGCATTATGGTTATCCAAGCTTCCTACTATCATTACAAATAATAATGATTCACATTTATAAGGTGCTTGAAAGTGCACAAAACACCCTTCTCCCAACAACCCCAAGAGGGATCTACCAAGATCACATTACCACTATTTTACAGGTGAGGAAACCAAGTTTCAGAGACCCAAGGTTACATGATTAGGAGGTGTCGGAGCTGGAATTAGATTCAGATCTTCTAGGTCTTTGCACTCTACAGGCTCCCACATCCACCCATGACATTCTGGGGAGGAGGAAGAGGGCAGACCTGGGATCTCACTGGTCTAGGAAGCTCCCTCTGTCAGTGAATGTCAGCATCTGTTCTGACACATTCTTCAAGAGCTACCTGGGACAATGAGTATTTATTTAAGTAACTTGTCCAGGATCACACAGCCTGTGTGTGTGTGACAGAGGACTTTGAACCTAATTTTTTCCTTAATTCCAGACCAGTTCTCTGTCTACCAGGTGCTGCCTTTCATAACATGTGTTATAAAACAAAACAAATCGCTAAATTACAAAGAAATTTTGGAGGTCCTGTGACATTTTTACTAGAAATATAGCTATAATAGGTATGTATTAACTATAATAGAATATCACTATATATTATAACTATCTTTATAATATATATCTATCTATAATTGACCTCTTAGTTAGGAAGATGTGGGTTCAAGTCTTACCTTTCATACACTGGCAGTATGATCTTAGCCAGATAATCTCTCTGTGGCTCAGGTGACTCTCTAAGAAGATAAGTTACAGAAACCACTGATCTGTGTTGGTAGCAGGATTTTCTGACCCACTAGTTTCCTACATAAAAGAAATCAAAGGTCTGGAGATAGGATCATATATTTAGAGTTGGCAGGATCTTCAAATGTCATCTGGTCCAAACTCATCCTTTTGTAGATAAGGAAACTGATGCCCAGAGAGGTTAAATCCAAAGCAATAAACATTTATTAAGCACCTACTTGGTTCCAAGCACAGTGTTAAGCACTGGGTATACAATTAATAAAAAGATAGTCCCTGCCCTCAAAGCACTCACAATTGAAAAGGAGAAATAATACACAAAAGGAGAGAGGAAAGCAGGGGAGAAGGAATACCAGAGGGTACCAGGACTGGGGGCACCTTGTTTCATGAAGTTGAAACCAGGAAGAAGAATGGATGCAAAGTGGAGTGAGAGGTAAATGACTTGTCCAAGATCCCCCAAGTAGCAAGAAATGGGCTAGGATCTAAACTCAGGTCCCATAGCTCCAAATTCAGCACTCTTTCTACTATGCCACCACCACCACCATTATCATCATCATCATATCCTTCTTCATCACCATCCATAATAATGATGATGGAGGTTTTTACTTGTCATTACTGACCATTGCACACTGCTAGATATCCAATAGCTCATTAGCAGATGCTAGAAGGTTCCTGCAGCCTCTGTTCCTAAGCCATTCAAGAACTGCTTACAAGTTATCTTTGAATGATTCTTAAGAACCAGTTTCAAAGTTTGCTTATGCTTCTCAATAGAATAAGCGGGAATATTTTTAGACACAAATCTGTCACTGAACAACTTTGAAGGGATAAATGAGCTGGATATCTTCCTATGTCACTATTCTGCTAGGAGTAGATGTTTCTGAATATATGTCCCTCCCTATCCCCACCATCTCTGGTCTCCACTTCAGAGGGAAAACATGCATGGTCTTTGAAGATCTGACACTGGTGCTCACCAGGAATTCTCATTTGCATCTAGGAAATGCTTAAAGCTATAAACTTGGGTAATTAACTAACTTGGCATAGCTCAAAGTTCTGAGTGCAGAGAATTAATTAAAGGCAGAACTTCAAGTGTTTGCAAGGGGTTAAATTGAGGTGAAATTGTGACAGCCAAATTTAACAGACTGCAATGTAGATGCATACAGGCAGGGGTGTCTGGGAAATATGTCTTACCTCTAGCAGGAAAAAAAATGATCAAATTGACCACTTCAGTGTTTTCTTGCATTTAAAACCACCATTTTCAGTAGTTTTAAGGATTATAGCTATGACATTTCTCCAGTGTTGAAAGAAGGAAAGATGGATGCCTCAGAGTCATAATAGGATTATAGTTTTGCTGGGGGTCAATCTAGATGTTCTTTGTGACTATGAAAATCCAAGCACCATGAACAGAGACAGCAGAAGAATGAAGGCTGTGAGTATTCTAGGGAAAAAAATTAGTAAATGTCAATCAGCGACATTGATTAAGCCACTATACGTTTGTACAAGACAATGTGTTAAACATTAGTTGACAGAGGGGAGATACTAAGAGGTCTAATTCATGGTCCCTGCCCACGTGGAACTTACAATCTAATTGAGAAGATAAGATGTTTAACTATAAAAATATAATAAATGATATAAAGTTGTAATGGTCAAATTAGTAGTGAGGACAGTGTCCCTAATGAGCAGGGGAGCTTCCTCCAATATCTCTCTCAATTTCCTTGAAAAGAAGTAGGAGGGGCTAGAAAGTAACTAAGAGTTCAGCTGGTCTAAGAGGAAATAGAGACCCAGGAAGGTTGAATAATTTGCATAAGTCCATACAGGTACTAATGCCAGAGATAAGATTTGAACTCAAGGCCTCTCTTTTACACACATACCTTGGCTTCCTAGAATTCTTTGGTGTTTCATTGGCTAATAACCGTTGTAAAATATACTGCAAAGACACTGGAAATGAGGAATTGTGAACATACTGAATGACTGAAATAGGATCCAGAAATATCTTGATTAGACAACGGTTGAGTCTAATAAAAAGGAAGTTTAGTAGGGATAAGTTTAAAGACACTACTTGGAATCAATGATGTTCACAGACACAAAATGAAAGAGGCATGGCTAGACAAGAGTTCATCTAAAAAAAATCTGAAGGTTTTAATGGATTTCAATCTCAATATGAGTCAGTAGAAAAATATGGAAGCCAAGAACACTAAATTCCATCATAGACTTCATTGAGAGGCATAGTTTCCAGGAATTCACACACAATGGTTGTACTCTGGCCTGGCCAGATCATATCTGGAATTGTATTTGTCTCTGGGTGCCACATTTTAGGAGGGATATTGACAAGTTTGAGAGTTTCTATAAGGGGGAAACCATGACAGTAAAGATCTTTGATTCATACCATATGACTCTGTTTGAAGGAGTTAAGGATGTTTATCCTGAATAAGAGTTGACCTAAGAGAAAATGACTGATGCCTTCAAGTATTTGAAGAGCTGTCACATGGAAGTGAGGATGAATTATTCTTCTTGACTCTAGAGGGAAGAACCAGGAACAATAGATGGAAATTACAATGAGGCAAAATTAGGCTAAAACTATCTAATATAACAGGAATCTGAAAATTAGAACTCTCCAAAGGTACAATGTGATATCTCGGAACAATGAGAGGTCTTTAAGTGAAGGCTAGATGGCCATTTGAATATGTTGATTCTATGGTTCTAGTTTAGATACAGGTTGGACTAGATGTCTTCTGAGCTCCTTTCCAATGCTGAAATGTTATGATTCTGTAAGGACCAAAAACTCAGGGGACACAAGCAGAAGGACCTCAGTTTCCTCATTTGTAAAATGAAGGGATCAAGTTAGATAGTGAAAGGAAAAGGGAAAATACAATTTGTTGGGTTTTTAAAAGAATATAAAATGACTGTCAAATTCAAGTTGATGCCAAGAAATGTCAGAAAGAGATAACCTGGGGATTCTCCCCTCAGCAATGAGTCAGTTTGGAATGCATCTGTCACTTGAGGAAGGTAGTGGTTGGCATTAATCCTAGAGTTTCTCATTATTCACCATTCCTGCCATGTTAGACAGGCTGCATAATACCTCAGTCCAATGTGTGAGGAAGTTTCCTGACATTTCATATCCCCTAGCCTGGAAGTACAGAAGAATACTCACCAACAAAATATAGAGAGCCCCAACTAGTGTTATTTATGGCACCCATCAAATGTGTCAAACCAACAGCATCCATGATTGGGTACTTATAACCTAGAAGGAGCCCAGGAGCTGGAGTATACACCTAGCTCATATATCATCCAATAGAGTTTCTTAATGAGGAACCTGGTTACCAAATGCACTATAGATTATGGTTGTTCATGGTTCCCCAACTTGGTAGTGCCTCATTAGGTAATTAGAGAGGATGCTTCTCTCCCCAGTCATCTTGTGAAGATTAATAGTAAGTAATTCCCTAAAGGTAATTCTTCACCAACTGCTGCAAGCAAATTAATTTCCTGCTTCGTGTGCTGCTCATGCCCCCTTCAAGCTCTGCCTGCTTCTATTGGAGTTTCTCAATCATTGGGTCCTCTTGACAAAAAGACTCTCCAATATATAAGAACATTGCAGACATGCTGATTTGAAGCCCATATGCATTTTCTCTGTATGCCAGCAAGAGCTGATTACAAAAAGATAACTGCCCCTCTTATCTGGACTACTCAGTTGTAAGACAGATTTGTACCTCCTTTGCCTTGCATGAGTATGGTATTCCAAGAAGATGAAGTTTCTTTCATACAGAACAGGTAGCTCTGGCAAAAAATAGGGGTACATACCCAACCTGATCTACAGGGGTGGGTAGACAGCAACTCAGCTGAACAATGTAGAAGCTTCTTTCCCCACACCATACACTGCCTACAGCCAGAATAGAAAAGACGAAACTTGGTCTTTCATGGCTATTGTTTGAGACTAACGTAATGATTCTGCTATAACAGGACGTTACAGTATTGGGAAATGGAAAGAAGGGACAGGTTGGCCTCTATGGCAATGGAGTGATGTGGCTGGAGTTTGTGAGTGCTCCTGAGTATCATTTCTTTGTGTGTCCAAGGGTATCAGCCCTTTCCTTGGGGTATATCCCTCCATGGAATTCTTATGTGCTACAGAGTTGCCTGAGATTTGAGGCACAGAGAATGCTCAAAGAATTTGGAGGAGATGAATCTGTATCACTAGGTTGGGAGTAGGTTGGGAGAATCTGTGTCCTTGGCAGCACCATGTGCTGCCTTCTTTCTTCCCTGGGGCATGTCAGAGATAGACACCAGGGGACCCCAAAACAGATAGATATTTACAGGTCCAGAGAAACAGACAAGTAATAGGTAAAGACAAAATTGTCTAAAGAGGACCCAAAGAGTTACCCAGTCAGGTTGACTGGTAATTGCTCACTATTACCCTTTATCACTAAAATCATAATGGTCTATGGAACCTACTTTGGGACAATCTCCCAAGAGGCTACCAAGGCAGAGCCTCTGACTCCTTATCATAAAGTGCTATACCATCTTAAGAAGAACAGTGACTCAAAAGTCAGGAAAGACCCTAGTTCAGATCCCACCTCTGATAATCAATAGCTTCATGACCACAGACAACACACTTAACCCCTCTGAGTCTCAGGTTCTACACTTGTAAGGATAATAATGCCTGTACTGTCTTCCACACAGGGTTGTTGCAAGGATCAAATGAGATCATGGCTATAAAGTCCTTTGTAAATTTTAAAGTGATATATAAATGTCAGCTACTATTCTTTTTCTTTCCACTGTCAATCAAGTAATCCATTGGTCAACAAATACTTACTAAGCGATTACTTTATCTCAGGAAAAACTGGTCCTGCTGTGGAGTTACCACCCAAGCAACATCAAACATTTTCATTTAAAAAAATATTGAAAACCTACTATGTGCCAGGACTGAATTATGACTTTAAAATGACAGAGTCCCTGTACTTAAGGAATTTACACTATAACCCAGTCTGAGTTTTTTGAGGGGTAAGTTGGGGGGTTAGTATGATATAAAAACAGATTAATGTTATAATACAAAGGAGACCCTAAGCTCCATGAGAACTGGAACAGTTTCATTTCTGCCTTTTGTATCTCCATTGCCTACATCAGTACCTGACACATAGTAGGTGGTCGATAAATACCTATTGATCTATTGCTTAATTCGTTGAAAGTTAGGATGTAATGGCATAGTGGAAAGATAGCTAGATTTGGAGACAAAATCCCTGGGTTCAAATCTTTTACAAAACAATCTAGGAGGAAGAGAAGACTTCCAACTGAGGGGAGGAAAGATTGGAAAATGCTTCTAGAAGATGATCCCTGACTTGATCTAAGCCTTGAAGGAATAGAATTCTGAAAGGCAAAAATGAAGAAAGAGGACATGGCAAAGGGGGAAGGGGGTGGTTAGCAAATACAAGAAGTCAAGAGGTGGCACACTGAATTCTAGGAACAGATAGTCATCCAGCTTTGCTAGAACACCGAGGGCATGAAGGATACTCAGAAAGGTAAGTTGGAATCAGCTTATGGAGCGCCTTCAAATTCAGAAACTGAGTGACTGGAGATTTGAGCAGAGGAGTGCCATGGTCCAAACTATGCCTTATTTCAGCCATTGTGTGATGGGTGGCTAGAGAGGGGAAAGATAATAAGCAAAGAGACCAGTAAGGTGGCTTTCAAAATAATCCCTAATAGTCAGATGTAATGAGAGCTTGAATTAGACTGAGAGCAACCCACAAATATTTGTTGATCACATCATACATGCTAGGGGGACACAATGTATAAAGCCTGATCCCTGTTATCAAGATGTCTACAGTCTAGTTGTTGAGAAATGCGTTATACAATAAAAATCAGAATATATTCAACACCCAATAAATAGCACAAAAAGTTTAAGGTAGCTGTGGGCAAGATGGGTTTCTAGGGATCATATGGGGCAGGAGTGGGTACTTCAGAGGAAATCTAGGAACACCTTCCCAAGTCTCTTTCTGGTAAGGTTAACCATAACATTCAGTAAATCAACGATCATTTATTAAATGATTGCCATGAACCAGTCACTATGAAAAATGTGCTGGGAATATGAAAATGAATGAATCCATTCCCTGCTCTTAAGGAGTTTATGTTATAATGGGGGAGATGAGGACAGACAAATATGTCCAAATACATGTACTGTAAATAGACACAAGGGAGTACTTTGTAAGGGATGAGGAGGCAAAAGCAAAAGGAGTGGTCAGGAAAGGCTTCATGGAGAGGTGGGTGGTAGTTAAGCTAAATCTTGAAGGAAGTGAGAGACTCTAAGATGGGAAGATGAAGAGAGAAGGCATTCTAGGCCAGTAGGATGGACAGCACAAGGTTCATCTGCCCTCCTTTGTCTTCCAAGGCACGGTGCCTTGGCACATAGTAGGTGCTTAATAAATACTAGTTAACGAACTGAGTTGAATGAAGGAAAATGGACTGTTCCGGGTGAGGAATAGGGAGAATTCCTGTTTGTCTGGATTGTAGAACGTGGAAGGGGGAGTGGTGTCAAATGGTTTTGGAAAGACAGATTAAGGTCAAGTGGTGAAGGACTTTAAAAATCTAAGAGGAGTTTTCATCAGACAGCCACAAGGTTTGACTGAGAAGAGGAGTGGCAGTCAGATTTGTTCTTAAGGACAACAGCTTTGGTGGGAAAATGTGAGATGGATTGGACTGGTGAGAGACCAGAGACAGAAAGATCACCTGGGAGGTTGCTGCAGTCATCTTGGTGAAAGAGGACGAGGACCTTAACTAAAGTGGCATCTCTGTGAAAAGGGGATAGATGGAAGAGATATCCCAGTGGTAGAGATGGTCAGATTTAGCAACTGATTTTATACATGTGAAGAAGAGTGAGGAGCCCACTCAAGGCACAAGCTTAGAAAGGAGGCATAATATAATGGAAAGAGCTCTAGACTTGGAATCAGGAGCTTTGTGCAAACTGTGGCTCCTAACAGTGTAATCCTGGGCAAGACCCTTAACCTTTCTAAGCATCAGGTCCATCACCAATAAAAAGAGGTGAATAAATGCTAAGATCTGTTCTAGGCTCCAAATCTTATGACCTTAACAATAAAATCAATAGCAATGCCTTCGATGCTTATAACACTGAACACTCATACACTTTAAAGTCTTTTTGCACACATTATCTCATTGTATTCTCACAATAGCTATGAACAGCTGGTAGAATGAGGTATTAATACAACCTAATAGAAGATACACTGCAGTCACATAGGGGAGGCTAAATCACTTGCCCAAGGTCATGCAAACAAACTAGTATGAGAATCCAGTTATCCTGACTCCATGTCTAATTCAGTCAGGCATGACATGAATTTAGCAGCTCCTGAAGGGGCAGGTCCATTAGTACTCACAGACCTTGCTGGGCATCACACAATCTGAACAGAATGGCCCAAGCACCCACCATCTTTAAGTCAAATGGCCACTGTGGGCCATCTGCTTTGCAACAATCACAGACAATACAGCTAAAGCACCGGTGAGAGCAGATGGACAATTTTTGCTTTCAGGCAAAAGCACATTAGCCATGCCCTGTATTCTCAGAGATGATAAACCCAACAGCAGGGAGAAGAAGGAAAGCATGACTAAACTGCTTGAAAACCATCATCATCACCATATAAAGCTTTGTCAACACTTTTCTCTGCAAACTACAAAGTTGGAGTTCTGTTTGGGAACATAGAGGAAAGTGGATAAGTACATTGGGGGCTTTTGCAGCTACTAGTGACTTGGAACCTCCAACTTTTTGATATATAAATCTCTAGCCTGTATAATTTTTTAGTTTCTTTTATGTATTTCATTTTGTACCACCATTTTCTATATACCCACTAAACATTCCTTGTTACAAAGAATAATAATTAATTATAAATAATAATTCAGTGAAGCTGATTGAAAAAAATTTTAACTGTGAAAACAACATTCCATACCCATAGCTTCCCACCTCTGTATCAAGAGGAGGGAGATGTATTTCACCCGTATTTCAATGACTGTTCTTAATGTACTGCATCATTTTGCAAAAGGACCACAACTACTTCTCTGTATCAAGCATTAACACTTGAAAATGAAAAAAAAAAGTTTTTATGGCCATAATATATTCAGATCATTTCTCTGAGCATTATTTCAAAACTGAATTCTCCAATGAATATAATTTAACTCCTGAGGGGGAATTCAAAGTGAGTGGTTAAAGAATCGGAGGCAACAAATAAAATGCTCACTGGCTTGTTTTCCCCTGAATGCCTCTGCACAAGACCATTTCAAGCAGCCATTCTTACTGTGGTATCTATGAACTTATTTTTTATAACCATATCTCAGTGTAACAGGCTTCCTTTATAATTCTATTGTTTTATGTTATGCATGTTAGACCATTATTCCAAGAAGAGCTCCATAGATTTGACTAGGCTTCCAAAAGAGGCATGACATACACATACAAAAAGTTAAGAATCTTTGATATAAAGGAAAATTTTATTGTTGGGCCCAAGAAATAGCTATAGGGACAAATATAGGGATGAGAGGCCAATCCTGTTCCCTGTTTCCACCAATATCACTGGCTGGATGAGCTATGAATCGGTATCACTTTTAATTGGCCATGAAACCAAAGCTGAATGGCCAGATGATGCCAGGAACTCAGTTGGGAACAGAAGGGACACAAGAATGAAAAAGTTGCTAAAAGTTGATTGAACAAAAGATAAAGGTCCCAAATAGCAATATGAGGATCCAAGTAGCTATTTCTGTTCTGGTAATGTCAAAAGAGAAAACAGTGCTTAACCCTTAGACTTCTACTTCAGATCTCCCTCATTACATTGAAGAATCTTTGAAAGATCCAGAAGCCCCTCTCCCAGAAAAGATATTCTGACTATGGACTCAAATGGAGTTGAGTTCAGTCCTGGGGAAGCCTAAGAGAGTGAATCAGACTTTTCATAGACTGTCTGGCTCATTGTCCCAACCATGTAATTTTAAAAAAATCTATTAAAATATGCTTAGATGTGGCTTGTGTCTAGGGTCTCTACTAAAAGGTATTAACAATCTATCTCATCTAGAAAAGGTGCGCAATGTACAAAGTAGATATCAGATATAGGTCAGCTATTTTTTCTTCTTCCATGAAAGAAATGTTTAAAGTATAAAAGACTTATAAACACATGTTAACAAATGTTTAAAGCATAACAATAACCCATCATACCTATCAAAACTCTTCTAGTAGGTAAAGATTCTGCTAATATTTCGCATTCCTCTTGGATCTGAATTTTCTGCACAATTTGAAAAAAGCAAAGCCTTCTTAGTTCTTTGAGCTGTAGTATACCCCTGATGGTGGTCATGTTCTCTGAGAAGTTGTATAATTAGAGTAAACAGTTCCCTCTGGCCACTCAGCAGTGACTTAGGAAACTATGAGTTTTCAAACTCACAAGATAAGTGCTAAGGCTAGAAACCTTCTTTTTTTTCAATCTGATTGTTAGTATGTCCTGGGCTCAAGGAAAGAAATATACAACAAACAAGACCACCAAGTACTAGAGTTTCAGTCTTTGGTTCACCTAGAGGAACACATATTGATCACCATTTGTCATGAGCTCAAGTTACAATATGCTATGCCCCTTGGGGGGAAGGGTAAAATCATATCCATATCATTGGAAGAAATCTTAGAAACCAACTACTCCAATTCTCTCTTTGTTATAAATGAGGAAATAGGCACAGAGAGACTGACCTGTCCAAGGTCACACAGATAAGAAGAAAATCTAGGATGTGAACCCAGGTATTCTGAATCCAAACCTCATGTTTACTTCATTACACCAGGCACCTAAGGAGGGCTAAAATCATACTAGGTAATAAGATCAAAATTGAGGAAGGCAGAGCTTTTCTATAGCTCTTATATCATCAGTTCTTAACCTGAGGTCAGAGAAGATGAGAGGGAAAGAGGGGAGAGTGAGAGAGACAAAGAGAAACAGAGAAAGACAGAGTTTGAGAATTTCAATATAATTGGTTTCCTTTGAAATCCTATCTATTTTATTTTATGCACTTAAAAATTTATTTTAAGAAGGGGTCCATAGATTGCCAAAGTGGTCTATGACATCAAAAAGGTGAAGAGCCTATTTTATAACCTACTGAAAAAGGGTGACTCTTCCTGGCCCAGTAGCCAAGCATCTTGAATCCAGTCTCCAGTCATAGAAACCAAGGAGCTGCTGGTCACGCTTGGCTTTCAGCAAGGGACCAGGGCATACATCTCACCTGAAGAGGTAAGAGCATAAGTTAAGCCACGAGACTCATTCAAATCCAATTCCTGATGCATAAGGTAGATGAAAATGCACTTTTTAGTGAAGGGACTTTGTCCACAAACAGGGCATCCCTCCCAAAATGGTTAAGGCCCTGCCTCAGTGGCTGAGAAGCCAAATGAGTATACTTCTGTGGGAACAAAGATAGCTAGATGAATTGCCAGGTATTTTTGCAAAGGAGTTTCCTGTTTATGTACAATTTGGACTAGAGAGTTAAGGTCACTTTCAATGAGGAGATATCTTGGTTGACAGCAGCCCAACCCATATCTCCTTAGCAGGAAGTTTACTCTGACATCATCTCTAAAATATGCCTCTCTGCAGCTTCCTCTCATGGCTCCTTGTTCTGGCCCCTGTGGACAAACAGAACAAGCTGAACCCCTCTTCCACATGTCAACTTTTTAAATACGTGAACACAGCCATGATGTTCATTCCCTCCCCCAGTCTTCTCTTCTCTAGTTATCCCTTGTTCTAGTAACCAAAACTCATTTGATTTGGGATAAGTGGATTTTATTTGGTGGAGGGGAAGACTGATGGACAGTTGGGAACAGGTCCTCTGGAGGATGATCTCCTGGAGGTATAAGTAAAGAACTTTCTGGGGAGTGGTTCAGTGACTCCCAAGCAAGTTAGGGAATTGCAACCTGAGCCAACACTTGATGCAGAAAAAACATATTGAGGGAAGAGGCAGATTTCACTGACTTTATTAAACTGAAATGTTCATCTGGAAAAAATGTTAGGATAGAAGCTCAAATTCTAGGCTCCCAAACTCCCTTGCTAGAGTGTGTGTGTATGTACATACCTTCATATCTACACATATATATATTTATATACACATATATACATATATAATAGGTACCTATATGTGTGTGATATAGACACATATATGAATTGTGCAGTTGTATCTAGGAATATATGTACATATTTTTTCCTTGGCCACCATATCATGATTTTGACTCAAGTTGGGTTTGTAGAGTTCATTAGTATCTTTCTAGCACACTGCAGGACACCTAGAAGACACTTAGTAAATACTTACTGACTCAGTGATTTACCGCGACTTAAAGATGACAAATGAATTGCCCCACTTACATCACTATTAAGTTTTGGGATTTAGCTGTTTGAGAGATAGACAGAGAGAGAGAGAGAGAGAGAGAGAGAGAGAGAGAGAGAGAGAGAGAGAGAGAATCCTAGATCTAGAGCTAGGAGGGACCTCAGGCATCAAGTCCAACCTCTTGGCTCTCTAGATGAGGAAACTGAGGCCCAGAGATGCTAAATGACCAATCAAGGTCACAAAGGTTTCAGATCATAGGCCTCAGGTGAAAAGAAGACCTCAGAAACAACTCTCTCATTTTCAAGATAAAGAAACTAAGGAGACCAAGGGACTTGTCCAAGGTCACCCAGATACTAAGTGTCTGAGGTAGAATTTGAACTCCTAAGTCCAACCCCTGTGTTCTGTATAATACAAAGGACATGGGAGGGGAGAGGAAAGGAAGAGAGAGAGGGAAAGGGAGAAGAAAGGAGGAGAAGCATCCCCATCCGCCAGCTCCCTGGCCATGAACATCTCAACTTACTTGATCTGGCCCCTATCTAATCCTCTGCAGTTTGAGAGATCCTATTGTTACCAGCCCTTTGCAGACATGGCCTTTGAGGACCCAGGGCCACCTCCATACTACAAGAAGGCATGGGAGGAGGGGGATGCTGGGGAAAGAGGAAGCAACAAAATGTCAGTTCTAAATGTTAAATGTTTACCTTTGTTCAGAAAGGTGAGTCAGCCTTAGAGGAAAAAAATAAATGAGTGTAACCCTGCAGATGAGAAGGTATCAGAGACAGAGCTGAAGACTGTTTTTCCCTTTGCACTGTTCTAATGTGAATTGTTAGCCAATATGACTAATTATATAAGAGATATTACCGTAGAGAGGAGGACAGTGTTGAGGGCCTCAATATTCAGAAATTGCTTTTTTTTAAATCACATAAAAGTCATGAAAATGAGAAGGTGGGAGGATAGCAGAGCAAAGTCAGGTATTAACTGATGTCCACCTACCCCCAGGCTGGGGGCAGAAGACCTCCCTTCCCAAGACCATATTGGAACTGGATTGGCTCCATGTAGTTTTAAAGAGAGTACACAGAATAGGGGTAAATGACAGAAGCTAATCCAAACAGATACAGTCCTTTTATATTCTTGACTCTAGGAGGACTATTTCTCAAAAAGCACTTTGTGTAGAGCCAACAATAATTCCCCAGTATCAGAGTAAGAGTATCAGACACTTAGCCACTTTGGGCAACAGTATAGGTTGATGAGTAGTGTTACGCTATAAGAAAAACAACTGGCTCTAGAGTCAACTTTCCCAAACTGGGGACTTTTAAAAATGTAACTCAATAACTATATTTCAATATAACTAGCTTCCTTTGTCATCCTATCTTATTTTATGTAATTATAAAAGACTAGAGTCAGAGGACTTGGGTTCAAATTTCACCACTGCTACTTACTACCTACATGAAACTGGGCAAGTCAATTAACTTCCCTCAGCCCTAGGTCCCTCATCTGTGTAATCAATAGGTTGGATTAGGTGACCTCTGAGGTTCATTCCAACTATAGGTCCATGAACTCCATTATTAAAAAAAAGTTTATTTTTGCATGGCCCATTTACCCCCAAATCACAACTATCATCGTAGTCTTTAATCATTCTTTGACTCTTCCCACAGACTATGAGAGATACAATACCTGCATTTTACAGATAAGGCTACATATTCATGCAGGACAAGGACAAGACAAATGCAGGCAGTGCCATGGGTCCCTTTAAGCCAGCATGCACAGAATAGATCTTCCAAGACTGATGGACTATAGCAGTCTTTCTCCTTTGGAAAGTCTAGCGGCAGCCAACAGGCCATTTATGTTTGACCCTAGCCAATCACAGGCTTCTGTGCTTCTTTTTATGAATACAAAGGATTCTGGTAGAACCCTTTGTACAAGACCAAAAGTGCCCGGTATTCAAAGGAATATCAGGGTCCTGCCAACCCAGATTGCCACAGATCCTGCAACCTCTGACAAAGGCACACTTAGGAAAGTAAGGAGATAAGCATGGGCAAGGACCTAGTGGAATTCTCACTGCCCAAAGCCCTGGGATATATGTTATACCTTAATATTGCCACCAACATATAGTGCAGTCTGCTACCTCAAACTCTCCATGGGAAGACATACACCTTAAGGGAACAACCTCAGACAAGTAGGGTAATCTACCCAGGTAATGAGACTCCTCAGAGATGCACTGGCATACCATACAGATGTCTCATCTGACTCTTGCTCTCCATTTTTCCACATACTCAGTTCTCCAATATAAAGATTTTTAATTTCAAAACGGAATCCCAAAACTTGAGTGAGTTCAACTTTTATAGATTGGGAGAGATAGGGAGAAAAAAACAGGTGCCTTTTTAAGGCTTATTGGCAACAGCTGCAGTCTTCCTAGCCCACATATCAATTGCCCACTCATCCTGATTGTGATTAACAAGAAACATACAGAAATCAATGGACAGTGGTGTAAAATGACTTTCCTAGAGTCCAGCTGCAAACACTCTTAGCCTGACTTCCCTATGGATTCCAGAGAAAAGGGAAAGTATAAGTATTTTCAAAAGTGTGGCTTTTAAAATACACAAAAATCATACTTTATAAGAAACAGAGGGGGAAAAGTTGCCCCTCCTCCCTACTCCTACAATGTATGTGTAGAGAACAATGCACATTAGCCAGAAGGTAAATTAGAATTAGGTAGTAAATGTTTAACTATTCATCCATATCCAAGCACTCAATTTACTGGCGCAGGAAAGGTGAGCTGCATTACCTTCCTCGACCCAAAGAAAAACAATCAAAGAGAACAATGAACTAAATTTAGAATAAGGAGAGGAATGAGGTGTCATGTTTTTATCCCATTTTCTTTCATGCCTGGGATAAATAATGACACAGGAATCCTCACTAAATTACAGTGTGAATATATCCAACCTAAATGGTACCCTACAGCTCACCAATTACAGTTGACTAATCAGGTAATGGCTGTGGTGTCTCCTTATAAATCTAATAGTCATTGTGTACTGAAAAGGAAATCATCACCACTCTGGAGTCCCCTCTCTGCTCCCCAAGCAGCTTTGCCACCATGGCTGTTCATGGCATAACAGAATGCTCAGCGCTATAAGGGACTTCCGAAGCCATCCATCAAGGCCAACTCCCACCTTAACGAGAGTCTTCTCTGAGACATACTCAATGAGTAGTCATCTAGACTTTGCTTGAAGATCTCCAGAATGGAGGAATCCATCTGCCTCGTCCTCCTCCTGCCCAGACCACTTTCCAATAGGTCCAATTGTTAGAAAGGAATTTCCTGCCATCGAGTATACATTTGAATCGTTGCAACTCCCTTCCCTCCCTCTCCCCCTAGTTGTGCCTTCTGGGGCACAAAGATGAAGGGGATTGATGAGATCATCTCTAAAGTCCCTTCCAGCTCAAAAGGCATGATTGTATCATCCCAAATATAATCATTCCTTGTCCACATGACAGTCCTTCAAATACTTGAAGACATACAAAGTGAGATAATGATTGAAAATGCTTTGCATTTAAAAGCATTATATAAAAGCTAGCTATTCATATTATGATGGATAGTTACCATTATTTTTTATCTTCAGGCTGAAATATCCACAATTCTTTCAACCAATCCACATATGACATGAATTCAAGATCCTTCACTTTCCTGGCTGACTTTCTCATGACATTCTCCAGCTTGACCCATGGATCACAGCCCAGCAAAGCCTTCTAATCCTCAACTGTCTCCCAAAACCTGTCCAAGCTCATGTTCATTGCTTCCATGACACTCCCTATACACTTCATCCTCTGCCATTCTTTCTGTCTTCAATCTTTCTCAACATCAGGGTCTTTTCTGATGAGTCCTGTCTTCTCATTATGTGGCCAAAGTATTTAAGCTTTAGCTTCAGTATTTGACCTTCCAATGAATAATAGGAATTAATTTCTTTATGTATTGACTGATTTGATCTCCTTGCTATCCAAGGAACTCTCAAAAGTCTTTTCTAGCACTACAATTTGGAAACATTGATTCTTCAGGTGCTCAACTTTCCTCATAGTCCAACTCTCACAGCCATATGTTGCTACTAGAAAAACCATGGTTTTGACTATACAGACATTTGTCAGCAAGGTGACGTCTCTACTTTTTATTATGCTGCCCAGATTTGCCATAGCTTTCCTTCCAAGGAGCAAGTGTCTGTTAATTTCATGGCTACCATCACTGTCTGCAGTGATCTTTGAGCCCAAGAATATAAAATCTGACACTGCTTCCTCCTCTATTTGCTACGAAGTGATGGGACCAGTTGCCATGATTTCAGATTTTTTCATGTTAAGCTTCAAGCCAGTTTTGACAGTTTCCTTTTTTACCCTCATCAAGAGGCTTCTTAATTCTTCATTTTCTGCCATCAGAGTGGTATCATCTGCATATCTGAGACTGTTGATATTTCTCCCAGCCACTTTAATTCTGGCTTTTGATTCATCCAGTCTGGCATTTCACATGATGTGATCTGCATATAAATTATATAAACAAGGTGACAATATACAGTCTTGTCATACTCCTTTTCCAATCTTAAACCAATCTTTCATAGTAGGTACTTAATGAATGTTTGTTGAATTGAATTTTCTCTTTGTTTTTCATGAAGGAGCAGGAGTAAAGGGCACATAATTGAGTAAATATGAAATGCCTTCATTCCTACGCAACCCATCAGCAATTTGCTTCACACTATTCCCACCCACTTTCTCCCATCAACTCCACCATGAGCCTTCTCAGTTGGCTGCACAGGAACTCAATTTTTCTGCTGTTAGAAGGGGTGGGATGGAAAGCCTTGGACCCTCACTGTTTCTTGGTAATCCTTTTGTTTATCTGTTTTCCATTCTCATAGGATACTTATCAAAGAGATACTCAACCCCCTTGCTATCAATAGAGAACTTTCTTCCTGGTTTACTAAGAAGACAGAAATTATTAGTTGTGAATTTTCTGTCTTTCCTCCTCTCCACTCCTAAATACCGCTATATCGATACCCATCCCCTTTTTCTTAATTTCTGTCTCACAGAAAAAGCTATTCCATCTCCTCTATTAAACTCAACCCCTCCACCTGTGCTCAGGGAGTCTATTTTCTCCAATAATAGTAGCATAAACTTGTTGGGGTTTTTTTGTTTGTTTTTTTTTTAGGGGCACTAGGTGGCACAGTGATAGAATGCTGGGCTTACCATCAGGAAGTTCTGAGGTCAAATCTAGCCTCAGCTGTTTACCAGTTTTGTGATCTGGGGGCAAGTCACTTAATGTCTTTTTGCCCCATTTCCTCATCTGTTAAATGGGGCTGAAAATAGCCCCTCTCAGGGTTATTGTGAGAGTCAAATAATATAATATTTGGAAAATTCTTTGTATTGTAGACACATAGAGTACCATATAAATTCTAGTTATTATTGTTTGTAAAAATATGATTATTTAAAAATAACATTATATATTAACATGCTCATGGACTCTCTCTACCACTACAGACTGAAGCCCTTCTATAAGTTGATAAATAAATATGAGAGTTGCCTAAGATCTAAAGATCCCACAGCTATCATGAGGGATAGGATTTGAACCCAGAGTTTACCAGGTGTCCCTACTCTATCCATTTTAGCATCCCTCTTCTAACAACACATATATTTATTGAATAATAATTTTTTTCTTCATATATTAACATATTACTAGCAAGAGGAAAATACCATCTAAAGCAAAATATAAAGAAGTACAATACTTGGGCACATATTGGTGCCTCCTTGCTCCAAGTTCAATTATGTTTATTAATTAGCCTAAGTGAAGTCTGAGTTTACTTTCTACTTTCGGCTCTTGCCATGTGTAAGGTCCATTCACATTCCCAATACTGCTTTAGCATATAAAGCTCAGCTCAGACAACCTGGACCATACAATCAGACTTCTCCTGTGTTAAGACTTATCACAGACCTCACTTTCCCAGTGGCAGTCTCATACTGGGAGGTATTAATCATCTTTTACTTCTAGAATTACCTATTCAGTCCACACAAAAGGAAAACCTGATCCAGCTCATGGCTCGCTGGGCAGCTTCCAAAGCCTATCTCCAGCTGTCATTTTTTCCATTCTTTTATGTCAGAAACAGAAAAGTTTGAGATAAAACTACACTGGTCCCCTTTCAGTCCCATTTTCCTAAGGTTTTGTGATTCTCACCTTAAAGTCTGGACATTGTAACCTAAGTACTTAATTTATCATTACCATAACTGTTATCATTCACTAACAATAATTGTATTTATATAGCACTTTAAGAACTGCAAAACTCTTTACATCTATCATCACAAAGATTATGTGAGATACTCTCTGCAGATATTATTCTGTCCATTTTACAGATGAAGAAACTGAGGTTCAGAGATTTGTTTTGAACCCATCTCTCTTTACTCCTAAGTCCAGCATTCTTTCCTCTATATCACAATACCTCTGCATAAATTCTCTTTACTACTGCCCAGGGTTCGAGAGCCAGGATGTGTTAGAGGTGAGACTTTCTGATTCCAAGGCAGTCTCCCTAGCCTTTACTTCATTCTCTCTCTCAAAACAAATGTTTGCTGAGTTGAAGCTGAATCAAAAGAATGTCTGGTCAACTTTTGGTAAGAAACAAAACTGATTTTGTGTAGACAACCAGGATCTTATTGGAACTAGCTAATATTTACAAAGTGCCCCAGTTTTAGTGCAGTTGTAAGCTTTAATAGATACTGGAACACCCTGCATACATACAATGCTTCAGGATTTATTAAATACTTAGCACACATAATCTCATTTGAACCTAACAACAATCCTGTGAAAGAACTATTACAGGCACTGTTATTCCCATTTTACAGATGGGGAAACTGAGACTAAGAAATTAAGTCATCACACTAGGTAATTGAATCTTGGACTGAGATGTGAAAGAGATCTTAGAAGTCATTAAGTAAAATCCCTTTGTTGAGTTTCTGGAAACTGAGGCTAGGGAAATTGAGATCAAGATCCTACAGTTAGGATTCGGATCTGGGTGTGAGTGTAACTCTCAAAGTCTAGTCTTTTACCACCACACTATGCTGACTCCCCACGAAGTTCCACACCAACAATCTTAAGTTGTGATAGATAGATAGATAGATAGATAGATAGATAGATAGACAGACAGACAGACAGACAGACAGATAGATAGATAGATAGATAGATAGATGATAGACAGATGACAGATAGATAGAGATGAAAGAAAGACTTTTTCCCTGGGGGGGGATACTTGTTTTGGCACCTATCTGACATGTTTAAAATAGGCCCATTCACCTTTTAGAAGCATCTGAAGTGATGAATATAGCTCTCATCAAACATGGCATCTCCTATGTAAATACAAATTCATTTACAACTGACAAGGCATTTTTTTAAAATTATAAATGCTTGCCTAAGTTTGGATGGGGCTGCTAGGTGGTGCCATTGTCTTGGTCTTAAGTCAAGAAGATTCATCTTCTTGAGTTCAAATCTAGCCTCAGACATTTACTAGCTGTGTCATCATGGGCAAGCCACTTAATCCTGTTTACCTCAGTTTCTTCAACTGTAAAATGAAGGAAATGGCAAACCACTCCAGTATTCTTGCCAAGAAAATCCCAAATGGGGTCACAAAAAGTAGGAAATGACTGAAATGACTCAACAAGTCAAGGTACAAGGAGCTATCAGGGACTATTAGTGACTCTATACCTATGAAGAATCTAAAGCTAAACAACAAAGGACCAAGATATAAGTAGTATGTTTACGTTCAAAGGGAATGAAATAACCATGTACATACCCATGGACATGTATGCATACAAGGTGAGAAGACTTCATCCAATCCATACTAGAAAAGGAATTCCCTCAATATGTCCTTAGGCTTCTAACTGAAGATCTCCAGTGAGGGGGAAACTCACTACCTCCCAAGGAATCCCATTACACTTTTGGGTAGCTCTTAGAAGTCTCTCCTTATATGGAACCAAAATCTACAGCTCTGAAACTTCCAGTCATTCCTCCTATTTTCACTCTCTAGGATCAGGTAAAACAGAATCCATTATCCACCTTGTTGGCTCTCCCTCCAAACTTTGTGCCATCTGCATACTTGATGAGTTTACCATCTATCCTTTCATTCAAATCACTGATAAAAATGCTGAATAGAATAGAGTCAAAGATGAACCAGATATGCCCCTTCAGGCACATTGATCCACTAATACCTCCCCTTTGAGTTCTATCATTCAACCAGTTCCAAATTCACTTTACTAAATTAGTATCTACCCTCCATCTCTCATTTTATCTAAAAGACTATCAGGAGACACTTCATTAAACATTTTGCTAAAATTTTGATATGATATCTAAGTGTTTTCTATTCTGTCAGTTTAGGAACCCCAACAAAAAAGGAAATCAGATCAGTCTGGCATAATTTGTTCTTATTAAAAATAATGATATCTCTTAGTGATCACTGCTTCAGTTTCTAAAGGCTCACAAACCATCCCTTAAATAATGATACCATAGGAGTTTCGCAGGAATTCAAATTAAGTTCATCAGATTATAATTTGAAGACCTCTTCCTTTTTCCTAAGTGGAAAATCAAGACATTTGTCTTCCCCTTTGAAGTGTGCCAATATCTTTCCAAAAAATCACCAACAGTAGCTCAGAATCCATACTGGTCCATTCTTTCAGCATCTTGGGAAAAAGCTCCAATTCATGACAGTTAGGAGATTCACTTACTATCTCTTTGCTTAACGTCGGTTGCAACACTCTTTCAGTTATTTTTGTTCTATCCATCCTAGTCTAAAAATTATTCTCCTTGGAAAGGAAACTAGAAGAAAAATAAAAATTGAGTAGCTTTACTTTGTCTCTGTCATCCTTTATCACCATCCTATCCACAATGATCAGTACTTCTTTGATTTTCCTCTTGTCTCCAATACGGTCTTTAAAATCCTTTCTGGTTTTCCTTAATATTCAACACTAGCCTCTGCTCATTCTGAGCCTCAGTACTTCGGACACCCTTCTTAAAGGACTGTGCCAGGTTTTTTTCTAATTCATCTTCAGTTCCATGCCCTTGCTTCCATCTTCCATACATCCTTTTTGAACCTAAGTTAGTTGACGAGCTCTCCATCCAAATTGGTATCTTTAGACCTTTTTTCCCTTACCATCATAAGTGGTTATGTTTGTGGCACAAATGAATCCTTGAGAATATTTTGGGTCAACCTTCCTCCAGGAATTTTAGATCATGAATTCCCTATCACCTTGAAAACTGCTCTCCCAAAATCTAGTTTTCATTCCATTCTGTGTCCCTCTTTTCTCCTCTATTACAATCTCTAAAACAGACTGATCATTTCTTCTCAATAATAACTGACTGATATAGCCTTTTAATATTTTCAAAAAAAAACTTATATAGATTAACTCATTGTGGTCTTATGAGAACCCTCTGATTACTGTACTATATTATATAATAGTACAGCTATTCCAATTCCCATTTTTCAGATGATGAACTGGGGACCCCAAAAGATTAAATGACTTGCTCACGGTCACACATCTGGGAAGTGTCTGAGATAGTCTTTGAACTCAAGTCTGTCTGATTCACAAGAACAGCACTCTATCCCTCTACCACATTTCCTTCTAAGTGCTGCCATTTTTAACATGTGCATTTCAATAATGAATAATAAATGACTGCCATTTATTCTTGAGCATTTAGGTCTTCCTTACTGATTGAGAATAAGGTTCAGAAGAGTCATTTCCTACATTGTTTTCTCTGCTGTTTGACAAATGATATTACCATTAAATCAAGTGAAGAATTTATCAATTATTCCACTTTTAGTAGAGATAGATCTTTGGTAAATGGATGAATAAAGTCCCCTATCACTATTATATAAACCAGATTTATAATATCTTTCCCAAAGTCTTCATCCACTTCCTTCATTTGCCTAGGTGGTCTGTAGTATACTTGCAAGGCACTATCACATTTTTCTCTCATTGATTTTTATCCAAGGACTGTTAGCCATGCTTTCTATCTCTCCTGAATTTTCACACAGGAGTATACCCTCTTGATATATCTTGTCTCCTTTGTTTAGTCCATCCCTTTTAAATAAAGTATACCTTTAACTCTTCATATTCCACTCATGAGTCCCACCCTCACCAAGTCTCAGTGATTCCAATGAGGTTAAATTTACTTGCTTGCTCTCTTTTCTGTAATCTGCGTAGTTATCTACCCCTGGTCAACTAATATCGATAAAGTTTGCCTTCCACTGTTCAAAACAAAGAAGGAGTTGTTGGGATTTTAAATTCTTTGAGGTAACTCTGTTCAGTAAGAGACAATCTGATTTCTCAAATTAGAAGTAGATAGATAACATCAGTTTAGTAACATCTGAAAGTAGAGAGAGCCAAAATTCATAGCAGATAGATGGGATTTAAGTGGGAGAATATCACTGGCCATTGGTCTAAAGGATAGGCATTTCTCTCTCACTTTACAGATGAAGGGATTTCTTTGGCCCATCCCATTGATTAGGGTCCCTCTACATAGGGTCCCACCATTACTCAATAACCCTGTTTGCCCAGTGCTGAGTATAAATTGGACCTGAGAATGCATCATATCATCTGGCACAGTCTTTTGCTGATGATTGATACTAGCTCTATCCAATGAAATGCTGTTTAAGTGGTAGCTGTCCTCCACTAATACAGATGGATTTCCTTGACCCTCCTTCAAATGGTCTTTTTCCTTGCCCCCCACAATCTGATTCTAACATTTATTTTCATTTTTATGTATGTATCTGAATAGCAAAGACTAGACTAGTGGGAGTTTTATTTTAACATTAAGCATCATTTTAATAATGTGGGCGAGAAAGGAAGAAATGAAGCTGTCACCTTTTAGTCTTGGCACAACTTAAAGCTAGAAGGAAAGACTGCAGAGAAGCTGTGTTTTTCTCCTTCTCTAGAATAGTGGACCATCTTTCCAAGGAATCCAGTCTGAATATAACAAGAGTAGGAGTCGCACATCCATCACCTTCTCACTAATCATGGTCAACTTTAACTACTCTCTCTGCCTACCATCCAAAGCTTATAGCACAGGTCCAGATAGTGAAGTCTCTTATCATTACTCTGGCATGCCTCCATGCCAGGTTTGTGAACAACCACCCAAATTCATCCTCTGTGTCCTCATTCTAGCGAGGTGGTCTGTAGTATACTCCCCTGAGGATTTCTCTTCTTTGTCCTTCATGATTTTCTTGCTCGTCCTAGACAATGATGGAGAAAATAATGTACTACATTTTAGAGAGTGATAAATACAGAGCTTCCTTGACACTTCCACCTTCCAGGCATCTGAATGGCACAGAGGCAGGTAGGTGGCAGAGTAGAGAGCTTCTTAAACTTTTTCTGCTTGCCACCCCTTCAATGCTGAAAAAGCACTAGATAAAGTGCTGGACCTGGTATCAGAAAGACAGGTTCAAATCCTGGCTCAGACAATTACTAGCCCTATAACACTGGGCAAGTCACTTAGCTACTGGTTCAATCAGTCAATAAACACTTACCAAGTATCTACCTTGTGCCAGGCACTTCGCTAATCACAAAAGGCACAAGAAGAAGCAAAAGACAGCCCTTGCTTCAAGGAGCTTTCAAAGCGGAGACAACATGCAAACAAATACATACAAAACAAGCTATATATAGGAGAAATAGCAAATAATTAACAGAAGGAAGGAACTAGAATTAAGAGGAGCTGGGAAAACTTGCTATAAAAATGGGATTTTCCTCATCTACTAAAAAGTGGATAATAAAAACAGCTACTTCGCAGGGTTGTTTTAAGGATAAAATGAGAGAACATTTGTAAGGCATTATATAGTGCATTATTCTCTAGGTTTCAGTTGCTCCAGGTGCAGACAATGATTTGATTTCCTCATTTTACTAAAGTAATACTTGGGTAATCATCCGGAAATGGGCCTGTTCAACATGGAATCTCCTCACTCTCCCCCACATATAGTAATAAACATTCTCATCTCCACACCATTTATCTGCTATTTTCAAATATCAGGAATACCCTGTCACTGCTCTCCCCTAATAAAAGTTATCATTTTCTCTGCTTTGTCTCCAAGGGCAAAACTGGGAATGATAGATGGATGCTGTAAAAGCACAAATTTTAGTTTCTGTCAAGAAGAAGAGCTGTCGAACAGAAAAGTGACTGCCTTGAAGGGTGGAGGGTCCGTCCACAGGAAGTCACAAGCAGAGGCTGGGAGCCCTCATGTCAAATATGATGGACTCAGGATCTCCACCAGATTTGGGCTGGCCCAGATAATCTCTAAGATCCCTCAAGCCCAGTGAGTCCGTGATTGTGTGATATCATAGTTTGACCACAGAGCCTGCTTTACATTGATAGCCCAACTCAAAATGACCTCTGCTGTCTTCAGTGGGTATCTGGCAGTGTGATCTGCTACTTCAAGTCTCCTCATCTTCAGTTACTCACGTTTGGATACATCCCATAACTAGTTCTGAGTTGTAGCCCCACCCCCAACAGCACTTAGAATCTCTGGATTCTTACAGGGTTTAAGACCAAGCAGGTTTTTAATAGGAAGGGATATAAATAGTCACTTTGTCCAGCCCTCACATTTTGCAGATGAGAAAAAATAAGGCATAGAAAGGTTCATCAATTTGCCAAAGGACACACTGATGACAGAATCAGAATTCAAATCCTAGCTCCCAAACAATAAACCAGTATTTTTTAATACTGTGCTGACTTACTTTCATTAGACAATAAAGATTTTGCCATATGATGCTATATTTTCTATTTCACATACCAATCTTTTTCATCTACTTCTATCCTACCTAATCCCAAATGTGAGCTCTTTGAGGGTAGCACATCTTCTCCTAATGTATCACTCACACCACTTAGAACCAGGTCACCCCAGAGAAAGGAAGTGCTCAGTCAGTACTTTTGAGTTGATTGATCAATATCCATTGGAAAGGGAAACAACTAGATAATTGATTTTTTTCTCCCTTTAGTGGAAAAAACAATTTTCCTGAACATTGACATCCAATTATAGACATGTTCCAATAATAACATCCATATATATTTGAAGAGATATAGAATGATGTCCGTTGCATTTGGGCTATAGGTCTGATTTAGGTCTAAGAGAATTCAAATTCCCAAGCAAAGTCTGCCACTTTGAACAATTAGAGCTTCTCATTTCTCTTCTGAGAGGTGTTCACCCAACGATCTATTGAGAGATAGGGGAAGGAGAGGGTGTATTTCATTATTGAAACTCTAAGACCAAGACTGCTAATTAAAGCTTATTGGAGTGGGACTGCTTTTAGCATTGAAAACACTGACAAGACTCTAGTCACTGCTTTGCTATCTTCATTCTGTATCATATCATACAGGTCTTCCCATTTTAGTAGCTGGTGTTTTCTTAATATCTTATTGTTATTGGTACCTTTTATTTTTATGTCACATGCATTTCTAAATACATCATCCCTTCCTTTCCTACCAGGGAAATAATCCTTCATTACAAATATTTTAAAAAAGAGAGAGAAAACATTTCTGCAAAACAAATCAATATATCACCCTTGGTAGGACAGCTTCCCTCTTCTTTCCAATACCATGGAGGAAGAGGTGTCCTTTGGATTCTTATTATATCTTTGAAGTAAATATTCCTCTGTAAAATCTATGCTATATTAAGTGGTTAAATGAAACTGAGACACTAGTAATTGGCCACTTGTAGGGGCTCCAGCTGATGAGAGTAGAGAATAAACACAACCTCTCGGGGTCACCCCTTGAACCTTGAGGGGCAAAAAAACTAGTCTGTCTCTGAGAAAAAAAGAGTCAGAGCCCTTGCAACAAATGTCTGATAGTATATGCAATGTTTTTCATTCATAATTCCCCTACCTCCACAAAAAAAGGGATAGAAAACTAAATTTTCTAAATCCTTCTCCACGGCTAAGATCAGTCATTATATTTGCATGGCATTCAGCTCTGGTTTTTTTGTTCTTTCCATTCTCATTCTTGTAGTCATTGAATACATATTGTTTTCCTGGCTCTGCTTACTTCTCTCCAAATCAGTTTATATAGTTCTCTATGATTCTCTGAATTTTATATGGGCATTGTTTCTTGAGCCATTATTATTTTAAGTCATTTAGGTTATTTTTAGTACCTCTAGGACAAAGATTCCTAGCATGGGCCCCAGAGGCCCCCAAATGTCAGGTGTATAGATTTTAGGGACTTTGTGAATTTATCTTATTTAAATATTTTGGTGACATTTCAACATTATTGGTTTCCATTCTAATCCTTTGTATTTTATTTTACATATTTAAAAACATTATTCTGAGGAGTACATAGGCTTTACGAGGTTACCAGATGGGTCCGTGACACAAAAAAAAAGGTTAAGATCTTCACTGCTTGAGTTAATCATCAGATTCTGAAAAAACACCTATTCAAATCTGGAACCTTCTAGTCAATTGCAAAGTGCCAAATGATGGACCTGGGAAAGACCTAAGGAGATGAAGTTCATCTATTTGACATCTTTCAAGAGCATTCCACCATTGTATCCAAGTTCTTAACTGCAGCTCTAAAAAGCTGTAGCATGCACAGTAGCAAAACCTCAGTAAAACCATCTCAGCAGACAGGCTAAACCAGGCTCGGGGTAATTGACAGACCTCAAACCCATCAGTGAATTGGGCGATGTCTACCACATGTGTGTGAAGACTTTCCTCTGGAAGAACAGGCAAACGAGAACAATTTGTTCCAACGGCCATGAAAGCAGCTGAAGCAGGCACGGGGGAGTGCTTGGAGCTTGGTCAGACATCAAAAACACCAAGGTCATCCACTGCATCTTGAGTCATTGCCAGTCATCCTGACTTGTCTTGCCACCGGTCTTGGATGACTCAGGAAGAGAGAATGAGGCTGATGACTTTGTGCAGCACTGAGTCACTTCAACCGACCCTGTGATGTCACTGGTCCTCTTCAAAAATGAAGGAAGAATGATGACCACAAAGGTCAATGTGCCAATGATATCCTTGGAACCCTTGGGCTTTGCTGACCTCTCTGCATCTGAAACCTTAGCACTTAAGGGTTTTTCCATCAGTTCCCTTTTCTATTTTGTCTCCTCCATTAAAATGTGAGCTCCCTGAAAGGAGAGGCTGTCTGCCTTTTCCTCTTTGTTTTCCCATAATTCTCGGCACAATGCTTGGCACAAAATAAGTGCTTAATAATTTTTTTTATTTCTTCTTCCCCATCTCCCATATACCTCTGGTTCTCTGAGAGTAGCCCCTTGAAGCTGGGCTTGGAATGTTAAAAATTTTCTCAACTTCTCATTCAGCATCTCTCCAAGGAGAAAATCTGGGCAGCTCATCCAGTAACCAGTTTTTCTCATTTACTGATGAGAAAGTTTTCACTTGGCTTACTGAAGAGTTATTCATCTACCCCCATGCCATCCTAACATGAAGGAATCCAGGGGAGAAAGAGGTATTGTATCATGTAGAAAAATCTTTCTGATTCCTTTTACACCTGGATAGTGACTGTGGTTCAGAGGCGATAGGAAATGGGAGAAGACCCTGATGTACCAGAGGAAACCTAACAGATTCTCTAGACAGAGGGAAACTGCTGGACTTCTAGGAACTTAAAACCATTACTCACCTTGTCAATGTGGGGCTGAGTAGCCAGAATGAAGGAAGATTTTTTTCCCCAGGAGGAGAATTTCACCCTTCTGAAGACTCATCTCAAAAGGACCACTGAAGGAAAACATTAGTAAATTGAACTAGAGTTTACCTGGTGACTACTAGGGTTTATAAATCAAAGGATCATAGATTTAGAACTAGATGATACATCAGAGGTCATCCAGACTAGCCGTCTTTTTTATACATAATGAAACTGAAATCCATAGATGTGAAGTGACTTATTCAATGTCACAGTTAGTGGAGAAGGGGAGGAAGGAATGAACATTTATTAAGCACCTGCTTGTTCCAGGCACTGCACTAATTTACAGATATTATCTCAGTTGTTCCTCATAATGATGATGGTTCCAGAAGGGCACAGTTTGGTTAGTCAAGGAGTAGCAGGGAGCAATAGGGTCATAATGGTCTCCGAAAGGAGAGTTTCAGAATCATGGAGTCTGAAGTATCTCAGGAGCCATCTAATTCAACTCATACCCAAAAGTAGTCACCATTACAACATACCCAGTTGTCATCCAGCCTTTTTTTGAAAATCTCTAGGTAGGAAGAGCCCACTGCCACCAAAAGCAATCTGCTCCATTTTTGTCTGGTTCCAATAGTTAAGAAGTGTTTCTGTATCTCAAGTCTACATGTGGCTTCTTCACAGCCTCTACCAAAGGCACCTGATTCTGCCCCTGGAGCCAAGCAAAAAACATCTAATATCTCTTCCAAATGAGAGCCTTTCAAACATTCAAGCACAACTATCCTGTGCCTTTTCTTCTAGACCTAGTCCACTCACTTGAGTGGAGGGATGCAGAAGAAAACTAAGCCCACTTCAAAATTTTTGCCATGGTGATCACTCTTTTTGTGTTTCAATACAACTAAAATTACCTTATAACCAAGATGTAATTCAGAGAAATTCAGGAATAAGGTTGTTATTCCTGAAAATTGCTTTGAGATATCTAATATCCATCTTTTCAAACTCAGCCTTAGCACAAAGTAAATGCTTTTTCATTTCATTGAATCAGATTGACTTAGATTCATGGCAAAGACTGTTGTTTTGGTCTATTTATCTCCCATGTGTAGTAGGCATAAATAGTAGGCACTGCACATAGTAGGCAGTTCATAAGTGTCTGTTTAACTGAATAGTAAAAGGTCAAGGGAGAGAGAAACAGAGCATGTAAAGGATGTTATTTTTCTTGAGAAAAACTGTTTCCCCATGATTTGTCTACAAGAAGGCCCTAAGGTGCCCTCCCATCTTTCATGTTGTCCCTTTGACATTCATCTACTGCCTTCCCTCCCTTCAGTAAATGTAAGAGGGCTGGGCTGGAGTTAAGAGTATGAGCTGTTCTGTGCTCGAACACCGGATGATTCGCCTCAGCATGAGGCCATTTATGCCAAGGCAAGAGATAAACATGAGTTACAGACAAGTTTTCCCCTACCAGCTGTGTAGAGAGGGGGCCCAATCAAATAATTGCTTCACAATTAAAGTGATTTTCAACATATAACATGAAGATGTGCACTTGAGCACTGGCCAAGATTATCCATTTGGAAAGCTCATTAAGAAATGAATTATGAAATAGTGAACAAATTTAGATGCGGGAATACATTTTTCCTATCTCTAAAGGAAATTTTCTAGGACAAACAAAACAAAGAGATGTCTTTAGAACAGTAGTCTGGCCACTGTTTTTCAAATATAATTGATCAGACTTCTAAGGCAGGAGTGGAGGGGGGTGTCCAACACATAACTTATTTTCATTGCTACTGACCATTTCTGATATTTATATTGGAAGATACCTGATTAATTCATAGACCTTGGAAGTATATAATCATATACATATAATAGATCTAGAAATGGAAGAGGCTACCTAATGCAACCTTCTCATTTTACAGAGAGGGAAACTGAGGCTTAGGGAAGTAGAATAATTTTTCCAAGGTTACACAGGCAATAGAAATCATAGGTTTGATTTCATAGCTTGCTAATCTAGAGCTGAAAGTGACCTCAAAGAACATCTAGCCCAAACTCTTTATTTTACACGTAAGGAAAGTGAGCCCTATGGCAGTTTGTGACATGCCCTAACTTACATGGGCAATAAGCATCAGAGGCAAGATTTGAACCCAAGTCATCTGACTCCAGAGTCAGTACTGTTTCCATTGTACCATACTTCCTCATAACCAAAAGCCTCTGAAGTAAAGCTCCATTTTTCAAATGAGAAAACTGAGTCAAAGTCAGTATACTTGGTTTGCCCTAATTCACACTCTCACATTTTGATCTGAGTACGCCATAGACATCTCCAAATCAACACGTCCAAAACAGAATTCATTATCTTTCCTTCCAAACTCATACCTCTCCCAAACTTCCCTATTCCTGTTGAAGGCATCGTTGGTAACCCAGGTTCATAACATTGGGATCATCCTCAACTTCTCTCTTTTATTCATCCCACATATCCAGCTATCAAATCTTGTTCCTACATCTACAATATCTCTAAAATATGCTTTTTTCTCAGGTCTCACAATTACCACCCTAGTTCAGGCACTCCTCTCCTCCCATCCAGACTAGTGTAACAACCTCATGCCTGGACTCCCCAAATCAAGTCTCTCTCCATTTTCCACTACCACAGCCACAACTGCTAAAGTGATTTTTGTAAAGTCCACATATGACCATGTCATCCCCCAAAAAACTCAAGTGACTCAAATTTGTTGGAGATGGGAGGGCAGATTCCCATATAGGCTCAAATGTAATTTCCTCTGATGGTCATGTAAAGCTTTCCACAACCTGACCCTTGTACTTATAAATTCCTTCCTCCCATGGTCTCCATTACTATTCCTCATTCACAAAGTCCTATCTCCCATCTCTGGACCTTTACATTTGCTATCCAAAATAATTAAAATATCCTCCTACTTTGTCTTGTCCCTTGGAATCCCTGGTTCCCTTCAATACTCAGGTCAAGCATCACTTTCTGTATGAAATCTTTATTAATCCTCATGACTACCAATACCTTGTCCTTCAAAGTCAACTTACATTTTATTTGGGTGGGTGTGTGCAGTGGTGGGGGGGGGTTGGGGAGGAGGGATTCCCTTGGTATATAGTAGACACTTAATAATTGCTTGTTGAACAAATGCTCATAATGTAATCATCTACAACAATAGAACTGAAGCTAAAACATAGGCATCTTCATTCCAGTTCATTGCTTAGCCCTCTGGGTCAAGAAATCAACAAAGGAAATTGTCCAAATCATCATGTTAGGTCCTTACAAACTAAAGTTGGTGGCATCGCTATGGAGTGAACAATAGCCAATAACAGGCAGTGACTGTTGCCTAGCAGACAGGTAGCCCTTTTCTAGGGGAGAGGTCAGGTTTGGGGTGATGCAGCTACGGAAAGGAGACCAAGTCAGACTTTCAACAGTATATTCTCTTTGTTCAGAAAGGCAATATAGTTTCACAACTGCTTTTCTTTTACGAAGGAAATGGGCAGCAAATGAGAAAATGTACTTTGTCCTTTCAGGACTCAGATCTCTTAAGAAAAGTGCTTTATTCCTTTTCAGTAGCCGAGGTATTTAACTTTTCTAAGCATAAACTTCTTATCTACAAAGTTCTTGTGAGGCTCAGTGACATCATGTATAAAAAGCACTTTTCTAAATAGCACTATATAAATGTCAGCTATTATGAAGTGAGGGGCACCAAAAGGGAGTTTCTGCTTGCCAAATCCTCCCTTGTTGATTCATGAACTTCCCATCATTATTCACTCCTTTGGGTTAAGACATGGAAGGGTAGCCATGCAGGATGTAACATATTAAGCTGTCATCAGCTTTGGACATTTGGCACTAATGAATTCATCAGATTAGCCTTGAGAGAACAGGAGACATGAGGGATGGAAACATAGAATAAGCAAGGTCTGATGGAAGTGGGAAGTCAAGCCTGACTGGGTGTGGGGGAGGGGAACAGCCCAGGACAAGCTGAACACCTGGGAGAGGAGAGGAGAAAGCAGAATGGGGGCTTCTGGAGCCCTGAACAATATGCCAGTCTAGACTGCAAAGACAAGTTGATGAAAAGGTACAAACCTTTATTGCTCGAGAGAGTGTTCTCATCTGGGAGTTGTGACATCATTGAAATCATAGGCGCTTGCTATCCCCCTGTTCCTATCCTACTTCATAATTTTGCTTTAAGGTCAGTCAGACTGGCAGTCAGGTAGGGTCAATTTCATCCATTTCACCCAAAAACCCTTACCCAAGCACTCTGTAAATCTTAATCTACTACAGAAAAGGGGGCCAGGGTAGGAGGGTGGTGATTCTTTCCAAGGTGCTTTGGGCAAAGCTATAACTTCAAATCATTTATTTCACTGGAGGCAAAAACAAGTTAAGGATGGGGAGAGGTTGCCCCACTGTGCTGACGCCCAGCACAGAGGGTGTCAGTCTGACCACAGGTACAGTCACACCAGGAGATGAACAAGAACACATGATTTTCTTTGATGTCCTGGGGTTTCACTTTGTGGATATGCCAGTCGCTTTGACTATTTCTACCCAGTGCTCCCCAAGAAAAAGAGAAACTCAGGACACAGGGAAACATTCAGTATAGCTGAAAGAAAGGCATATTGAAAATCTTCAGCCAATCAGTTGCAGCACTATCTGTCCTGTTTTTAATGGAATTTACGCTGCCAGAGGGCGAGAACTGTCTTATTTTTCTTTATAGCCCCAGTGCCTAGCATAGAGCCTAGAACGTAGAACTTGTTGGGACCCATTGCTCAATAACCACACAGCAGAAACTGGCTGAAGGGAAATAAAGTTCTTACCCCATTTTACTTTCACTGATGACCCAAACTTACCCACAGCAGCTCTATCTTAAATAATCTGCCCAAGCCCACTCCAATGACAAAGTCACGCCAGAGTGGAGGCAATACTAGATTCCTTCATTTCCAGTCCACTGCTTTAAATGCCAGAAATTGACTGCATTTCTTGGTTGTGTGCAGAGATTTTTGAAATTCAAAATAAAAGAATTCCTTTACTTTCTTTTCTCTGAACTTTTTTCATAATCCAAAGTGCATGGAAGGCGCCTTGTCTCCTAAAGCTTGAAAAGTGGAGTTAATTAGTCAGAGAGTTCAGGAGGGCTGCCTTTGAGCTGAGAAAGGTTTCCAAACAGTCTTCCATTACCATATTCTGAATCCTAAGGATTTCTTTGAAGCCCAAATTGTTGGTTTAAAAAAAAATACCTACACACATACAAAATCCATGTATCCTTTTTAGAGGAGCTCTCTCATTTTAATTGACCACTAACTTCTCAAGTTTTCAACAGTAGTTTGTCATCATGAAAAGAAATTGGCTTTAAATTCATTTATTAGAATAGGCTGAGGAGATGCTAAGCTTTCTCCTAAAGGCTTAAGTAAAAGACAATTAATTGGAATAAGGATATCGTTCCTCTTCCTTTCTCTGTGTTGACTTGAACAACAGGAGGGAAGCTGTGATACTCTACCTGATACTCAGGTAGAAATAAATGATCCTTACTATTCAATCCAATTTAATTCAATTCAACAAGTATTTGCTAACTGCCTGATATGGGACCAAAGCCTTTGCTGGGTGCTAGGGATAGAGACAAATAGGAAACAGTGCCTGCTCTCAAGAGGTGCCCATTCTACTGAGAGAAAACAACATATACATAGATAGTTAAATACAAATGCATACAAAATAAATAATCTTCCAGTCAATCAACACTTTTATTAAATGTTTGATATGTGCCAGGTACTGTACTGGGTTCTAGGAACACAAACAGGAAACCATTCTTGCCTTCATTCTACTGGGGGAAACACTATGTTTAGAGATAAGTAAATACACAATATATACATAATATTCCATCAAGATGCTTTTATGAAGAGCCTAATATGTGCTGGGCACTGTGCTAGTTGCTAGGAATACAGACAGACAAGAAACAGGACTGGATCCTAGGGAGCTTTCTTTCTACTGGAGAGGCTGCCTCATGAAACGTCAGTAGAGACTGTTGCAGTAACAAACAGGGGAATTAGGTTGGAAGGGGGATGTGTTGGGTCGACATCAGGTTGGGTATGGTGAACTCACCAATCAAAAGGGATGGGGAGTGCAGTTGGAAGTGGGGGCTAGTCTGCAAAGGCAGGGAGGGTATGAGGATGGCTGAAGAACCAAAGTGATTTGCTCCTGGGAAAATGCAAATTGTCCCATAATGCCAGTCAATGGCGGGGAGGCAGTTTTGGTCAGTGTCAGTGGTGAAATATTATCCTCAAAGACTGTCAAACTAGTTCTTTGGGAAAAGGTGATTCTATTTAAAGACCTTCCTTGTTTCCTTAGTGCCAGCAAATGGACTGATTTAATGTCTGACTTAATCACTGCTCCATTTGATTGTACTTTTTCAAGTAGTTTTCCAAAGTCACTTTTAAAAGCCAGCAGAGACAATATTTCTTTCCCTTCTGGCAAAGTGAGTTCCTTGGTCATTGAGATCCTTTCCATAGTTATTTACAGGACTTTTCAGATGCCCTTTTCATTTCCATAGTGTTATTCCAACTATGATCCCTCAAAAAACAAATGGGGAAAGGGTCTCTTTCCTCTCTCACCCTTATTTTGACCAAGAAATCTCTATGACATCTTAGAGTCTTTCTTCTTTACCTCATTTCTGTCCTGTTGACTCCAAGAGCTATTCAATAGAGACACTACCAGAAGGCTCTAAATACCTTCAGGTGGCAAGTCTAATCTCTGGCTAAGAACCCCATCCTCACCTTTAATGATGCATATCATTAACTCACCCCTCTTCATTTTGCTACCTAAGGCTGTTATCTTTAGCACTGAGCTCTCTAAAATGTAGAATCTTAGAGCTGAGATCATTAAATCAGGGGATCATGATTTAGGACAGGAAGGAAGGAAGGAAGGGAAGGAGGGAGAGAGGGAGGAAGGAAGCAAAGGAGGGGGAGAGGGGGAGAGGGAGGGAGGAAGGGAGGAAGGAAGGGAGGGAGAGTGGGAGGGAGGGAGAAAAAAACTTTTATTAAGTTCCTACTATGTGCTAGGCACTGTGCTAAGCACTTTCTAAATATTATCTCATTTGATCCTCATAATAACCTTAGTTGCAATTATTATCTCTGCTTTATAGAGGAGGAAACTGAGGCAGATACAGGTATCTGATTCCAGATTTGGACTCAGATATTCCTGACTCCAGCCCTAGAGCTCTATTTTCTGTGCCACCTACATTAAATGCCTACTGCACACTAGATACAGTTTTAAGGGGATAAAAAATATAAAACAGTCCCTGCCCTCAAGAAGCTTCCATTTTATTAGGGAAAAGAAACTCAAACACATGAAAAGCTTTATTGTAATAGTCCGGGTATGAAGTGACAAGTACCTGCACCAGGGTGGTGTCATGTCAGAGGAGAGATAAAAGCACATGTGAGAGATGTGATGAAGGTAAAACTGATAGGTCTTGGCAGCAGATTGGATGTGAGGGTGGAGGATGAGAGAGGATGAGGAAGATGATCCTAAGTTGTGAGCCTGGATGACTGAGAGAATGGTGGTACCCTCAACAGTAACAAAGAAATTAGGGAGAAGGGTTTGAAGGAAAAGAAGGGGAGAGGAAAGGAGAGGGGAGGAGAGGGGAGAGGAGGTATGAGGAGAGGGTCCAGGACAGAGCTTTTTGGCCCACCCACTGTTAGCAGGTATGACCTGGAAGAAGATTAAGTTAAAGAGACAGACAAGGAGCAGTCAGGTAAAAGGTGGAGCAGACAGGTAGGAGTTTCTGGGGATCATGAAGTTCAGGAGAGTAGATGTGTGGGAATTACTTAGCATGGAGCCCAGTGCATAGTAATTGCATAATAGATGTTTACTGATTGAAAATATTTCCTTCACCAAGGAAAGAGTAGTGTCTCAAAAACCCAGAGAGGAGATAGAGCAGAGAGGGAAGATTGATAGTGCTGAAGGCTGCAGAGAGTCAAGGAAGGTAAGGACTGAGGAAAAGGACTGAGGAAAGACCATTTGTTTTGGCAATTAAGAAATTGTTAGCAATTTTGGAGAGAGCAGTTTCAGTTGAATGATGAAGCTGAAAACTAGACTATAGAGTTAAAAAGACTGAGAGAAAAGAAAGGGGATACATCAATTACGGATGCTCTTCTCAAGGAGGTCATCCACAAAAGGGAGGAGAGATATGAAATGATAGCTAGTGGGGATAAATTGATCAAGGGAGACGTTTTTGATGATGGAATGGCATGGCATATTTTTAAACAGTAAGAAAACAACCAGTTGATGGGAGAGATTGAAGATGAATAAGAATGAGAATAACAGAAATGTTGATGTGCTGAACAGGATAGGATGAAATGGCTCCATCCCCCTGCCACAAGTCCCTTCCCTCTCCAGTCCATCCGCCACTCACCTGTCAAAGTGCTCTTCCTAACAGCAGGTCTGACCATATCACCACAACACATACACATGCTCCACAAACTCCAAGGGCTCCCTCTCACCTCCAAGATTGAATATAAGATCTGCTTAGCATTCAGACCTTCATAAACTGTCTCCCACATACACCTTGCCAGTGTTCTTTCACCTTCAATTTCATCCCCTCCATTCTCTGCCATTCAATGACAGTGACCTCCTTGCTGTTCCTCAAAGAAGAAACTCCATCTCCCCACTGCAGCCATTTTCACTGGCTGCCCCCATGCCTAAAATGCTCCCCCTCCTCATCTTCGCTTCTAGCTTCCCTGGATTCCTTCAAGGATCAGCTAAAACCCCATCTTCTACAGGAAGCCCTTTTCAATCCTCCTTAATTCTCTCACCTTCCCTCTATTAATTATTTCTTATTTATCCTATACATAGTATCTTTGTACATAGTCTTGTCTCCTTCA